>CM030360.1:186774306-187214853 GCA_017893485.1 Hemerocallis citrina
ATATGCTTTAAGTGTGGTGAGTCAGTTTATGCATGCACCTCGGGAACAATATATGGACACGGTAATGAGAATTATGAGATACATTAAGTCAGCCCCAGGAAAATGAGTCTTATTTGCGAAACATGGTCACTTGAAGGTTGAGGCATATACTGATGCTGATTGGGAAGGATCTACAATCGATAGGTGCTCCACTTCAGGATATTTACCTTTGTTGGAGGAAATTTAGTTACATGGAGGAGCAAGAAGCAAAATATTGTTGCACGCTCTAGTGCAGAGACTGAGTATCGCGGAGTAGCTTTAAGTATAACAGAAGCTTTATGGCTAAAATTCCTGTTGCAGGACTTGGGCTATGGTCCAAAGGAACCTATGAAGGTGTATTGTGACAGTCAAGCGGCGTGTGATATTGTGGCTAATCCAGTTCAGCATGATAGGACGAAACATGTAGAGGTGGACAGATTCTTCATTAAAGAAAAATTAGATGCGAAAGTTATTGAGATATCCAAAGTGAAATCAGAAGATCAACTTGCAGATATCCTAACCAAGGCCGTTTCGACTCGGCTCTTCTTGAAATTTGTTGACAAGTTGGGCATGCTCGATATCTATGCACCAACTTGAGGGGGAGTGTTGAAATATAGTAATTGTATATTCTGTTTCCTAATATAGGAAACAGATTCCCCAAATCTCTCATCTTCCCAATCTTCTCTCAATCTCTTTTCTTCTTCTCCAAGAATGTAATCCTTATATATAGATGTATACAGTAAAGAATAAAGTACAACAAGAAGAATAAAAATTATTTTTCCCAAAATTATTTTCTTCACTGTCTTCCCAAGATCTTCCAACTGATGTCTGTGCTTGAATTGTATGGGAAGAAACATGACACTAACTATAAGTTTTGTTGCATTTATATGCTCATTGCAACAGTTTCTTTCAATAACCTCTGTTTCTCATGGTGATCATCCCTGACACTTTTAAATTGCTTTCCAGGATTACCTCAAGCGATATAAAGGCTTGATTTTGACATGCAATGGCCTTGGAGTCAAATACCCCGTGTGGTAACTGGATTTGTTGATGGCTCCCGTTCTACTGAAGACCATGAGCTGCACTTGTAAGCAAACCTAGCATTAGCGTGTCATACAGTACAGAGTATTCATTTTCACTGAAGTAGTAGAAAGCGGTGAACGTATGGTCAGTGAATGTCTATTGTTGTATTCAGATAGGCCTTAGTCTCGTTTTGATTAGATGTTGTTTCGATGTAATATGATGCAAATAATTTTTACTGCCGGAAGGCTAAACTGGGAATGAATTAGTTCTATATTTGCATTCTGTTCAAACTATTTCTCATTGTTGATTATAACCAATTTTGCTAGTGAAATAGCTTCAAGTACTTCTCTTGTAAATTGACTGCCCAAATTAGATATGCAATCAGAAGTCCTGCAGATCATGTAGTGTACCTGTGCAAAGTCCAAAAATTACACATTTTCCTTAACAAGATGGGGCAATGTTTAGCGGTTTCTTATCAATCAGAAGGTTGAAAATGCTTATCAATTTAGTAATGGTACACAGCATAGACTAAGATTGTTATCCTACTGTGCTAGTGTTAACAACCAGAAATATTACTCGTAGTTTACAAAAAAAACCAGAAATATCTTAGTCAAGGGATCGATCATGAATTTCAAACTGATAGTGATATACTGATATTTTTGATGATTTTCTTCCACGGTAAGGTGTACATATTAGGAAGAAAATGGGATTAGCCTCCAATTTATCATCAATTCAATTCCTATCACTACTTTTCAACCCATGTCAATTCTGTCTTGCCTTTTTCTCGCACCTTTTCCACAATTTCTTCTCTCCAAGATTTCATTGCAATTTCTTCTGTCACTACTGATATAGCAGTCGATTAACTTCGCCTCTATTAGAAAGAGATTCACAAATCCTTGTTTTGCGAATTCAAAACCCAAATACCATGTTCATGTCTCCTCTCTTTTTACTGCTCTTAACCTTCTTATCTTCGTACCTCTCTTTCGAAGCCAAAATCCCATATTCAGACCATGGCAGTGAACCACAATCAACCTTTTCTGACCTCTCTTGATACAATCGGCCATGTCTACATCATGCCTGGGAATTTCACTGGAGGCAGCAAGTTATTCGGTCCAGGCTCAGATCCCTCTTCTTCAGATTTTAGTGACAAAAGCAATCTATTTTAGTACCTGAAACATCTTCCATACTAAAACTTCAGATGTATTTCACCTTTCTGGCCAAATGAACAACCTGTTAAGATAAATCAGAGAGAAATGAAGACAATACTGAATATTGAATTAAGTTTAACCAAGTACAATACCACCTATATATAGGAGGTGAACAAATATCAAAACAACTCTGCAACCAATATGGGACTATAATATCTAACACCCCCTCTCAAACTAACGATGGGTCAAATAATATGAGTTTGCCTACTAAGTGTCGGAATCTTTGAACTGTATGGGATTTTGGTGAAGAAGTCTGCAGTCTGCTGGGAAGAGGTAACAGAATGGAGAGAGATGGTCTCTGCCTCAAAACGCTCACGAACATAATGACAATCAATCTCAATATGCTTCGTTCGCTCATGAAAGACCGGGTTGCTTGCAATATGAAATGCACTCCGGTTATCACAATAAAGGTGAGTAGCTCCTGTAAGGGTAACACCCATATCTGATAACAGCCAACGAACATGAACAATCTCTCTAGTAGTAGCTACCATTGCTCTGTACTCAGCCTCGATGGAAGAACATGCAACAACTGCCTGTTTCTTGCTCCGCCATGAGATCAGCGAATCACCAAGAAATAGACAGAAACATGTGGTAGACATTCTGGTAGTCGGATCCCCTGCCCAATCTGAATCAGAATATGCACTGAGCTCTAGTTTGGATGTAGAAGGCATGAATAATGAGCGAGTAATAGTGCCCCAAAGATATCTGAGGATCCGAAAAAGAGCACCGTAGTGAACTGATGTAGGAGCAGAAACAAACTGGCTGACAATACTAACTACATGAGCAATATCGGGTCTGGTCATGCATAAATAGACAAGCTGTCCAACAATCTGTCTGTATCTAGTGGGATCAGGAAGGAGCTCACCATCTGTGGGACGAAGCTTCACATGAAGCTCTAAGGGTGTATCAACTGATCGACTGTCAGAGAGGCATGCAGCGGAAATAATATCTGATGTGTATTTCTGCTGAGAAATGAGTATCCCCTGAGATCCATGAGCAATCTCTAAACCCAGAAAGTAACGTAGTTTACCAAGGTCTTTCATATGAAACTGCTGGTGAAGGTATTTCTGGGTGGATGCAATGCCAGTGGAGTCATCCCCAGTAATGATCATATCATCAACATATAGTAGTAGAATTACCCTTCCCTGTGGTGATAACCGCACAAACATAGAATGGTCCTGAGAACTCTGACTAAAACCAGTCTTGGTGATGACAAGGCGAAAACACTCAAACCAGGCTCGAGGGGCCTACTTCAAACCATATATAGTCCGACGCAGCCGGCAAACATGACGAGGAGGAGTAGGGAGGCCAGGAGGAGGATCCATATAAACAACCTCAGATAAGGTACCATAAAGAAAAGCATTCTTCACGTCCATCTGGTATAACGGCCAGTGGCAGATGGCTGCAACAGCAAGAAGGGTGCGAACAGTAGGCATCTGTGCAACGGGAGCAAAGGTCTCATCATAGTCAATGCCATGCTCCTGAGTAAACCCTCGGGCTACTAGACGGGCCTTGTGCCGCTCAATAGATCCATCAGGTTGATATTTGACCTTGAAGATCCACTTGAAGCTAATAGGCTGAACGCCCTCTGGTAGAGGAACAACATCCCAAGTGCCAGTCTGATCAAATGCACTGAATTCCTCTGCAATGGCTTTCCTCCATTCAGTATATTGAATTGCGTCTTGATAGGTTCTGGGCTCACGTGTAGAGTGTATAGCAGTGAGATATGCATGAAACTGTGGTGAGTAGAAAGCTAGGGTGGCAAAACCAAACTGGTCAAAAGGACCAGTGGCATCAGGTGTATAACGTGCCGAAGGAATACCAGAAGTGGAACGGGTAGACTGACGAAGAGGTGGTGGACTGACAGGGTGTGGGGGTGAGGACGGTGGAGTAGGTGCATGTGTCAATGGGGAAGTAGGTGGGATGAGTGCTGGCTGCTGTGGGGATGCAGGTGGAGGTTCGATAGGGGGAACAACAGGTGTAAGGACAGCAGGAGATGTGAATGGAGCCAGAGGAGTGGGATCAAAAAGAATGTGGGAAGATAAAGTCGGGGGGCTAGCAACAACTGGGAAATCAAGAAATCTAGTATCCTCGGGGGGGGGGGGGGGGGGGGGGGGGGGGGGAGGTCAGGTAGTAAAGGGAGTCTTCCACAAAAGAGACATGTCGAGAAATGCGGACACGACCCGCGGATGGATCAAAACAACGATAACCTTTGTGTTCAGGACTGAGACCTAAGTGAACGCACTTAGCAGCATGAGCGGAGAGCTTCGTGCGCTCAGTAGGAGAGCTTCGTGTTTGGCCAAATGACAACCCTGACAATCAGATAAATGTTTAAAAGTGAGAGAACCAAGGGCACCACTACGAACTATAGTCTGAAGTCGTGATGCGCTAATATGACCTAAACGTCTGTGCCACAGATCAGCATCAGAGGAAACAATACCGGCAAAACTAGAAGGAGAGTGATGTGCACGAAGAAAATCTAGATAATATAGATGACCCTAACGACTAGCGCGCCCAAACTCCTCACCGGTGGAGGAATCAGTAATAGAACAACCTAAAGAGTCAAACGTAACGACAAGACCACTATCGCACAACGCACTAATAGAAATAAGGTTTATTGATAAGTGAGGAGCATAGAAAACATATGATAATATGAGAGTGGGAGAGTTAATTGTCCAAGAGTGTGTGATAAGAAGTGGTGAGCCATCAGCTGTGTGTAGAGATGGAGAGTGAGAGGAAAGTGTTATGCAGGTGGTGAATAGTGTCTGATTACTAGTGAGATGATGTGATGCACCAGAATCTAAAATCCAGAACGAATTCATACCAGGAATGACAGAAAGTGCAGGAGCAGAGGAGCCAACATTAACAGACTGATCCATGAGCTGTAGTTCCATCTGAGGGAGGCGTTGCGGAGTATTAGCCCAATTAGCAGGAGACGGCAAGGCCGGAGTGACAGGGCATGACCGAGGATGTGAGGGAAGAAGCACTGCGAGCGCTGCTATGACTGAGAGCACAATGTGGAGAAAGATGCTGCTGGTGTCTGGATCGGGTTAGGGGGTAGGGCGGTGCTAACGGTGGCGGAAGTAGAGGTGGTGTATGGTGATGAGTGATGTAAGGAGAAGGTAGGAAGCCAGAGAAAGACTGAGAATGGCGCTGCTGCGTGGTGAATCTGGAGGAGGAATAAGAGGTGGTTGCATCGGGAAAGTCAGTGGAGGCGAAAATATGTGGGAGGGACTGAGATGCCATCCAGGAGTTATACCTGTGTGTGTGTGTGTGTATATATATATATATATATATATATATATACATATATATATATATATATATATATATATATATTACTCTTTTTTTTCTTTTTTTTTCTCTTTTTTTTTTAAAACAAAAGTTGAGGATCTGATCTGATCTGAAGGATCTGTTACAAATGTTGAAGGATCTGGAGTTCAGATCTGGAGGGATCGGGAGTTGAAGATGAAGAAGATGTGGTGCAGGATGGAGGGATCGGGAGTTGACGAATTGTATGGTAAGTTCAAACAGACAAGAAGTCAGTTCGGATCTGGAGTTCGGATCTGGACTTCGTTCGCAGTGCTGAGTTGAAGATGGAGGGATCGGGAGTTGAAGCTCTGGAGTTCGGATCTGGAGGGATGACTTCGGATCTGGACTTTGATTGTTGGTTGTTGAGTTGAAGATGAAGATGGGTTGGATCAAATGACGATGCTGGCGGCTGTGGGATCTTGAGTTGAAGATGAAGAAAATGACTTTGGTATGGCGACGGGAACTGGAGATTCGGATTTGATCTGGGGTTGAAGAAGATGACTTTTTTTTTCGGCTAGGGATTTTGGGAAGAACAGGAAAATTTGCATAACTTGGCTGTTGTTGGGCTTTGAGAATTTTTGTAGAGAAAATTTAAGAAGAACAAATTTGGATAACTGGCTCTGATACCATGTTAAGATAAATCAGAAAGAAATGAAGACAATACTGAATATTGAATTAAGTTTAACCAAGTACAATACCACCTATATATAGGAGGTGAACAAATATCAAAACAACTCTACCACCAATATGGGACTATAATATCTAACACAACCATATCAAGTTCTTTAATGTGGATTTCATTATCACGCGCAAAAACCAGAATCAAATGATGAATTCCTTCACGAACGGAAGCAAGTGAGGGACCTTTGACTTGTCGGGTTTCTGGGCTAAGTTTACTGGCAAACTCTGTATGGTAGGCACCGGCTCTACTTCTACAGAAAAAGGTACTACAAAGCTTTCTGCAGTATTCAGTATCATCTATCACAACAATTCAAACATTTATACTAGCATTGTTACTGGGAATGTTGACAGCTTGGATGATCCCGATAACCCTAGTCACTTTGACACAATTTCAGTCTCAGGATATCCTCAGAACAACTATGAATTTACCCAAATTAACCGAGTTAAAAACATGTTTCTGTTGAATTCTAACTGCGGAATAAACTCAACAATGACGACGAGATGTAAGAACCATAGAATCAAAATAAGAGAACAAAGAACAAGCAAAAGCAACACACAAGAACACACATGATTTTATCGAGGTTCACCCAAACAATAGCTACTTTCCTGCTCAGAGGCACTCTTGCGATTTCCACTAGAAATCTAAAGATTAGGTTTACAAATCTCTCAAGAACTCACCACCAAGGTGTAGGGTTTCTCTCTATTCCTCTCTCTTAATGACGACTGTAGATCTCTCTTTTCTCTTGGCTTTGTTTCAGTTAACCCTAAAATTATACACAATACAATATATATAGGATTTCACATCTCTAATCTCAGCTATTCATCTATTCAGCATCGGGACGGTCGACTGGTCGACCGGTCTTCTCCATCAACTGCACGAATTCCAACAGAGAGCAGGTCGGTCGACTGCGCGGTCAACCGGTCATTCCTTCAAGCTACAGAGTTGATTCAGAGAGCGGGACGATCGACTTGCCTAGGCGGTCGGGGGTGCGGTCGACTGCAACTCTGCTGTAGCACTTGCTACTCTTGACCTGTAGCTCCCACTTCGACTCTCTTTCCCATCTATCTTCTTCAACTCATCATTATCGTGTATTGAATCCACAAACCCCAACAGTTTCCTCGTTTGAACAACTCAATGGAACTGCTTGGGATGGACAACCATAAAGCCTTTAGTTACTTCCAAAGATTTTTTAATGTGCATTTTTGATTGGAGTGTGGGAGAGATTGCTCTGCTAGTATTTGTAGTGTTTTTTTCTTATATGAAGGGTCATCCGTTTCTGGCATCCTTCACTCCTTCGAATCATGTGTATGTTAATGAAGATGATAGCTTAGTCAATAATTTTTCTTTCAAATTTTATAGATGTGTATTCTAGCTGGTATTTTGATTGCAGAGTTTCTTCTCATATATACTCTAAAAGGGAGATGTATATTACTTACAAGTTTACAGGAGATCGTCGTGTGGGAACGGTGGTTGTTGAGTTTTGTGAAGTAGCAAGTGAGGAAACAATCGAGTTGGGGGCACTAGATTAAAATATTTACACACTAGAAAGTGTTGTGCATATTCTTCAGTTAAAATGGATTCATGTATCATTGCAAAATCTCGATGCACGGGGCTGCAAGTATACAGCTCAAGGTGGAGTTCTATCAGTTTGGGAAGGTCGTCGTAAGGTGATGAAGGGAATGAGGGGTGTTAAGCACAACCTCTACAAGCTTTATGGGAACGGAAAAACTTATGCTAGTGTTTTGAAGCCCTACAT
Source organism: Hemerocallis citrina (assembly GCA_017893485.1). NCBI lineage: Eukaryota > Viridiplantae > Streptophyta > Magnoliopsida > Asparagales > Asphodelaceae > Hemerocallis > Hemerocallis citrina. Next base: position 186,782,306 of record CM030360.1, read on the forward strand.
TCCTAATACACTATCTAGTTTACCGTCACTAGAATCATCCAAGCGAGACTACGATGTTTGAATATCGTCGAGAGCTGGAGTTCGTGCAGAGGGTGGCACCTCCATATCAATGCCTACTGGGGTGTGCCTTTGCGGGGCATACCAACTGGAGAAAAGAAATGTGGAGGTAGATTCAGCAAGCAGGAGAAGCCACAAAACCAAGTTGTTTGCAAGAGGAGAATAAAAGAGTCTAGAAGATTTAAATCACACAGATGTGGATTTATAGTATGCAATTCAAAGTAGAGACTGTTGGGCTTATGTCTTGCATACTAAGTTCGATACGAAGATGGTGAAGTGAAGGAGAACGAAGCGGTCATAGGAAGCACGCCAAACAACAACAACAACAACAACAACAACAACAACAACAACAGGAGCAAGTGCGGTCAACCATCCAGGAGGGACAATCACCGACCACCTCTTGGGTCTGGCGAGAGGCCAAGTGCAGTCGACCGCAAGCGGCTGATGCAGTTTTTCGGGTTCGGGTCTCGGGGATTCGATTGAAGCCCGACTTGTTCTTCAGGTTAGATCCTATGACTCCTATCGTATGATTATCTCTTCAAGAATATCGAACAACTATTGTATCAAGATTTCAAAGTAGGGTTTCTCTAGATTCTATATATTATTGTAATTAGCCTGTATTGAGAGCCAAGAGAGAGAGTGAGAGAGAGAGAGAGAGAGAGAGAGAGTACTTCATTGAAGAGAGTTTGAGGGATTTTCCAATTGTAAACAACTCGTATTTTCTGGTGAGGCTAGGGAAGTGGTCGTGGTGAGAGTTGTAACTCTTGTATCTTCTTTAGTTGAATATCATCGGATTTTCTTCCTCGGATCAGGGCTTGTTTAAATCGGGACAAAATTGTGTGCTTTGTGTATTTGATGTGATTTTCTATTTGCTTGGTGGTTGACAAGATCCTATGGCATAATTTCCTACACCCCCTTGATTTTTGAATCTGCATCGTAATTTGTGTAGTAACATTTGCATACAACTCCTTGACTTTCTTGTTAGGATTATGTCTTGTATACTTGTGGTTCAGATTAGAAAAAGATATGATGAAGCACGGAGGTCGAAGCAGTCGAAGAGAGAGAGAAGAAAACAGCAACAATAACAGTCGAGAAAGGGACGGTCGACCGACCTTAGGGACAGTCGACTGGTCATGCATGTACAAGGTTTGTCCGAGAGAGGGACAGTCGACCGCACTTATTGGTGCAGTCGACTGACCGTGGCACTGTGTTCTTTTTAGGCTCGATTTGTTAGGTCGTTTCAGCCCAATCTTCAACTTCCAGTCAGATCGAACAGCTCCTATTCAGTTACTTCTTCTACATGTTATATCAGACGACTGAGAATCAAGATTAACTTAGGGTTCTCTCTATTCTTCTTCTATATATTATAATCTCCTCCAATATGAGAGTGAGAAGTACTTCATTGATATTTTTCTCCATTACAAAGAGAGGCTGGAGAGAGATAGTTCTTGGTAAGTGAGTTTAATTCATTGTATTGAGTAAATCATTAACTCCTTGTAATCTCTTCTAGTTGAATATTATATCTCGCTATATTTTCCATCCAGATTAAGCGAAAGATAACCTGGATAAATCCTCATTGTGTGTGTTAGATTGGTGGATCTATTTGTTTGGGTGTTCAATTGATTCGTCTCCTCTATCTCTCCATCCTCATTGCTCTAATCAGTTCCGCTGCAACACCTCATCCCAACAAAGTGGTATTAGAGCTTTTGGTTGCCGAGTTCCTTGGTTAAGATGATAAGTCACAGTTCTTAGAAGATCAAGCAATCCGATGAAAATATCAACTTCAATCTTTAAAAGGTGAACATGTATGATGTCCTAGTTTAAGAACGTCTGCAGTTAACCGTCAAGAAGAAGGAAAAACAATCTGATATGAAGGAAGATGTTTGTGATGATATTTGTGAAAGAGCCATAAGTCTAATCAGACTATCACTGAGGATGAGGTCAAGTGCAATTTTGTTGAAGAAACTGGCATGGTGAGTGTTACCGCTAAATCTGGTGTGGGGGTAAACAGATAGAATTTGTGAGTTCTTGGAAAACCTGAATAGAAAACCTAACCTGTTCTGCCGGAGCTTGACCGTTGACTCCCGCCGTTCACCTGCAAAAAGTGCGAGACACCAGGGGTTGATCCCGGCGACGCACCCTCCGACGCTCAAGTCAGTAATCAGGGGTGCTTAAGAAAGAGCGTAAATTGGCAAAATACTCATTAACCTGTAACAGTGGTAGGTGGGGGGTATTTATAGTCGCCGTTGGGATCAGATTAGGAATGTGATTCCTGTCATCTGATAAGGCGTAAAATCCTCGTAATCAGATTAGGAATGTAATCCCTTAATTCCCGGTGAGAGGATAGTCGCGAATCAAGCCCGTTGATTTGGTTCAATCAGATACCCTAATTCTATCCTGTTGGACTGGGTTTGTATCGGGTCGGGACACGTACCCAGTTGAGGTGGATCCGTTCGCGGGTTATTGGATCTGTGAGAAGGAGACCCAGTACCCGCTTCGGACCCGTTAGTAGGTGAAATTACTGTTTTACCCCTGAGCTTTAAGATTCGTCTCCGATGTGATCGGTCCCGATTTAATTCTATTTTTAGCCATATCACGAGCCCCCCACTCCCAGAGACTGAGTTTTTCAGTCTTTGAGGAGTAGTTTTACTGTTCTAATGGCGTACGTGATTTTATCGGCGTTCTTAAGGGAATTTTGGATCTTGCTTGGGGTGTAACGGTGTTATTCTGGGCTTGTAAATTTCCCTAAAATATTCTCAGAATTTTCTGGATTTTTGGTGATTTTTCCAGATTTTTCTGGATTTTTCTCATTTTTTTGAATTTTTTATTCATTTTCCGAATTAAATAATTAATTATCGAAAATATTAATTAATTATTCTAATTTAATAATTATTTTTCCAGAATTTTAAAATAATTTTTCTGAATTAATAATTATTTTTAGAATTTTTAATTAATTTTTTTCGATTTTTTAAATATTTTTTCGAAATTTTTAAATAATTAAAACAATTAAATAAATAAATAAATTAATTAAATACTACCTGACATGTGGCGCGATCTGTGTCGTCGGATCCCGGCACGAATCTCGAGGAGGCGAGTTTCCCAAAAAATCGTTATCTTGTCGTTTAGCGCACGTGGCGCGATCTGGACCGTCCATCACCATAAGCGCGAATTTCTGGAAGATCCAACGGTCGTAGTCGCTCGGCGGCTTTTTTCTCCGTTTGTGGAGCTCGGATGGGGACTTGCTTGGCAGTCCGAACGGGAGGTGATTTTTTTTTTCCCGCCCAGTTGCTCTGTTTCTCTTCTTCTTCGTTCTTCGTTCTGTTTCCCTTCCTCTCCTTCGTTGCTCGTCATCACCCCTCCGACGTCGCCTTTGTGGGGGACGAAGTTTGACAGGAGCGGCGACGGTGGAACCCTGGCGAGGCGTACGGAGTTCGTCTAGAGCTTGGTGAGTACTCCGAGCTTGGCGACGAAGGACCTCGGCGAGAGAGAGAGGGTCTCAGCGACAGGGTGAGTTTGCGAACGAGGAGGCGAGCTCGGCGACTGAGTGCAGCTCGGTGGCATAGCTTGAAGAGAGGGAGAGAGAGCTCGGCATGGGTTCGGCGAGGAGCTTCGGTGGCGAAGCTCGGCACTGTGGTGCAGCTCGGTGGCACAGCTCGGAGAGAGGGAGGGAGAGCTCGGCATGGCGAGGAGTTGGAGTAGAGTTCGAGCTCGGTAATGGGTTCGACTCGTCATTTGGATCGGAGCTCGGCCATGGGTTCGACGCTGCGGAGGCGTCGGAGGTGGAGCTTGGCCATAGATGTGGCGAGGAGTTGGAGTAGAGTTCGAGCTCGGTAATGGGTTCAGAGCACGTCGATGAGTTTGTTCGACGCGTTCGACAGGGGGATGGCTCGACGTCTTGGCAAAGAAGCTGCGGTGTAGCTCTTCGGTGACTCGTCGAGGATGAGAGCTGGGTTCGACGCCAGCTTGGAAGTGGAGCTTGGCGAAGGTCATGGAGGAGCTCGACCATGGGGAGGAGGCTGGCTGAAGCTTTGTTGATGGAGAAGTTGGGTTTTTTTCTTTTTGGTTTTGGCGGGAAGAGGCTGAAGAGGAGAAGAAGGGTAACGGGGTTCGAGTTTGGATCCCTAACGGGTCCGAACCCGACCTTTTTTCTCCTCTTTTTTTTTGTGGCTTCTTGTTCGACAAATCCGAACACGGATTTTGAGGCAAATTTTTGGCCATTTTGCAGCTCGATGGGGCAGTAGCTTGAATGGTAGATCCGAGCTACGTGGCTCGATCTGGACGGTTGATCACGATCGTGGCGCGAATCACGAGACGGGCTCAGTTCCCAAGAAAACACTATCTTGTCGTTTAGCGATGCTGGCAAGATCTGGGCCATCCGATCGAGATCTTACACGAATGTTGAGGGAAAAGTGATTTTTCTCCGTTTCGGGGCTCGGATGGGCACTTGCTCGGTCAGCCGACCGGAGGGAAGAGCTCGGATTCGATTTTGACAGTTGCTCGGGTTTGGTTTTTCCGTCGCGCGAGTGGCTCGGTTCGGATTTCCGAGCTATTCGGCGCAGCTGTATTGCGGTCCACTTTCCCGGTGCCACGGAGGTCCGATCGGGGCGTGCGACCCCTCGTTTCGAAGCTAGTTCGAAGATCTACAACTTCTCTTTAGGAGTCGGATGAAGATTCACTCTCCTTCATGGTCAAAATAGCCCCGCAACATGCTTGTCTTCATGAAGTTGATAAGTACTTTGGTCTTGGGGATTTTGGAAGAGGAGCTCCACTCCTAGGGGCGGAGAAGATGTGCTAGGAAGACCCTTGTGCTAGGAAGACCCTTGTAAGATGTGCTAGGAAGATCCTTGTGCTAGGAAGACCCTTGTAAGATTGCTAGGAAGACCCTAGGGGCGAAGAAGAGGCGCGAGTGGGTCGGATCGCCAGTCGCTCGGCTCGGAATATCGAGCGACGTGGAGCGATCTGAGCCGTCAGATCTCAGCGCGGATCTCGAGGCGGGCACAGTTTCCAAGAAAACACTATCTTGTCGTTTAGTACTGCTGGAGCGATCTGAGCCGTTGATCTCAGCGCGGATCTCGAGGCGGGCACAGTTTCATGAAAATACTATCTTGTCGTTTAGTGCTGCTGGAGCGATCTGAGCCGTTTGATCGAGATCTTACGCGAATGTTGAGGGAAAAGTGATTTTTCTCCGTTTTGGGGCTCGGATGGGCACTTGCTCGGTTAGCCGACCGAGCTCTTTGATGTTGGGGTCGGATCGGCACTTGCTCGGCATCCGAGCGGAGGGAAGAGCTCGGCTCTGGAAGAGAGCCATTTGTGAGACAAGTGTGAGGAGGAACTCTAGGAGAGAGTTGTGCTCCAAATTTGTCGAGAAGGGGTCCGCTTTGGAGGCGAGCGGAGTGAAGAGCTCGGTTCTGGAAGAGAGCTATTTGTGAGGCAAGTGTGAGGAGGAACTCTAGGAGAGAGTTGTGCTCCGAACTTGTCGAGAAGGGGTCTGCTTTGGAGGCGAGCGGAGTGAAGAGCTCGGCTCTGGAAGAGAGCTATTTATGAGACAAGTGTGAGGAGGAACTCTAGGAGAGAGTTGTGCTCCAAACTTGTCGAGAAGGGGTCCGCTTTGGAGGCGAGCGGAGTGAAAAGCTCGGCTCTGGAAGAGAGCTATTTGTGAGACAAGTGTGAGGTGGAACTCTAAGAGAGAGTTGTGCTCCAAACTTGTCGAGAAGGGGTCCGCTTTGGAGGCGAGCGGAGTGAAGAGCTCGGCTCTAGAAGAGAGCCATTTGTGAGACAAGTGTGAGGAGGAACTCTAGGAGAGAGTTGTGCTCCAAACTTGTCGAGAAGGGATCCGCTTTGGAGGCAAGCGGAGTGAAGAGCTCGACTCTGAAAGAGAGCTATTTGTGAGACAAGTGTGAGGAGGAACTCTAGGAGAGAGTTGTGCTTCAAACTTGTCGAGAAGGGGTCCGCTTTAGAGGCGAGCGGAGTGAAGAGCTCGGCTCTGGAATAGAGCTATTTGTGAGACAAGTGTGAGGAGGAACTCTAGGAGAGAGTTGTGCTCCAAACTTGTCGAGAAGGGGTCCGCTTTGGAGGCGAGCGGAGTGAAGAGCTCGGCTCTGGGAGAGAGCTATTTGGAAGACGAGTGTGAGGAGGAACTCTAGGGAAGAGTTGTGAGCTCCGAACTCGTCGAGAAGGGGTCCGCTTTAGAGGTGAGCGGAGCAAAGAGCTCGGCTCTGGGAGAGGGCCATTTGGAAGACGAGTTTGAGGAGCAACTCTAGGGGAGAGTTGTGAGCTCCGAACTCGTTGAGAAGAGGTCCGCTTTGGAAGCGAGCGGAGTGAAGAGCTCGGTTCTGGGAGAGAGCAATCTGGAAGACGAGTTTGAGGAGCAACTCTAGGAGAGAGTTTTAGCTCCGAACTCATTTGAGAAGAGGTCCGCCTTGGAGGTGAGCGGAGGGAAGAGCTCGGCTCTGGGAGAGATCCATTCGTGCGACGAGTGTGAGGAGGAACTCTAGGAGAGAGTTGTGCTCCGAACTCGCTATTTAAATGACAGAATCAACGGTTGTGGGAGCAGTTCCGAATGGCGAACCACTTCTTACCCGCTGAAGAGCAAGTTATTTGAAGAAGAATCGAGCCAAGTGTTGGACTCCAAACTCGTCGTTAAAGGGATTCAACGATTGTGGGAGCAATTCCGAATGGCGAACCACTTCTAACCCGCTGAAGAGCAAGTTATTTGAAGAGGAATCGACCCAAGTGTTGGACTCCGAACTCGTCGTTAAAGGAATTCAACGGTTGTGGGAGCAATTCCGAATGGCGAACCACTTCTAACCCGCTGAAGAGCAAGTTATTTGAAGAGGAATCGAGCCAAGTGTTGGACTCCGAACCATCGTTAGAGTTATTCAACGGTTGTGGGAGCAATTCCGAATGGCGAACCACTTCTAACCCGCTGAAGAGCAAGTTATTTGAAGAGGAATCGAGCCAAGTGTTGGACTCCGAACCATCATTGTTTAAGGTTAGTAAGTTGCAGGAGTAGCCATGTAGAAGAAGCTGGACTCCGAACCCACCATTTAAGAGAGAAGCAAGAGCAATAATTTTCAATGAAAAGATGTAAAGTTTGAAATAAACTAAGTGACCACTTCAATAGGGCGAGCCATTATTACATGCTATCAGCCGGGTTACAAGCATCGGCCTTATTGAAAATCAGGATCCTACTTCTACAATAAGGTGAAGACCTCTTGGGAGGAGCTGGGAGATTCTGAGTCCTAAAGCACGACGGGCCCTTCGGTTCGTTTGTTGGCTCCTCAGAGGGGAAGGTTGGCCCCCTCTTTTTGGACGAACTTGGTCAGGTGCCCCCGCTGTATGAGTTCTTCGATCTCCTCCTTCAGAGCCCGACAATCTTCCGTGTCGTGGCCGTGGTCCCTGTGAAAGTGGCACCACTTATCCTTGTTCCTCTTCTTGCCTGGTGTATTCATTCTCGGGGGAGCGCGGAGGAGCCCTTCCTTGTCCACCTCCATAAGAACTTCTGATATATTGGCTCGAAGGAGAATATGGAAGAAGGGGCGAGGCGGGAGTACCACTCCCGAGCCGAACCCTTAAGAGTGGCCGGGAAGGTTTTGCACAGCAAAGGATCAGAACCTTTGTGGATTAGCATGAGGGTCTTAAAGCTTTCGATGTGGTCCACGGGGTCCGACTCCCCCGAGTAAGTTTCGAACTTCAGGGGTTCGAAACCTCTTGGGATAGGAGCTTCCATGATGGTCCGGGAGAAGGGTGGTCTGCTCGGGCGGATGGTCCTTCCTCTTAACTCCTCATCCTTGTCTATTCGGCCGATGCGACTCTCCATCTCGTGGAGATGGCGGTAGAGAGCGTCGTCCCTTCGACGATAGTCAAACGAGCCTCTGGACTCGTCTTTATAGGAAGGGGAGCGACGATGGTAGCTCTGGGAGCGGCGAGGGCTAGGCATGTGCTGTTGGTTGCTGGTTGCTAGGAGCCGGAGGAGGAGTTATGGACCGATGGCGAGGACTTTGGACCCGTGGAGGGGTAGGAGCCCTCTGAGCATTGTTATTGTTGGGTCGGAGGTTGAGGGCTTGCAACACCGTTGCTTGGAACTGCTGGAACTCGGCACGGGTGATGGGTGCCTCATCGTTCCTCGGATGTTGTCGACCGGCAGGGAAATGAGGTCTTCTCCTATGGTGTTTGGGGGACTCTTTCATCCCTCTTCGGGTAGGGGTCCTTCTGTAGTCTCGGCGGTGAGGAGATCGCTCATCCGGACGCTGTTGGCGGGAGGCTCCCTCTCGGGCCCGCTTTTCGTCCAGACGGCGGCGAAGATCCTCATCCTTTTGCCGATTGAGGATGGTATTGCGGAGGTCGAAAACTCGAGGATTGTGGAAGGCCATGGAATCCGAAGAGACATTGTGTACCGAAATGCGGTCCTGATGGAGGCGTTGCTTCTGCGGGTTGGGACGCGAAGCCCCCGCACCGGCATTCTGAGGACCGGCGGGACCCTTAGGGGGTTGCTGATTCTGAAGAGGAGGATGATCTTGTTGAAGAGGGTCTTCCGCTTGGAGAGGAAGTTGCCCCTGCTGCTGAGCGGGTTGGATGGGGACTACCTCTTACTGATCAACGGGATTGGGTCCACGGTTGGACCCTCTGGATCTTACTTTCCTAGGAGGCATGGCTGGAGGAGATCTGACCAACGGGAAGAGGGGAGGCTGCTATTCGTATGTTTCCCACAGACGGCGCCAATTTGTTACCGCTAAATCTGGTGTGGGGGTAAACAGATAGAATTTGTGAGTTCTTGGAAAACCTGAATAGCAAACCTAACCTGTTCCGCCGGAGCTTGACCGTTGACTCCCGCCGTTCACCTGCAAAAAGTACGAGACACCGGGGTTGATCCCGGCGACGCACCCTCCGACGCTCAAGTCAGTAATCAGGGGTGATTAAGAAAGAGCGTAAATTGGCAAAATACTCATTAACCTGTAACAGTGGTAGGTGGGGGGTATTTATAGTTGCCGTTGGGATCAGATTAGGAATGTGATTCCTGTCATCTGATAAGGCGTAAAATCCTCGTAATCAGATTAGGAATTAATGTAATCCCTTAATTCCCGATGAGAGGATAGTCGCGAATCAGGCCCGTTGATTTGGTTCAATCAGAGACCCTAATTCTATCCTGTCGGACTGGGTTTGTATCGGGTCAGGACCCGTACCCAGTTGAGCCCAGTTGAGGTGGATCCGTTCGTGGGTTATTGGATCTGTGAGAAGGAGACCCAGTACCCGCTTCGGACCCGTTAGTAGGTGAAATTACCGTTTTACCCCTGAGCTTTAAGATTCATCTCCAATGTGAACGGTCCCAATTTAATCCTATTTTTAGCCATATCAGTGAGTTTGTGGGGAAAAACTCATAGCTGACTACTCTGGTACATTGTTATTAGATCAGATGCATTGAAAAAAGAAGTTATTCCGTTTTCAATGAAGGAATGTACCAATTTCCAAGACCACATCACAGAGTTCAACAAGGTATTATCTGAACTTTAAGCGATCAATGCGAATGTGAGTGAGGAAGATAAAGCTTTCAACTTGATATATTTACTGCCGGATTCGTTCAAGCATTTGATTAATACCATTCTACACAGTAAATCTACCAAGGAGAGTATTACAGTGGATGGTGTATCAAATCATTGAAGGCAAATCAACTTAGGAATGAGACTCAGAAATCATCGTCTACTCCCACAAGTTGTCTAGTAATGGATAGTCCTTCAGGTGGAAGACAAAGTGCTATGCAAAAGAATTCGATCCGTTGCTCATATTGCAGGAGGTAAGGGCACATCAAGAAAGACTGTTAAAAATTACAAAATCAGAATAGCACCAAGGATAAAAAATCTACCACATATGTGGTTAGTGCCAAGTGATTTGTGTCTTCTTGTTTCAAATTCTTTAGAAGTTGGTTCTAGTTGGTTTCTGGACTCAGGGAGTTCATCTCATATTTGTTCCGAGAGGGAAGTTGTTTTCTACTTATAAGTCTACTACATGGTGTTGTGTGAGAACGAGAACTGAAGAGATTTGTGAAGAAGTAGGTGAGAGGACAGTTGAGTTGAAGATGTCAGTTCTAAATATGTTCACTTTAAAGGATGTCTTGCATATTCCTCTGCTTAACCAGAATCTGATTTCCTTGGGAGCTCTTGAAGCACGGCGTTGTAGGTACACAACTCGATATAGACTTATGTCTATTTTTTGAGATCGTCGTAAGGTGATGGTTGGGCCAAGACAAAACAATCTCTACAAACTTTAGGGAATCCAAAATTGTACAAGTGTTGATTATTTTCCTATTATTCCTGCAAGTTCATCTTGTTTGCCACAACTAGTATCATCAATTCGAGACCAAGACGTTTGAATATCGTCGAGAGGTGGAGTTTGTCTCGATGTAGGTGGAGTTCGTGCAGAGATTGGAAACTCTGTGATAACGCCTACTAAGGTGTGCCCTTGATGGGGTATACTGATCAATGAGATTATGTAGAATATTTGTTCAACTAGTAGAATAAACTATCATTCCACGTTTGATTTGCAAGTGGAATTTAGTAGAGTTTGGAGATGAATAATCACATCTTGTTGATAGCACTCGCATGCAATCCAAGGTGGAGTTTGTTAGAATTATGTCTTGTATACTAGTGGTTCAGATTAGAGGAAGATATGATGAAGCACGGAGGTCGAAGCAGTCAAAGAGAGAGAGAATAAAATAGCAACAACAACAGCCGAGAAAGGGACGGTCGATTGAGCTTAGGGACAGTCTACTGGTCATTCTTGTACAGGGTTTGTCTGAGAGAGGGACAGTTGACCGCACTTGTTGGTGTAGTCGACCGACCGCGGCACTGTGTTCTTTTTAGGCTTGATTTGTTATGTCGTTTCAGCCCAATCTTCAACTCCAAGTCAGATCGTACGGGTCCTATTCAGTTACTTCTTCTACAGGATATATCGGACAACTGAAAATCAAAATTAACCAAGGGTTCTCTCTATTCTTCTTCTATATATTGTAATCTCCTCCAATACGAGGGTGAGAAGTACTTCATTGATATTTTGCCCATTGCAAAGAGAAGCTTGGGAAAGATAGTTCATGGTGACTGAGTTTAATTTCTTGAATTGAGTGAATCATTAACTCCTTTTAATCTCTTCTAGTTGAATATTATATTTTCCTATATTTCCCATCCGGATTAAGCGAAAACTAACTGGGATAAATCCTCGTTGTATTTGTGTTGGATTTGTGGATCTATTTGCTTGGGTGTTCATTTGATTCGTCTAATCTATCTTGCCATCGTCATTGCTCTAATTAGTTCTGCTGCGTCTTCGGTGTGTTTGTAGACACCACATCCCAAAACTTCTTTCTAGTCTCACTACCCTGCCGATTGTGACCAGAAATAGTATTAGCTTTTATCATATTTGATATCTGTTGATGCATGAGGTACTTGTGTGTGGGTCTAAAAATTTTGTTGTTTCTTTCTATCCATATAGTCCAACAGGGTAGCTGCTACCCCGATCCTGCAAGTTAAAGTTGACTGTACAAGAACTACTTGTATAACATGCTAAATTTGAGTGTTCTGAAAGTCAGATTTGAATATGTAACATAGCTGTTGGTTATATTTTGTATATGTATGCATCACACAATGGGGTATAATACAAAATTCTTAGGGGTGTCTTAGTTCTTTGTTAATTAATTTAGAATTTTTCTAATCGTAGATATTTTAGATACAATCCCCCTTTTCCCCGTTTTGTTAAAATTATGCGCCTGCATTTGAAGAATAATGTTACAGTTTGTAAAATCATTAATTCGTTGGCATAATTTGTCATCTACGAATCCTTCATCGCCATTACTTACTCAAATACTCATGGACAAATAGTACGATTTTCCCACACTTAATGCTGCCCACTTTTTGCCCACTTTTTCAGATCGGACGCCCGTGGATTTTTTTTTTATATGCCAATTTTTTCTGCTATTTACATTTATAGTACAGTTTTTAATGTATTTGTGTTCATAGACTCAACAACTAAACTCGCCGTTTCCAACGGCGCAACGACGAATTTAGCTGTTGAGTCTTCGCCATTGAAACACGGCATGTTTAGTGCTAATTTTTAGTTAAAAATTTTCAAAGAAGACTCGCCGATCCCAACGGCGAGAACATTTATGTTAGACTCGCAGTTGGGAACAGCGAGTTTAGTTCAAAATTTTCAATAAAGACTCGCTGTTCCCAACGGCGAGCATATTTACACTAGACTCGCTGTTGGGAATGACGAGTTTAGTTAAAAAAAATTATATGAAGTTTTTTTCGAAAATTCACTAAATCCAATAGAATGTTTCACTCTCTGTAAAAATTCCTACATCCTCACCATTCTCAATAGCGAGTCTAGTATAAATGTTCTCGCCGTTGGCAACAGCAAGTTTTCTTTAAATTTTTTTAACTAAACTCGCTGTTTCCAACAACGAGTCTAGTATAAATGTCATCGCCATTGAGATCGGCGAGTCTTCATTGAAAATTTAGAACTAAACTCGCTGTTGAGAACAACGAGTTTTTAAAAAGAAATAGCACTAAACTTGTCATGTCCCAACGGTGAGCATGAATTAACTAAACTCGCCGGCAAGTTTAGTTGTTGAGTTCATGAGCACAAATACTTCGGCAACTGTTCTTTTTATACAAATAGTTTCGAAAAGTGTCCAATAAAAAAAAAACTTGAGAACGTGATTTTTTTATTTATTGATTGATTGATTTATTATTTATTTATTTTTTTGATTTAGGGAAAAGGTGGAGAACTATTCTTCTGTACTTGTCTGTGTGCCATTATGAAGATCATGTTGTACAACACAGCATAAATTTGGACGGATGTATCATTTACCCAGAATAACTTGTGGGATTTAGCTTCCATTCTTTACTGTGGTCACTACAAGTGTAAATCTGCTTTCAATTATTACCTGAATCTCCAATCTTTTCTGCATCTCAAATTGTGAGTTTTATTTGACATGCATGGTGCCAATTGCTATAATCTCGTCATAGGTGTAGAAAATAATTTTTTTGCTTTGGCGAATCCCTGATAATAGACAAGTTTTTTTCATTGTGAACTAAATAGCAGGCTGTATCCTAGTGATTTCAAGGCAATGAAGAGCCTTTTTATGTGAAATATATTATGGTATGTTCTTAGGATCACAAGTTCAGTGCTTTGAAGGATCCACATATCCTGTAATGTATCATACACCTGTGAAATTATACAAGCTACAGAAAGTGTGCAAAAGGAAAAGATGATGTTGCTGCTTATTTATGCTTATGTGTGGCAGGAAACATATGATATGATTTTCTTTAAAAACAATAGAAGGCTGACCTTTTTGACTTTCATCGATGTTGACATCTTTCAACTAATGTTGACTTCTGAATTTGACTCGTATGCACCGTTGGATATGATCTTGATGGTAACAATCACTCCGATAAACCTGGCAAAGTTTGAAACACCGGAGGTCGATCCCGGCGACAGACCCTCCGATGCTCAAGTCAGGACTCAAGAAAAATATAAGAGAGCTTTTAGTGGTAGAATACTGATTACCTGGTTCGGGTGGAGGTAGGGAGTATTTATAAGAGCTTTGGAGTTAGTTTCAAGATAATGATTTATCTCTACTTCGCAGTGTTTTTGGATTGAATTGATTATCTCTACTTCATGAAGATTTACGAGTGGCTTGGAGATATTGTATTAAAACTCTTCTCAAGAAAGGATATGTGGTTTTTAAACAGTCTCCTACGAATAATTATGAGTATAAACTATATTTAAATAATATGGACTCATTTATGTTGTGCTGTTATGACAACCCAGTAAGACATACTCATTTTGGGCTATTGGTCTCGAAAGAGGCCCAACTCCCGTTTACGAACCCGTGTGTAGTGGATTTTACCGTTGTACCCCTGAGAGCTTTAAGATCCGTACCCGATTAAAATGGTCCCGATTTGGTTCTATTTTGACCCATATCACAAGCCCCCACTCCTGAAGATTTAGTTTTACAGCCTTTGAGGAGTACTTCACTCGTTTCTAATGGTTTACAAAACTTATAGGATTTATTGGGGAAGTTTGGATTTTGCTCGAGGTGTAATAGTGTTATTTTGAGCTTGTAAAATACCGAAGATTATTTTTAGAATTTTCTAGACTTTTTGTTATTTTTCCAGATTTTCCTGAAACTTTTCCAATTTTTAATCATTTTTTATAATTATTTATTCAATTTTAAATAAATAATTTTCAAAAATTATAATTAACTATTCTAAATTAATAATTATATTTTTGGAATTTTAAAATATTTTTCCGAATTAATAATTATTTTTAGAATTTTTAATTAACTTTTTAGAATTTTTCAATAATTATTTCAATTTAATAATTAAATAAAAGAATTAATCAAAAAAGAAAATACCTGATCGATTCTCAGATGTTGATTAAGAATAGGCATGAAAATCATGGGAATCGAATGCTGGGGACGAGACGTTCACCGTTGACCATTTGCGCTCGCTTGGGTCGGGGTCACGTTTGTTCGGCATGTGACGAGGACCACTCAGGAGTCGACACGTAGCACATTGACCGTTAGCCGTGGACCAGTCAATGATTTTTGCGCCATTTTGGGTCGGGTGCACGTTTGCTCGGCGCGTGCCCCCGAGCTAACGTAGCGCTACTTGGTGTTGTCACGTGGTGCGTTGATTGTTGACCATTGACCATTGACCATTGACCAATCAATGATTTTTGCGCCGTTTTGGGTTATGAGCACATTTGCTCAGTGCGCACCCCCGAAGTATCGTGGCACTCTCTGAATGCGACACGTGGCACTCTGACCTTTGATCGTTGACCATTGAACAGTTAATGTCATTGGCACCATTTCGGGTCGGGTCCATGTTTTCTCTGCGCACGCCCAGGAAGCCTCATGGTACTCTATAAAGGCGACAGGTGGCGCTTTGACCATTGATGTAATATCCCGGTTGGATATTATATTTGAATAATTATTATTTTTTAAAATTAAAATTTTTTATGGAAATTATCTAGTTTTATTAATAAAAACTTATTTGTATATAAATACTAGTAGTATATATATGTATTGTATCGGTTTTGTGCATTGGTACAAAATCCTGTATAGTGCATTTTTGAGAAATTGTCTGAAATATCCGGGTCTGATATAAAAAATTATTATTTTATTTTTATTTTCAGAATTGAAATATTTTTGATGGATATTACCCGGTTTTGTTAATAGACATTATATATATATATATATATATATATATATATATATATATATATATATATATATATATATATATATATATATATATATATACCAGTCTGTATACATCTGTATTGTATAAAATTGGTACTGAAATCTTCCGAGCCGGTAATAACATTATTTTTATTATTAGTTCTGAATTAAAATATTTTTGGTAGAGATTATTCGTTTTAACTAATAAAAATTATCTGTATAGACAGATATATGTACGTATATGTATTGTATCGATTTCGTACGTTGTACGAAATCATGTAGTATGTGATTTTGGGAAAATACCTCTTAAATTTTATCAGTCATGATCAAATGAAGGGTTAGGATTGAATTAGGGTTTGATTGCAATATTAATTTGCAAATTGAACATCAAATTGTTGAACCATGAGAATGAGAACACTTGTCTCTCTTCTCAACCACAAACTCAACTCCCTTCTCCTATAACCCCCCCCCGGCCATTACCAAACAAGGGCAAGATCCCTTTCATTTTGTGTCCTCCATCTCTTTCTCATTTCATTCTCCTTCTTCTTTTACTAGTTTTAAATTAGAAAAAAAATGAGAAGAAAAGAAAAGAAAGAGAGAATCAAAAGATGGGTTAAGTGTTCTTGAGGTTGTTCTTGAAGAGGAGCAAGAACAAGGAGCAAAGAGGAGAAGAACTAGCAAGTCCTTCCTACACTTTTGGGTGGGGGTTCTCAACTTTTTGATTGTTATTATTATTGTTATTTGTTTGTTGTGTGAAAAACTTGGACTCAATTCATGTGCATATGATTATCATGGATTAGAATAAAATGGCATATGAAGATTGAAGTGGTAGAACTCAATTAGAACACTAAAGAATCAACCCTAAACTAATATGTAGTTAGAATTAATTACTTGTGTTAATGTTGAAATTTTGACTCCAAATTAATTTGAGAGCTTCTTGTATGTGTTACTACCATGCTCTAATTTTTATAGATTTTTTGGGGTTAATTTGACGGGCTAAACAAATCGTTTCCCCAAAACAGCGAGCATAAAAAAGAAACTGCTATTTTGGTTGATTCGACTTGTATTCAAAGGACTGGATTTTGAGTTCCTTACAGAATCTGAAAAAGTATTCAACTAGAAAGTTGTAGTAGATGTTCTCCCCTTCCCAAAATGGCCAATTTTTTTTGATTCCGATAAGTATAGCAAAAGTTATAAGCTTTACAAGTTTCAGCTTTTGCTGTGGTTTTTGTTGTTTTTGAATTGTGTTCAAAGGGCTGAATTTTGAGTTCCTTACAGAATCTGAAAAAATATTTAACTAGAGAGTTGTAGCCTTTCTAAAATGGCCAATTTTACTAGAATCTGATAAGTATAGCAAAAGTTATAAGCTTTACAAGTTTCAGCTTTTGCTGTGCTTTTTGTTATTTTTGAATTGTGTTCAAAGAGCTGGATTTTGAGTTCCATACGGAATCTGAAAAAGTGTTCAACTAGAAATTTGTAGTAGATGTTCTCCCCTTTCCAAAATGGCCAATTTTTCTAGATTCCGATAAGTATTGCGAAAGTTATAAGCTTTACAAGTTTCAGCTTTTGCTGTGTTTTTTGTTGTTTTTGAATTGTGTTCAAAGGGCTGGATTTTGAGTTCCTTACGGAATCTGAAAAATTGTTCAACTAGAAAGTTGTAGTAGATGTTCTCCCCTTTCCAGAAATCCTAATTTTGTTAGATTCTGATAAGTATAGCAAAAGTTGTTAGCTTTACAAGTTTCAGCTTTTGCTGTTCTTTTTTTTGTTCTTGAATTTTGTTCAAAGAGCTGGATTTTGAGCTCTACAAGAAATCTGAAAAGTGGTCAACTAGAGAGTTGTAGTAGATGTTCTGAGCTTTCCAAAAAGTTCAATTTTGTTAAATTCCAATAAGTATAGAAAAATTGATAAGCTTTAGAAGTTTCAGCTTTTAGTTATCTTTGTTGCTCTTTGTAATGTGTTCAAAGAGTTGGATTTTGAGTTCCATAAGGAATCTGAAAAAGTTTTAAACTAGAGAGTTGCAGTAGAGGTTCTCACATTTCCAAATGTCCTATTTGGTTAGATTTTGATAAGCAGAGTAGGAGTTATGACCTTTACAAATCACATCAGCTGGCCTTTCGGCTGAAGCTTCGCTGTTTAGATTGTTTGAAGTTTTTGTACCTTTTATTGACTGAATCTAAGAATGTTTTCAACTAGAGAGTTTTAGTAGAGGTTCTAAACTTTCCAAAATTTCCTATTTGGTTAGACTTCGATAAGCGGAATAGGAGTTATGACCTTTACAGCTCACAACAGCTAGCCTTTTGGCTGAAGCTTCGCTGTTTAGATTGTTTGAAGTTTTTCTACCTCTTATTGACTGAATCTGAGAAGTTTGTCAACTAGAGAGTTGTATTAGAGGTTCTCACCTTTTCAAAATGTTCTATTTGGTTAGATTCCAATAAGCGAAGTAGGAGTTATGACCTTTACAAGTCACAGCAGCTGGCCTTTTGGCTGAAGCTTCGCTGTTTAGGTTGTTCGAGGTTTTTGTACCTCTTATTGATTGAATCTGAGAAGGTTATCAACTAGAGAGTTGTAGTAGAGGTTCTCAACTTTCCAAAATGTCCTATTTGGTTAGATTCCGATAAGCGGAGTATGAGTTATGACTTTTACAAAGTCACAGCAGCTGGCCCTTTTTGGCTAGAGCTCACTGTTTTGGTTGTTCGAGATTTTTGTACCTCTTATTGACTGAATCTGAGAAGGTTGACAACTAGAGAGTCGTTGTAGATGTTCTCACCTTTCTAAAATGTCTAATTTTGTTGAATTTTGATAAGAGTAGCACTTTTAATTGCTTATAGGGTGTTAGAAGACTTTTATGGTTGCTTCTATATGATTCATTTATCGCATACACGGCTAGTTAGCTCGTATGTAATTCGTTTGTCTCATACATAGCTAGTCGACTCGTATGTATGTTGTTTTGCTCGAATGTAGCTTATTAGCTAGTACGCAGTTATTGTGCTCGTCTAGGGTGATATCATTGTCCTAGGAGCCATCGACCATCAAGACGTGTATTTATTTTACTCCTCGTGAACTTTTGATGAGTCACCCCTCGTGCACCGTTAGATCTTAAACGGTGTAGGTTGATCGCAGGCCAGGAGTGTAGACAGAATCCAGGTTCAGGGTAGTAGCATGCGAATACGTTCGTATTGCCGGGGTCTTGGATCAATAGGCTATGAATAGGATCCTTAGGGATTCTGGTAAGTCTAGGTTGAGCACCTAGTAGAATTATCTTGCGAAGTTTAACTTAAGTCCTAGCATGTTGTGTTAGTCCAATTGCATTCCTCGGATTGTTTAGGGTTAGTGACATCGTTAGGGTAGTGACTTATGGCTATTACTACTTAACCTTTATTTATTATCATTTCGCTGAAGGGAAAGAGTTGGTATTAAGGGTGATACCTTATGTTCTAACCTATTCTATAGGCCAACACTAGGTGGTGCTATTGATTGTACCCTTCCTGTCAAAGGGATACGGTCTGTGCCTTCTCACGAGTTGGGAGCACGGGATCCGTATCTCGTTTGTTAATATTTGAAGTGCCATGATAAGGGCGGGAAGTATCCTATCGGAGCTAGGGGATGGACCCGCAGAACTCCGTCATGCTATATATTAAGAAAGACGAACAAGCCATAGACAACAGTCTATCAGCTATGGGGCCACAGGGGATGCTTCGAGCTAACCTGTGTTGTAGTTAACTCCAAGGATTCGTCAGATTTTTGAATGAGGTCCGGTACGTCGGGCAATAGTGGCAAACGGGGACACCACTATATGACATCGAATGGCGGGATTAGACCATTTCAGAGCAACCTTATCAGTCACGTTGTATCTTTAGAAACATGTTGAGTACAAGAGTAGAATTCATGGCGCGGGTTCAAATCCCTATATATGAAGAAACAGCTTGTTATGGGCGTATGTAGTATGGGATGCATACTGTTTCGGAGACTTGCTTGCATTAGATTAATAGCATCCTTGCATTAGTTAATCCTGCATTAGATTCTAAGTCATAGCATACACTAACACATCAATTATATATACACGTTTCTCTTTTCATCAATCTGTTTGTTTAAAGTTGAGAATCGCTGCTAGTCATCAGCCTTAAAGAGTCAGTATATGTACTGACGTTCCCACTTCAATAGGTACTGGATTGCAATACAAGTACGGGATTCAGGAGGACTCAAGGCATGAGAAGCAAAGTGTTGATTTCATTTCAATTGCAATATATGTTGGTTACCATTGCTTCAATTGAAAATTTATTTATGTTGAGAAGCATCCAAGTGAAAGTATCAAGTGTTATATATTATTCATTGTATTCTGATGTAATTTTTATTCAAAGTTTGTAACACTTGGACTTGTATGGCATTATTGTAACACTGATGTAATGTATTGTAGTTTTATAACACTCGGACTTGTAATACATTTGTGTTGAATAAAAAGTTTTAAAATTTCCCTGTTTTTCTGTATATTGTGGCTAATTGAAGGAAAAAGTTCTGGTTTATGTCACAGTTTTCCAGTGTCTGGAAATCGGGGCGTTACAATTGACCGTTGACCATTCAACATAATTTGCACCATTTTGGGTCGGAAGCACATTTGCTCGGCGCGCGCCCCCAAAGTATCGTGGTGCTCCACTGAAGGCGATCAGTGACTCTTTGATAGTTGACAGTTGACCAGTCAACGACCCTTTGCCCCATTTTGGTGCTTGAATTTCTCGACCGTTGTGCTTCCCGATCGTTGCGCTTCCTGACCATTAGGCTTCATCGACTGTTGGACTTCTCCAACGGTTGGGGGTCCAGCAACTTGGGAGCCCAAGAGATGAGGTTCACTCCTATATATCCCCCTCCCTCACTTCTCTTCCTCACTCTTCTCATTTCTTTCTAAAAAATTCTCCGAATAAAATTTTATTCGCTAAAGAACTCTGATGACCAGTTTTACTTCTCCGATGATCTTTTCGACTGTAGCTGTCACATCCAAGAAAAATTATGTATATATTTTATAATGTTGTATAGGGCTTCTTCGGGCGGCGAGACCTCCCATACTGGTCGTGCCAAAGAGTCGTCGCTGACCCCGCCTCCTAGAGCAGATAAGGGGAAGGGTATAGCAGAGCCATCTTTGGTCGTCGTTGAGATGATTGTCGAGCAAGAAAGAAGGATGGGGGAAATGGGGAGAATTCCCGGTCCGTTGACGGGTCTAAGGAATGTTCGAAAGTACTCTGCTGACATGATTGATAGAGTCGAGTATGGCATGGGGAGGCGCTATGAAGAAAATGAGTATCGTGAGATTTTAGAGGTTGATGACACACATTCGATTCTTTCTAAAGAAAATCTTGATCTCATATGCGAGTAATACAAGATCCTTAGGCAATTCGATTAGATGTTACCAGGCCCCGGAGATAGAGCCTGTTGACCAATCTCCCCTAACTTGTGTTCCTTGCCGTTCAATGCTTTTCATGCGGGGCTTCACCTCCCTCTACACCCGTTTGTTAGAGAAGTTTTGAGGTGGTACAGTTTGAGCCCCGTTCAGTACATGCCGAACATATAGAGGAACGAGAATGGCTTTGTATTGCATTGCCAGACATCAGGGATTGAGCCACGACTGAGTGTATTGAGGACACTCTACAAACTTCACCAGAAGGTCAGGGCAGAGTTTAGATTCTATTTCACCCCTCGGCTAGACGTGAAGTTGGTTGACAACCCTGATTCGATCAAGTTCTGTATGGATAAGTACTTTATTATTCAAAGTATAGATACGTGGGGGTCATAGTATAGATACATGGGGGATTCCCATTACTTGGAGAGAGGAGGTGGTGAAGAGAGTGAAAATAGACCTTGTTCTGAGTCTGGGGGAGGAGGGTATGGTGAAGACACTTTTATAGCGAACGTCTCTAAGTTGGAGGGAGATGACTGAGGGGGCTCTCTTCGGGGGGGGGGGGGGGGGGGGGGGGGGGCTTTGCCCGATCCACCCTAGTATGCATTACTTTGCATTTTATCTTTGTCATTGTAGTTGCTTCCCTTTTTAACCACTTTGTGTTGTTTATTACAGGAGTCGCTTACATGGATTTCGATGCGATCGTGGCGAGGCGAGCAGGGTTGAGCTACAAAGCTCCCGAAGGGAAGAAGAGGAATAGGACGATTGCGAAGCCTGCACCTTCGAAGACTATGAGGGGTTCAGCGGGGGCCGCTCCGGAGGAGGATGTAGTATCTCTGCCCGCTTCATTGACTACCTCTGCTGCTGGTGGTTTCTCTTTAGCTTTGACGCTGGCGCTTGAGGCTCCCCTTCATACTGCGAAGGCCAACACAATCCTCACTGACGAGCTCAAGAAGATCTTCATTCCGGATAGGCAGGTTAGGAGGTACGATGGCTTACTTGGGGATTCAACGAGTTGTATGCAGGCTATTCACCATCTCGCGACCCCCAATGATAGAGTTGCAATAGCCTTGGGGTCTGCTGGAGATTCTGCCTTAGATATCTCCACATCCACTATGACGGTACGTCTTTATAGTTTTCTTCTTGCTTTAGTCCTTCCGAAACGCAGTATTAATTGTTTCTTTTTGGTGACTTCGAATTACTTTCCTCTTATAAATCGCCTGCCACTTTGGTAACCTATTGAAGAGTATGGTAGAGGAGCATAAGGAGTTGATGGCGGTGGCTGATAGGCTGAATAGAGAATGGTAGAAGGCCGCTAAGGATTTGGAAGTGGCAGAGCTGGGGGGGGAGACTCTGGCGGCACAGGTTGCCCAGTTGGAGGCTGACTTGGCCAAGGAGAAGGAGCAGGTGGCTCGGGAGAGGGAGAGCGCGGTGAAGGGGAGAAAAGCCGCAGTGGCAAAGGCTAAGGCAGAGGCAGAGGTGCCGCAGTGGAAAAGGCTAAGGCAGAGGCAGAGGTGGAGGCGTATCTTGCCAAAAACATGAAGAAGGTTTTGATAGGTCGGGGTATCAGAGCCCTCGAGCACGTCTGCGAGCGAGATCCCCGGTTTTGATAGGTCGGGGTATTCGTTGTACGATTTTGCCCTTCTCGAGGAAGAGGAAGAGGAAGAGGAAGAGGAAGAGGACGCCACAGGAGATCCTTCTACCGCGGTCGTCCAGACTTCGAGAGTTGCAGGGGAAGTTGGTGATGAGTCTCTCTCTCCTATGGTGCCATCGACCGAGGTGGACCCTTGACTCTTCTGTTTTTTCTTTCTAGCTTTTGTCTTAGTTTTTGTTTTTGTACTGATGTCTAATAGCGGACTATCCACCGCTTAATGTATTTTCTTTAATGAAAATTTCTTCGATGTCTTGCAATTTGTGTTGAGCTTGAGCACTTGAGTTTACATGTGGTCTATGTGTGTGTCGTGTAGTCTTGGTTGTACTGTCGTAGTGATCCAACGCCATTTTTCTACTAACAGGTTGTTGTGTACATTGGGTGAAACCCTCGTAATAGCGAGATTGCTCGTCTCCATACTAAGCTCCACGTGGTAGAGCCGGGGCTTTCTTGCTCATGGGAGAAGCTCTCTAGAGCAAAAGTAAAACTTGGCCATTTAAGGAGAGTGTTGATCTGACGGTATATTGAAAATAGGCGTCGTGACGAAGGTTTACGGGAGAAACCCTTGGCCGGAGTGGAGGATTATCCTTATGACAGTGGGGCTCCCTTTGCTATGGCGACATTGGAAGGAGCTCGGATGTGAAATCTCTTTGCTGTTCGTTGCTGGTGATTGCTTTCGAAAGGGATGAGTTGAAGAATGTAATACTTGAGAAGATCTTAAAAGTGGCTCAACCGAGGAACGCAGTTTTCGAACTTTCGGAGGAGACCCTCCCTGGTAGTTTGGCATGCACGAGTATGTTTCGCTAGAAAATTAGGGTGAAGAACACACAACGCAAGGATAAGCTTGTTGACAATAAGTGGAGATTCATCGGCTGAAGCTGCTCCTCGAGGAGTTTAAGAAGAGAAGTACTTCCTACTCATGTGATGAGATAAAAAGGGGAGGTTGTTTCATGAGTTGGCCTTGCGCCCACACGAGACCTTGAGAAATCCATGTGATTCCCAGAGTGGAGTGGCAGGTTTGTCAAGTGTTGCCTCTATTGAAGATACGAGGCATGTTGATGGTTGTGTGGCTCATACACTGTCAGTAAGCTTGGTCTTTCCTACTGATCTGTCAAGGGAGCGGAGCGGTGCTCTTCTGCCCCGATGGAGGCATAAGCCACGTGTGTCTCTTAATAGATACATCTCTTTGTCACGAGGAGGGAAAGATAACTCTGAGGGAGACTTGTAATCTTGTAAGAGATTTATAATCTTGTTGAGACTTGCAATCTTATAGAGACTTTTTCTCCAATGACACCTATAATCGGATATTAATGTGGAATGAAAATCTCCTAATTGTTCATGCTTTGTTTCTTTGAATTACATCTTTTGTGTTTGGGGTGGTTCTGGGAGCACTCGAGTGGGGAGGTATGCTGTACATGCTTGCTCGGGGGCAAGAGGCTAGAGTGGCCCTGTGAACCTCAAATGGACTCCGAACAAGGTGATGACGAGTCTTGGGAGCATTCGAATGGCGAAATGCTCTCTGCATGCTTGCTCGGATACAAGCCGCTAGAGGGACCATATGAACCATGAATGGACTCCACACATGTCTGGGTTATTTTGGGAGCACTCGAGTGGTGAGCCGAGCTCCATATACTTGCTCGGGGGCAAGAGGCTACAACGTCCATATGAACCATGAATGGACTCCGAACACGGTGACGACGAGTTTTGGGAGCATTCGAATGGCGAGTCGCGCTCCGCATACTTGCTTGGGAGCAAGTTGCTAGGGGGCTCTTCGAACTAAGAATAGACTCCACACTTGTCCGAATTGTTTTGGGAGCACTCAAGTGGTGAGCGAGCTCCGCATACTTGATCGAGGGAAGAGACTAGAGCGGCACTGTGAACCACAAATGGACTCCGAACAAGGTGACGATGAATTTTCGGAGCATTGGAATGGTAAGCCGAGCTCCGCATACTTTCTCAGGAGCAAGTTGCTAGGGGAGTCTTACGAACCATGAATGATTCCACACTTTTTTGGGTTGTTTTGGGAACACTCAAGTGGCGAGCCGAGCTCCGAATACTTGCTTGGGGGCAAGGGGCTAGAGCAGCCCTATAAACCACAAATGGAATCCGAACAAGGTGACGATGAGTTTTGGGAGAATTCGAATGGCGAGCCGCACTCAGCATACTTGCCCGAGGGTAAGTCGCTAGAGAGACCCTACGAACCATGAATGGACTCTACACTTGTCCATTGGGGTGCTTAGTGAGCGGATAGGTATTGTTCAGAAGCAGAACATGCATGTGTTTCTTTGCTTGTATTCAATAGAATGTATTTGGTAATGTTACACAAGAATTTTGCAAAATAAAAACTACATTTTATTAAAAAAATAAAACTAGACGGCTGCTTAATTGCTAACATTTATTTCATGCTGTGATCGTTATAATTTTTGGCGTTTATTACATGTTTGAACTAGCTATAAGAGAGAGCGTTAAGCGCCCTCATAGTACTTCATCAGGTGCTCGGCGTTCCAAGTCCTTGATATCTTCTTTCCCCCAGGTCTTCAAGTTGGTAAGTTCCCGGGCGAACCACCAGTGAGACCTTGTATGGTTCCTCCTAATTAGGGGCGAGCTTTCCCTTCTTGTGTGGGTTGGATATCTCGTGCTTTCGAAGGACAAGGTCCCCATCTTTGAGGTTGACCGGGAGGACCTTCTTATTGTAAAAAATTTCTACCCTATGTTGGTAGATGTTTCTTCTCAGGACAGAAGTCTCTCGGACTTCGTTGTGAGATTTAACTTGGCCCGGAGGTTATTTGAATTCTGCTCTTCGTTAAAGTAGAGAAGGCGAGGGGAAGATAGTCATAGTTCTAGAGGGATAAAACTTCCGTGCCAAAGATGAGATTGAATGAGGATTCTCCTGTTGTGGTTCTCTTCGTGGTTCTATAGGACCAGAGCACGCTCGGGAGTTCTTCGGCTCATTTTCCCTTCGGGGCTTCACCAAGTCTCTTCTTGAGACCATCCAAGATTTGCCGGTTGGCATTCTCGGCTTGGTCGTTGGTCTGGGAGTGCGAAACGGATGAGAAGTGTTGTTCAACTGTCAGATCAGTGCAAAATGTGTGGAACCCCTTGCCAACAAATTGAGTTCCATTGTCGGTGACTAGAGTGCGGGAGATCTTGAACCCGAACCGGCTTACTACGTTCTTCTAAAAGAACTGTTGTACCTTGTGCTATGTGATGGTTGCAAGTGGTTCTGCCACAATCCACTTTGTGAAGTAATCGATGGTGACTACTAGGAAGATCCGTTGGCCTGTGGAGGGAGGAAAGGGCCCGAGCTAGTCCATTCCCCACATTGCGAAAAGGATAGGGCTGGATATAAAACTGAGGTTGTCTTGTAGCACCCGCTTGATGGAAAAGTACTTCTGGCAGGGGATGCATCGGTGGTCATATGCTTAGGCATCACTGAGGAGAGTTGGCCCTTACCCGAATCTTTATTGCTTCTTTCTGGTCTGCAAGGAGGATTCCCTTTTCGAGGAAGTCGACTAAGGGTTTCATTCAATAATCTTCGGGTGTCTGGGGGGTGATGGACATGAGCTCCAATGCCTCATCTTCGATGTTCAGCTTGAGAAGGACATCAATCAGCACAGTGTGGTCAAGCCCATCGAGTGATGAGGAGGCAAGCTTAGAGAGGGCATCGACTTGCCCATTTTTCTCGCGTGGGATGCTGGTGACTGTAGCTTCCTTGAAAATAGCCATGAGTTTCTTCACGTGGGCCATGTACTTGATCATGCAATCGTCCCAGACCTTATACTTGCCCTGTATTTGGTTCACTACCAATTGGGAGTCGCTGAACACTTTGACTCTTTATACCCCTGCTTTCTTTGCTAAGAGGAGCCCGGCTATGTGTAACACCCTAAATTTTTATTTATCAAGAGTTTATAATTATACGTGTTTTGCACGTATAATTTCATATGTATATTTTCTTTTAGAAAAATATTTCTTTATAGCATGAACAAGAAATTGTTCTCTTTATTTTCCAAAATGACTATTTTTAAAAGCTTAATTAAATTCTAGGCCTATTTGTCCCTTTTTAGCCCATTTTAATTAATTAATTAATTAAATTAGTAGAACCCATGGTTAATTGGCCCATTAGTGAGCCCATTTAACTTAATTTCTCTTTTTATTAATCTCACTTGTAGTGTAGAGAAGTTTAGTGAATAATTAATTAATTCACATGAACAAACTTGTAAAAGGGGGATACTAGCTGGCACGTGCATGCACTAGAGTGTGCAAAGTGCACCCTTTTGACCTTGGCCGGATAATGCATGGGAAAGAGGGAGAGATGGGAGAGGTGGAGAGTTGGTTGCTTCATCATGGGTAGTTTCTATAACTCCCTAGTTCATCTTGACCCTTGATCCCTAACCATTTGGACTAATCCTAGCCCTCCATTCACTCTCAAAATTTGTATAAATACCCCCCCCCCCCCCCCCCCCACACACACTCTTCATTCTCACACCTAATGAATTGAAAAGAAAAGAAAGACAAATTAGTGAGACAAACAATTAAATAGATTGTGAGTTTAAAAGATTGAGTTCTAGTGTGTGTTCTTCAACCCAAGGAGAGGCCAGCTTTTTCAAGGAGCAAGGGTGAGGCTCGGGTTGCATTGCAAGCAAGGAGGAGAAGTCAATTGATGGCTCGATCTAGGAGAAGAAGGCCTCACTTGTTCATTCTAGGAGATTCCTAGGAGTTTTGTTTGTTTTTCTCTCCATTAGAGGTTGGTGATTTTCTCAAACTTCTAATTAGACATCATGCTAGGGTATGGTTGATAAAATTGAGAAGAAGCTTTAGTTTTTTTAGCCATGTGTTATGAAAATGAGACAAAATTACAATGGTTTGAATGTATGTTAAAAGAATGTTAATTAGTTGCAAAATTATGATTGTTAGTTTATAATTAACCTTGCTATCATTCTTTAATTGATTGATTGTGCTAAACTAAGAAATGATTGTATGTTTAGTTAGTTGAAATGATAACCATTCAAAAATGTGATTCTACTAATTCATTTGTTAGTGGCATGAAAAAGGAATAATTGTTACTGAAATGAATGTATAATAATAAAAAAATAATAAAAGATGCTATGGGAAGTTTGAATGCAAAATTATAAAGAAACTACATTTGTATGTGCATATTCGAAATTGTAGACAAACTTGTACTTAGAGAGGAAAATTACACTTTTTATATCAAAAATTATGTTTTAATTTACTGATATATTAGAAATGCTTAAAAATTATGTTCTGGAATTATAGAATGAAATTGGAGAAGAAAAGAGAATAAAAATAGTTCTTTTTATAAAAAATCGAAGTGAACCGAAACTTGAATCAACACCCCTAAAAACCCAACTCATAACAGATTAGCCACTTGGACTTATTGGTTAACGGGTGCGTTCAGGTGCGCTTTACTATAGCGTGGGTCTGGTCTTGGGTCTCGGGTTCGAAACTGGGCATTAGCCTTGTTTTTATTTTTTTTGAAAAAAAATCCAATAACTGAAAGACGAGTTTCAGTGATAAAAACCCCCCTTTCTGTCGTGGTTGCGCTGCACTGTAGCGTGGGTTTGGCCTTGGGTCGCTGGTTCGAATCTTGAGTTCAGCATTTAAAATAGTTTTTTCTGGTTTTTTTAGTTTAATTGATTTTTTTTACTTTAAAATTTGGGAAAAATTATTATAATTATTATAAAAATACATGGACTTGATGAAAATTATTTGCACACTATTTTGACTTCAATTAAAGGGTTGAGAAGTAAAAATTATGTAGAACTCTATAAAAATTGATATTTGTATAAGTATAAAAGTGATTTATTCCATGAGGAGTTATATTAAATTATAAAGAGGATTTTGCATGAAGAAAAATTAAAATGTGTTCATTTATGGATTTTATTCATTAATTTGGGTAATGTATGCATTCGAAAGATAAATGAAAAAAAGATAATTGTATTTTTGAATCAAGTATAGAAAAGAAATAATAATAGTGTGAGAATTAAATGGAATTATTGAGACTTATTTTCTTGAATGAGAATGGTATAAATCGAAATTGAACTTATGTAAGAAATTGACTTATAGAAAAGAAATGGAAAATTTTATTGAACTATGAAAAAGGACTATATGAGTATGAAAACTCGATTTTGTGATTATGAAGTGAAATTGAGAACTAGAGTGTAGCTAAGCCTCATACCGGCATTGAAAAGAGATTGTTGAAATGAGATTTGAAATGAAAAGATCAAGATTTGGGTCGTGTTATATAAATGGTTAAGATCGGTACAGTGGAAGGTCTAACTCTAGAGGGTTGATTTTATTCATGATTCAAATAACTAAGGACTAGATACATAGTGAAGATTTGACGAAAGTAAGAGAAAAACACGAGTATGAAGGCCTCGGAGCTACGGCGTGAGAGTATTCACAGACTGTCTACACGATGCGTCGTGTCATGACGTGAATATGTCTCTAGAAGTCCGTACCGCAGGCGACGCTTGTGGGGTGTTTGGTGACTGCGGGTGATGTCATGTCCCATGACGGAGGCTAAATTGTCCATAGGTTTTACACGATGCGTCGTGTCATGACGTGGGATTTCCCTCCAGGCTGTCTGGATATGAGCTCGTAACTCATAGAACATCTAGGATACTTATCGTAGTTACTGTAGTAGTTTAAGTCATGGCGAGGGATCGAACCCTACAAGATGAAGAACGGTTAAGGGCTTGCCCTCAGATCTATGTAGTATGGGATGCATAGAATCTGAACAAGTGCGCATTAGCATTATATAACATACATAACTGCATTAAGGACTAAGTGCACCGCACAATACGACATCAATAGGATAGTCCCCGTAGTTCTATTTGTAATAAGTTTGTGCTTTCCAAGTAAGAGAAAATTGATGTATTATATCATAGCGTCAGTTGAATGAACTGACGTGCCCATAGTTTCTATATAGGATAAAGTGATTAACAAGACTAAAGTATGCATGCTGCTTAAAGAATGATTCCAGTGTTGTACATTTCTATTCATGTAATTTGTTATAAATTGCTTTCGCTGTAAATATGTAATGTAAATGTCACTCTGATGTAATAAAGTTTTTAATTCCTTATAAAATTGTACGAAGAGAAGTGTAAAGATCCTGTGGAACTTTGAATTCAATCTGTTTTGGAATTCGGGGTGTTACAGAGTGGTATCAGAGCCATGCTTCTAAGTAGTACAAATTCGGGGTGTTACTATCCTGGGCAAGCTGATTTAGACGAAGAAGATCCTGAAGAATTTAAAGAGGAATGACCTGAGTCTCTAGAGATCACTCCACCTCCGGATTCATCTAATGATTCCTTCGACAAGGAAGAACCAGTTTCGAGTAGTCTGATTGTGTCTCTTTAGAGGCAGGTAGAGACTCAGAGGGAGAGAGTGGAGCTGCTGCAGGCACAGTGTGCGAAGTATAAGGAGTGCATTGCAACTCTCAGTCATCGTGTTTGGGAACTCGAGAAGAGGAAAAACATGTACGATGTACTGAAGGAAGAAGTGGCAGAACTACGGAAAGAGCTTCGAGAAGCCAAGAGGAACCGTAGGAACTAGACTGTTGTATCTTCTTACTGCTTTTATTTGATGTCAGAAATGTTTTAAATTCGAATGTATAATGTTTGGAATTCAATGGAATGAAAAGTTGATTTTAATTCATGTTTTCTACTTCGAATTTAATGGATCTTTTGCATCAGAATATGGTTGGAAGAAGAGCTAGAAGCAGAGAATGTCTGGACTTGGAAATAGAATTAGCGAGGGTCTATCAGACACTCAATGCCGCTGCCATGAATGAGAACCCAGGGAGGATGCCTGTGAATCCAGTACCCGAAGCAATCAAATTCGTGGAATCATTCAAGCGGATGAAACCACCCGTATTTGAGGGGATGTCAGACCCTGACACGGCTGATAACTAGATCCGATAGGTAGAGACCATCTTCAAAGTCTTGGAGACTCCGGAGGGCAGTAAGGTGAAGTTGGCTGCACTACAGTTTGAGAAGGATGCGACTGTGTGGTGGCTGTCGATGAAGCAGACGATGGGAGATATTATTCTTGGCTAGGAGGATTTCTTGGAGAAGTTCCCCAGTCATTATTTTCCATCAGACGTCCAGGAGAAGAAGGCCATAGAATTTCTGACGCTGCAGCAGGGCGGTATGTCGGTTAGGGAGTATGAGACAAGATTCACTCAGCTCTCTAAGTATGCGCTCGAACTGGTGATGGACGAGGCGAAGAAGGTTCGAAAGTTCGAGCATGGTTTGAGGCCAAGTCTGAGATCCAGGATGATACCCCTGGTATCAGAAGGTTTGATAAGTTGGTCAAATGAGCTGCAGCCACTGAGGCGGACATGGAGCATTTCCATGCTGTTCAGAATCAGAGGAACAACTAGAACGTTGGGAAGAGGCCCGCAATTTCTGGCAATTTCAGGGGACAGCTGTCAGCTCAAAAGTTCAAACCGACAGAAGCGAATGCTATCAACATAGCTGGGAGACCCGAAAATAATTGTGTGAGACCTCCTGTGGTGACTTGCTTCAACTGTGGTGATACGGGACATTACAAATCTCAATGCCCCAAGCCGCAGAATGTCACCCGTAGTGGACCAACGCAGCAAGTTGGGAAGAAGCCGTACCAGCATGGGCGAGTATTTGCCTTGACTGAAGCTGACGCTGATGAGGTGGATCACGTCATCACTGGTACGAGGGAGCATGTTTAGAGTGTTTTCTATTGTTCTCTTTTTCCCGCTTTATTTAGTGAACTATTATGTAACGAGTGTGTATTATGTAACAGGAGAACTTTATTTGAATGGAAATAAAGCTGTTGTTTTGTTCGATACTGGGTCCTCTCACACTTTTGTTTCACCTAAGTTTGCTAAAGTTTTGGGAGTCGAACCGAAAGTCTTTCTAGGCAAGGTCTTAGCAGTAGCTACTCCATCAGGGGAGACTTTAACCACTGATCGGTACTATGCGGACTGCAAGATCGAGATTGGGGGCAGAATTTTCGGGATTGATCTGATCGAGCTGAATATCTTGGGAGTCGATATTATCATTGACATTGATTGGATGTCGGTGTACAGTGCAAGCATCGAGTGCAAGACCAAGGAAGTAACAGTGAAGGCTCAAGGAGGTCCTGAAGTCACTTTCCAAGGGAAGAAGAGATGTTCTAGGCTGGTGGCAGCTATCAGCAAGAAGGTGATTCCTGTAGAGGTGTAGCAAATTCCAGTGGTTCGGGATTACCCAACTGTGTTCTTGGAAGATTTGCCTGGGTTACCACTGCATCGTGATGTGGAGTTCAGCATCACTATTCAGCAAGGGAGTGCACCCATTTCCAAGGCACCATATAGGATGGCACCTGTGGAGCAGGATGAGATCAAATGGCAGATTGAGGAACAGTTGGAGAAAGGTTTTATTCAACCGAGTGCGTCGCCTTGGGGAGCACCGATGCTGTTGGTAAAGAAGAAGGATGGTTCGATGAGGATGTGCATCGATTACCGATAGCTGAATAAGGTCACTGTTCAAAACAAGTATTCTATTCCCTGAATCGATGACCTGTTCGATCGTCTACAAGGAGCAACTGTTTTCTCCAAAATAGATCTTCGATAAGGATACCATCAGGTTCGAGTGAAGACTGAAGATGTGCATAAGACTGCGTTCTGAACTCGATATGGGCATTACGAATTCTTAGTTATGCCGTTTGGAGTGACGAATGCACCTGCAATCTTCATGGATATGATGAACAGAGTTTTGAGGCCGTTTATTGTTTCTTTCGTCGTGGTGTTTATCGATGATATTCTGGTGTACTCCAAGTCGGAGGAGGAGCACACGGAGCATCTGGCAGCAGTTTTGAAGAAGCTTCAGGAGCATGGGTTGTATGCCAAGTTGTCCAAGTGCGATTTCTGAAAATCTGAGGTGGCATTTCTAGGTCACATCCTTTCTAAGGAGGGAGTGGCAACTGATCCACAGAAGATAGAGGCGGTGAAGGATTGGACAAGGCCTACTACAGTGAAGGAAATCAAGAGTTTCCTTGGGCTAACTGGATACTATAGGAGGTTCATTCATGGCTATGCTCAGATAGCCGTGCCGCTCACTGGTCTGACCAAGAAGAGTGTGAACTTCAAGTGAACTGAGCAGTGCGAGGCAAGCTTTTAGGAGCTGAAAGAGAGGCTGACTACTGCTCCCATTTTTGCTTTGCCTAGAGCAGGTGTTGAGTATGATGTCTATAGTGATGCTTCACATCGTGGGCTTGGTTGTGTCTTAATGCAAGAAGGGAAAGTGATCGCTTATGGGTCTAGGCAACTAAGACCGCATGAGAAGAATTATCCGGCTCATGATCTGGAGTTGGCTGTGATTATCTTCGCCTTAAAGCAATGGAGGCATTACGTGTATGGTGAGAAACTGAACATGTACACGAACCACAAAAGCTTGAAGTAGATCTATCAACAAAAGGACCTAAATCTGAGGCAACGGAGATGGCCGGAAGTACTTGAGGACATTCGTCCTGAGATTAAGTACCATCCTGGGAATGCTAATGTTGTTGCTGATGCACTTAGCCGTAAGAGCAGTCTGGCTAGTTTGATTACAACTCAGAGGCCGCTTGCAGAGGAGTTGGATCGGGTTAGTATTGAAGTTGTTCTTGTAGAGAAATTCTTTCTCATCTGTCAAATTGCCATCTTTTCAGGGGAGATTTGTAAATTTTCCTGATTTAGATAACTTCCCCTTAGCCCCATTGTTTGAACAATGTGGGTTATTTGATTTGTTTTCCCTTATTAACCAACCTTATTACTATCCACAACTTATATATTTATTTTATACAAATATGAGAGTTGCCACTTCCGAGGATGGTAACGAAATATTTCTTACTACTACGGTAAAAAATATTCGTATAAGGTTAACTCCTACAAAATTGGGAACTATTTTGGGTATTCCATATGAAGGGTTGGATTTAGGGGAAATTGACATGGATGACAACTCTATTCTTTCCAAAATCTACTTGCCAAATCGCGGTCCCCCAATGACAAACAAGTCAATTACACCGCTTGCTAAATTTGTTGCAAGAATTTTGTCGTATAACATTATCCCTAAAACGGGTAGCTACGACCAATTCTCTTTTGAATTGCAACAAGCAGTGTATGCCATTTTTGGTAATATCCAAATAAATTGGAGTCGAGTCATTTTCAATCGTCTCCATAAGGCTCATACTTCTTTTCTTTCTTTTGGTGCAATACTTACTCATGTTTTCAACTTCTATGAAGTTGATCTTACTTCTGAGTCTAGTGTTGTCACTCATTATGAGTCTTTTGATCGTGCGAGTTTAGCTCGTATGAAGATTCTTCACTCTCCTTCTAGGTCTCCTCAAAGGAATGTCCCTCCTATCCCTTTAGCCACATCAGGTCGTTGGTCCTCTGCCTCTAGTTCGTCTCGTCCTAGAGCTGTATTTTTCGATCCTGAGAGCCTTTATCATTCTGTCAACTATCTCATGAATCGTCAGGATACTCTTGAGGCCAGTATTGCTCACCTAACCCACTTGTTCACCCATCAATTTCCATCTCCTCCTCCTCCTGCTTCCCAAGGTGCTGATGACGAAGATGAAGACTGATTGATGTATTTTCTATTTTTTGTTGTAATTTTTTTTATGTTTTATGTACTTTTCTTTTATGCAGTAAACCATGTACTTCAATTTCTTTTATCTACATTTGATATGTTTTTGCATTGTATTTGTTCTTTTTGCAATGCTTTCCATTATGTTATTGTTTTTTTCCTTCTTTTTTGTTGATGACAAAGGGGGAGAAAAGATGGGGAGAAAAGGATATGAGAAAAGGATATGTGTTTGTTTTGTGCATATTTTTTCACTTGTGCATATTGTACATTAATCAGGGGGGGCATTTTTAATTATTATTATTATTGTAAGCTATTGTGTTGTCATCATCAAAAAGGGGAAGAATGTTGATTCTTAGTTTTGATAACTACAACACAATGCAAAGTTGTGCTACCACCTATATATATTGCAGGATGTATCAAAGACAAATACCATGGTGCAATACACAAAGGCAAAGTTGATCCAATGAAGCTTTCAAAAGAATCGATCAAACTACAAAGACCTAAGTTCAAGTCACATTTGATCAAGCAAGCTTCAAGATATCAAGACAATGGCTCAAGTTCAAGTCAAAGACTCAAGTTCAAGACAAGACTTGTGCTTCAAAATGTTTTGTATTAAGTGTCTTATTAAAATTGTAATTTTTATTCTTTGAGTCTTAGAAATGTTGTAATAGCCTTGTCACACACACTCACACATATCTTTTAATAATTGAGTATTTTACAAAAGTTAAAAGGTCGAAACAAGCTTGAATAAGATCAGCTGTTGAGTACCAGTCGACCACTCTTCAGAATCAGTCGACTATCTTAGTACGAAACTGTCTGAACTCATACAAGCTTTGACCAGTCGACTTATTATGGCAACCCAGTTGACTGTTCAAGCCGTTTCGATAGTTTTCTGTTTTTAAAACTTGTTTTTCAAATTCAAAACATTTATTTCCGTTGGTTAACAGTTGGTGCAATTGTTTCTCAATGTCCAGTGATTCTAACTCTATAAATAGAGTATAAAAATCACTTGGTAAAGGTTCCAAGCATTTTTCTTAAGTTTCAAGCTTTTGTTTTTTGAAAAGAACAAGCATTCTAAGAAGCATTCATATTCTCTAAGTCTTGGTTCTCTAAAAATCAGTCTAGTATAACATCGAATTCATTTTAGACTAATTTCAGAAGTTAACCTATTAGCCACCATACAAAAATCACAAATCACAAACAAGGCTATAGGTTGTTGTAACTCTTTTGTTGTTGTTTTTTACTCTCGGGTTGTGAGAGTGGTCCTCTCGGTTGGAGAGTAGCGCTCTAGGTTGTTGAGTTGGGTTTTCACTCTAGGTTGTAGAGTGGGTGTGCTCTCTCTAGTTGTGAGAGAGATCTACGAGTTTGGCAAGGTTGTTGTCAAACGCCGTAGGGTATTCTTGTATTTTTTTCAAGAATAGTGGAAAATCTCAAGTGGGTTGCTTGGGAATTGGATGTAGGTCGGGAGGATCGAACCAAGATACATCGCTGTGTACTCTATGGTTAATTCTCTCTGTGGTTGTATTTTCTTCACTTGCATTTCAATTTTTCTGTGTTTTATTCAAAAACTTGTCTGGCAAGTCGACTGAGTATCCTTTATAAGTCGACTGATCAGACTTGTATAAAATACACTTCGAACACTTGTCTGGTAAGTCGACTGAGTTTTCGCTATAAGTCGACTGATCAGACTTGTATAAAATATTCTTCTTATCTGACGCCCCAGTTAATTGTATTCTCTTTTTAAGTCGACTGGACAGAACGAAAAGTTCAATTTCTTAATTATTTTTGAAACAACAATATTCACCTCCCCTCTAGTGTTATTTGCCTTGCCTACAAGATCCAACACTGGTGCTTGACTGAGGATTCGCTCTGAGACTCCACTGGAGGTAGAGTGATTTCACGCGACTCTGGTATTTCCTCCTCTTCCTCCTCTTCTTCTGGTTCTTCCTCTTCATCTGGATCTTCTTCAGGATCCTCCTCGGGGTCCTCAAAGAACAATTCTTCTTCCGCTTCCTCCACAAGATTTTGGTTATCCGTCATCCTACAGCAAAAGGAGAAGAACAACATCAGTGTATATATAGAGCAACAAAAATGTAAGTTGATGCAACCACAACATTTAGACCTTTATAAACTGATACTCACACATCTAATGTGCACCCTAAATTTGTCTTCCTTTATTTGTACTACTTATTAAAATCGGCTCTAATACCACTCTTTAACGCCCTGAATTCCAAAACATAGATAATTCGGAGCAAATCTAGAATCTATACTTTAATTTCGTACAAAAATACAAGAAATTTAAACTTCTCATTACAAAGTCATTCTTTACATTATGCAATGGAATATATGAATACAATAAAACTTATGTCGATAAAAACTCTTCCTTCTTGTGAGATCCATCAACATGGCTTCAAATACAAGCTACACGTTACTTCCAATACTGTAACTTCATAACTGTAGGCACGTCAGTTAAATGTAATTGACTCAATGCTATAATACAGTGATTCCTCAATTTAACAATGACAAACTTGAATGCAAAACAAAATGAAAGGTGACTATCTTAAACGTGTCAGTGTATGACATGAACTCAAAGACTAATGCAAGTCATCAATGCACAAAATACACTTCTAATGCACACTTGTTCAGATTCTATGCATTTCATACTACATAAGTCCGAGGGCAAGCCCTTAACGTACTCCCTTTATAGGGTTAAATCCCTCGCTATGCAATCCTAACTCGATGACTGTACTCCACCATGTAACCACATGCAAATTGCACTCCTACAACCGTGGACTTTACCGGCCTACACCTAGCCCACACATGTAAATTAACCAGGCGTATCCTCAGTTGTGAACATTCCTACGAGCCGCAGCTCTTTACCAGCAATTTTATCAACCTCACCGGCCTACTTATAGCCCACAAGCGTATCCTAGGTCCCGATCCCAGCGAGTCGATCAACCGAAACTACGAACCAGGCCTACCCCTAGCCTACTATCTGTGGATTTAACAGGCGTATCCTGTCCGCCCCAAACATTCCTAGGAACCGCAGTTCTTTACTGAACATGTTCATCATTGTTTTCAGCCATAACCCCGTCTATTGCCTGTCCTTATATCCAAGCATAAGTAATGTCACCTAGAGCTAGCTTACCCTCTACCAGACTTAAATCGACACACGTGAATATTAGCACATACCGGCCACTTCTCAAACTTTCATAATCATAAATATACCGGCACCCTGGGTCTCACTCAACCTCTAGAGTCCACACATCCCAAAATATTCAAAACCTTCTAGGTTATCCATAACCACTTTTATAAAAAATTTCACTCAATCATATGCTTAGTTCATTTCTTATTCATTTCATTCAACTAGTTATTCTCAAAATAATTAGATAGTTTCTTCACCCATTATAATAGAATTTTCAACAAACTTCTACTTGATAAAAATTTACCAATACATCAAATCTAATTTTCCAAATCAATATTTTAGTTAAATCTTAGTTTACCTTCCAAACTAGTTTGAATGAACTTTGAATCAAACTTAGTTTAAAACGATATAAATGCTAGAATACATTTAGATCAAACCAATTAAAATCTTACTTTTGAAGTAAATCTAATTTGCAATATAATTTAACCACAAAATAAATCTTAAATCTATATATAATCCAATAACATACTAGATTAATTTCGAGTTAAAATAAACCCTTCCCCAAAATCAAAAATAAAAGAAAATTGAATTAATTAAACCCAACCCGAGCCCCTCAGATTTCGAACCAGAGCTCTGGTAGCGCTCTAATCCACACGCTTGAACTAGGATTTCAAGCCTCTCTTTCATGCAACAACTGACTCACGAGATTTAGAACAAACCAATTAAAATCTTACTGTTTAAGAAAATCTAATTTATATTATAATTTAACCACAAAATAAATCTTAAATCAATATATATACATCTCAAATAATCTAATAACATAATAGATTAATTTCGAGTTAAAAGAAACCCCTCCTCAAAAGAAAAAATAGAAGAAAATTGAATTAATTAAACCCAACCTGAGCACCTCGGGTTTTGAACCAAAGCTTTGGTAGTGCTTTAATCCACATGCTTGAACCAAGTTTTCAAGCCTCTCATTCATGCAACAACTGACTCACGAGAGTTTATAAGGCTACTATCTCTCAATTTCGATTAAACAAAATTTCACAAAGAAAAGAACCCCCAAAGGAATCGAACCCGCGACCCCCACTATACACAACACCCAACCCGAACGCGCTAACCAGGCTCTCTAGCCTCTTAATCTGTCTATATTAGGAACGCGAAATTTCTAAATGTGAACTCTCTGTTTCACATCTCAAATTAAAATTTTTGCTGAGATTCGATCCTATGATCAAATTACTGTCACAACATGGTATACAAATACTCTTAATAATTTTCCAGACACAAAAATCTAACTAAGCTAATATATTTTGGCATGAATTTATATATTTTAACAATTTACAATTTCTCAGTATTGAATCTAGCATACAATTCACATATATGATTTGTCATACACAAGACTTTAGAATACATGATGATGAGTTAAGTTATAATGAACCAAATCAATTTACTAGTTATCCATTTATAGAGATTAATACATAAACAATTTTCTCGTGCAAGAAATTTAATTACAATTCTACATCTCCTTTAACCAGAATCAATATTATAGCAATTTAGACACAAAATTTCAGGAATTCCTACACACATACATTCCATATCCAATTTAATCAACATACATAAGTTTGCAACTAAGCATGAACAAATTTACCAAAAATTAGAAATTTTGGAAACACCCACTTCTTTGATGTGTTCCTTGCACTAGAAATCCCCAAGCTTCTTCTCCTCAACTCCAGAACACTCAAAATAAGCAACTCTCTCCCCTAAATAATTATTGGCTGGTGGTTTGAAAAGAAAGAGGAGAGTAGAGGGGTTTATATCTACTAAATAATTAACTACCTAATAACTATCCATGATTTAAAATAACTACCCACTAAGTTAAAGCTCCTTAGACTAAGTCAGACTTCCCCTCCTCTTTTAATTTGGCCAGCCAACAATGGGGAAGAAAAACACGGGTTTTAAATGGGTTAAAAGTACATATGCTGCACACTAAAATTTTATTTAATATAATCACATATAATTAATATGAATTAAAGTAAGCTAGTTTAATTAAAACTTGATCATGCATTCGTACTTGATCAAAGAAAGATATATATGTAAATCCAGAAGATTTTACAATCACAATTTGTACTATAACTACATGCATTGCCCTTATAAAAAACAATATTTAAAATAATATTTTGGCGGGCATTACAATCTCCATGCTTCCTGAGCCTTGGGACTCAGAAGGTTTCTCTAGTCCCTTATTGGCTTCTCTCACAAGAGGAGGTTCAGTGTCATCTTCTTGAGCTAACTTGGCGAGGTACGCACTCCAGAGTAGCCCTTCGAGTTCTTCTTTGAGGGCTCAACAGTCATCTGTGTGGTGCCCATGATCTTTGTGGAAGGCACACCACTTGTTCCTATTCATTCTCGTGTTTCAGGCATTTATCTTAGGAGAAGGTCAGAGGAGTCCCTCCTTGTCGACTTCCATCAGAATAGCAGAGATGATGGCATTAAGTAGGGTGTACTTCTCGAAGCGTGGCACTAGGGGTTGATGGCATTGGCCTGAGGTATCCTTCTGGGTCTTTCTGTGTCTTTCTCCTTCGATGCTATTTCGTGTGTTCCCGGATGAGGTCACCTTCTATTCTTGGGGCTGAATGGTGTCTTCCACTCGGATGTACTTCTTGACTCATTGAAGGAGGTTAGAAAAGTCGTAATGAGGTCCTTTGACGAAAGAAGCTTTGAGGTGGTAATGATTCACATTGTAACTAAAAGAAGTCGTGGCCACGCCTGAGTCGAGCAAGGGGATTGAATGGGACCCGACGGTGTAGTGCCGAACATAGCTCTTGTGAGACACCCCTTCTCTTTGTCTCATGAAAGTAGGGAGGCACTTGTCTTCTCTGTCTTGCGTCTAGTGATGAAGTGAGTGAGGAAGAGCTCCTCAAGTTGGTCGAAGGAGAAGATAGACCTTAGAGAGAGACAAGAGAACTACTCCTGTGCAGATCCTTTCAGGATTGATGGAAAAGTCTTGCAGAGGAGAGAATTAGATGCTTGGTGGATCATCATGATCTACTGGGTCGATCTCCCCGTTGTAAGAGTTGAAGGTTGGGATCTTGAAGTTGGTCAGAATAGGAGCCTCGATGATTTTTTTAGAGAAGGGGGGCTTGGAGGGACGATATATTTCTTCGTGTCTTCCTTCTTCTTGCTTTGATAGCACAAGTCGATCTTCCATCTTTTGGAGGTGTTGAAGGACGACATTGTCTTGTTTTTCGGATCTAGTGGACCCGTGGGACTTTTGTCATTGAGAAAGAGTGCGTGATGGCTAGTTTGTTTGCTCCTACTTGGAGCGGTGTTGAGGACTTTAAGGATCTCTTCCTTAAATTCTCAAAACTCTGCCGGGGTGACAGGTACTTCTTTCTCTCTTTCTCTCCTGGGTTGTTGGTGTAGGGTTCCTTCCTTTCCGATGGGGAGTTCTTCTATATCCCCTTGGGGAATGATGACTTCTTCGACCTCTGGGAGGAAGGGCTCTTCTCTGCCCACTGGGAGAGAGGGTTCTTCTGCGTCCCCAACTTTAGGAAGAGGGGCCCCATGAGTCTTTTTGGTGAGATGGATGGGGGAGACCATCACTTGCTCGAGGTCTGCTTGAGCGGCCTCGACATTCAGACTCTTGTTGTTTGGAGGTTATGAGATGGCGGAGGTCTTGCTACGGCTGAGGTACTTCAAGGGGGCACCGTGGAGGGCGTGGAGGTGTACACCGGCCCCCGGTTCTCTTCATTCTATTCTGCAGGACGCTGACTTCTTTGGGAGCCCCTCGCTGGAGCCTCTCTACAAGGAGGCTAGGTAGGCTATTCTGGATGAGGAGGTTGATCCATTCGAAGGGTAAAAGGGGCATCCTCATGAGGAGGAGGATGAGGAAGAGGGTTGGCTCGTTCGCTTGAGACCGCCGCCATCTCTTTTCCCTTTGGAGGCATGACTGAAAACTATTTTTATTAGCAAAGTTTGGTCGAACTGTTTTTTCTGTTCTCACAGACGGCTCCAATCTGTTGCTTCTTATTTATGTGTAGGAGCAAACAAATTATATCAGGTCTTTTAAAAACAATAAAAAGCTGACCTTTCTGACTTTCACCGATTTTGACAGCTTTTAACTGATGTTGACTTCTGAATCTGACTCGTTTGCACCAGTGGATCTGATCTTGATGGTGACGATCGCTCCGATTGATCTACAAAAGTCTGAAATACCGAGGTTGATCCCGGCGACAGACCCTCTGATGCTCAAGTCAGAACTCAAGAAAAATATGAGAGAGATTTTTGGTGGCAAAATACCGATTACCTGGTTCTGGTGGAGGTATGGAGGTAT
Source organism: Hemerocallis citrina (assembly GCA_017893485.1). Taxonomy (NCBI): domain Eukaryota; kingdom Viridiplantae; phylum Streptophyta; class Magnoliopsida; order Asparagales; family Asphodelaceae; genus Hemerocallis; species Hemerocallis citrina. Next base: position 186,823,719 of record CM030360.1, read on the forward strand.
TTATAGACAATTTGGGGGTCAGTTTCAAGATAATGATTTATCTATACTTTTCGTTGTTTTTGGATTGAATTGATTATCTTTTCTTCATGAAGAAATAAGAGTGGTTGGAGAGATTGAGTTAAAACCATTCGCATGATAGAAAATTTGGTTTTCAAACAGTCTTTTATGGATAATTATGAGTTTAAATCATGTTTAAAAAATATAGACTCATTTATATTTGACTGTTATGACAATCCAGTAAGACAGACCCATTTTCGGCTATTGGTCTCGAAAGAGACTCAACTCCCGTTTATGAACTTGTTTGTAGTGGATTTTATTGTTTTACCTCTGTGAGCTTTAACATCCGTGCCTGATTAGAACGATCCCGATTTAATTCTATTTATACTTGTTAGATTAATTTTCTCCTTAAGCCAGGAGGTGGAATATTTCATCTTCTCTCATATGGAAGAAAATTAATTATACAATTATAGCAGAAGGGGAAGAATAATTCGCGTTTTCATTAATACGAGAAAATAAAATCATATTAGAATTGAAATTCCATTGCTGACCGAAGATGGTGTTCAATGATAGATGGGTGTCTTAATATACGTGGAATCATCAATAGAAAGATCCACAAAATTTGAGGATTTGTCTTGTACTATTCTGTATAGTTTGGAAGAGTCCAAGTCTTCTCTGGAGACTTTCCACTAACGTACTTAATAATAGTTGCAATACTAGTAAAATTAGCATTGGACCGGTGCAAAGCATGGACAGACTCTAAAAGAAAAGTTTGAATAATAGGATTAAAAAAATACGATAATATTTTTTACTTTCTTTCCAAATGAACGTCCCCATCATCAATAAGTGGAATACATATATAACGGATTTCTTAATGGCACATGGGCTATTTGCTGCCAAGTACTAAAAGTATTTGCATTTGGCCTAAACCTGTCGTAAGAGCTACCTCTCTGTGGTCCTTGCATTCCGCACTGATTATAAATCTCATCAATATATGGGCTACAAAATTTCCCAACAACAACCGGTCTATTTTGTGGCTGGAATTTGTTGACATAATGTTGTGGGTTCCAACTGCACGCAACAACTAATCTTGGGCAATTTGACAGACCTTAGCTCCCCCTGACGATCTCGTGCTCTGCTGAATGCAAAGCTTAATTAGATTAGAGAAACTGTGAAAAGGGGGGAAAGGCAACATGAGAACTAAAAGACTTCCATCATCAAATTTGTAGCTCGAGTTCTACATTCATTTTTCCAAATTTTTTTTAATGCTTTTTTTCAAAACTATTTACAGAAAAATGACTCTTACCAAACTAATTGTGCTGGAAAACTCAATGTTAGGAATGTGTCTTGAATACTCGTGGTTCAGATTAGAAGAAGGTAAGATGAAGCACGGATGTCGAAGCGTCGAAGAGAGTAGAACAAAACAGAGCAGCTATAATGCAGGCAGAGTTGCGGTAAACTGCACCCCTCGACCGTAACCCCCGACCGCACACTCAACCGCAGTTGCACAAGGTTTGGCCTAGAGGAGGACGGTCGACCAGTCATGTTGTACGGTCGACTGACCGCGGCGCTGTGTTTGTTTTGGGTCTCGATTTGATAGGTTGTTTCAGCCCAATCTTTAACTCCAAGTTAGATCGTACAACTCATATTCAGTTACTTCTCCTACATGTTATATCGGACGACTGAGAATCAAGATTAAACTTAGGGTTCTCTCTATTCTTCTATACATATTGTAAACTCCTCCAATATAAGTGATATGGCTAAAAATAGGGGTTTAATCGAGACCGTCCAAATTGGGCGCGAATCCTGAAGTCCGAGGGTAAGACAGTAATTTCACCTACAAACGGGTCTGAAGCGGGTACTGGGTCTCCTTCTCACAGATCCAATAACCCGCGAACGGATCCACCTCAACTGGGTGCGGGTTTCAACCCGCAACAAACCCGGTCCAGCAGGATAGAATTAGGGTTTCTGATTAATATTAATCAACGGCCCTGATTCATGTCTATCCTTTCACTAGGGGATTAGGGATTACATTCCTTATCTATACACAGGAATTACATGCCTAATCTGTTCCCTAAGACGCCTATAAATACCCTCCATCCATCTCCATTAAGAGGTAATCAATCTTTCACCAGTTTTTGCACTCTCTCATAATCTTCCTAGATTACTGACTTGAGCGTCGGAGGGTGCGTCGCCGGGAACAACCCCGGTGTCTCGCACTTTTTGCAGGTCTACTGCGGGAGCGACGATCGAAGCCCGACGGAACAGGTACACAGGTTTACTATTCAGTTTCCCTAAGAATCCACAAATACTATCTGTTTGCCCCCACACCAAAATTAGCGGCAACAGATTGGTGCCATCTGTGGAAAACTAACGAATAGAAACCTCTCCTCTTCACGGTGAACAGATCCTCTCCAGCCATGCCTCCGCGGAAAGTCAGGTCAAGGGGGTCCAACCGAGGACCCAATCCTGATCAGCAGCAAGAAGTCCCCCCTAATCCCACTCAACAACAAGGGCAACTTCCCCCTACAGCGGAAGACCCGCTCCAACAGGACCTTCCTCCTCCTAATCAGCCGCCTCCAAAGGGTCCTAACCCTCAGAAACAACCCCTTCATCAGGACCACTTCTCCATCCACAACACCTCTTCGGACTCCATGGCCTCCCATCATCCCCGAGCCTCTGGTCAGCACAACACCATCCTCAACCGCCAGAAAGATGATGATCTACGCCGTCACCTGGATGAAAAGCGGGCCCGAGAGGGAGCCTCCCGCCAACACCGTCCGGGTGAGCGGTCTCCTCGCCACCGAGAACACAAGAGGTCCCCTGCCAGAAGGGGACGGAGGGAGTCACCCGAGCGTCACAGAAGAAGACCATACTCCCCCACGGGTCGGCAACAGCCTAGGAACAATGAGGCACCCATCACCCGTGCAGAGTTCCAGCAGTTCCATGCGACCGTCCTGCAGGCTCTCAACCTTCGCCAGAACCCTAATGAGCCAAAGGCCCCATCTCCTCCTCCGGTCCGAAGTCCTCGCCGACGATCACCATCTCCTCCTCCCGTCCGAAGCCCTCGCCGGCGGTCCCCATCTCCTGTCCTGCTCCTAGCAACTCCCGACGCACCCCAAGTCCTCGTCGCTCCCGAAGTTACCGTCGCCGCAGCCCTCGCTCTCCCTCGTACGAAGACGAGTCTAGAGGCTCGGCTGATTACCATCGAAGGGACGACACCATGCACCGCCGTGTTCATGAAGTACAGAGGCGCCTGGGTCAGATAAACCTAGAAGAGGAGCTTAGGGGGAGGACCCTACGTCCTAGCTGACCCCCTTTCTCCCGAACCATAGTGGATGCACCTGCGCCGTTCGGCTTCAAACCTCCCCAATTCGAGAATTACACCGGGGAGACCGACCCAGTTGATCACATCGAAAGCTTTAAGACCTTGATGCTCCTCCATCAAGCTTCCGATGCCCTCCTCTGCAAAACCTTCCCCGCAACTCTTAAGGGCCCAGCTCGAGAATGGTACTCTCGTCTTGCCCCCTCCTCAATATTCGCCTTCGAGCAGTTCGAGACCCTTTTCGTCACCCATTTCGTAAGCAGCCGAAGGGCTGAGAAGACCAGCATCTCCCTATTGCACCTCCACCAGAAGAAAGGAGAAAATTTGAGAGACTATGTGAAGAGGTTCACAGCTGAAGCCCGATCCATAGCATCCCTCGACCAGTCGGTCGCTGCGGCAACATTTCAATCTAATGTCCTCAATTCCAACCTCCGCTCCTCTCTCGCCAAGAAGCCTCCATAGAACTTTTCCGACCTCCTCCTTCGCAGTGAAAAGTACATCCGGGCCGAAGAGGCCGAGCAACGACCCAACTGGGAAGGGTCTTCCTCCGGATTTAAGAGGAAGGGAACAAAAGAGGAAGGAGCCAAGAAGCTCCAAAAGGATAATGCCGGCCAGTGCCGACCTCCCCCCAGATTCGAGAAGTTCACTCCCCTCACAACTAACGTCTCGACTATTCTGATGGAAGTCGAGAAAGAAGGGGTCTTACCCCCTGCTCTGAGGATGAACACCCCCGCCAAGAGAAGAGATAAAGAAAAATGGTGCCGTTATCACCGGGACCATGGGCATGACACCAACGATTGTCGTGCTCTGAAGAACGAGATCGAAGCCCTTATCCAGAGAGGGCAGCTGGCAAAGTTTGTAAGAAGGGACCGAGCCGAACTTCCTCCCCAGCTTCGGGGGGCTAACAAGCGTCCAGAACGAGAAGAGATGCCAGACTTTAAGGAAGAGCAAGTCCTCCACCTCATTCATGGGGGTCCAATGGGGGGCTCCTCGAACTCCTCTCGGAAGGCATTTATAAGAGAAGTCAATTCGGTCCGAACCACCCCTCCTCCCAAAGGCCTCGGAGTGCCTGTCACATTCTCCGATGAAGATCTTGAAGGGGTTCGCACCCCACATTGTGACGCACTCGTCATCAGTCTCCACATGGCGAACTTCAAAGTGGAGAGGATACTAGTGGATAATGGCAGCTCCGTAAACATCCTCTTCCTCGCCGCTTTCAAAGGCCTAAAGCTCTCCCGAGACAGACTCAAGCCCGCCGGCTATACGCTCCATGGGTTCACGGGAGTGCCAGTGACTATCGAAGGGGTAATTACCCTCGACGTAACCGCTGGCAAAACTCCTACTACCCGAACGGAGTCGATGGACTTCATGGTCGTAGATGTTCCCGCAGCCTACAATGTTATTTTGGGTCGGCCCGGCCTGGCCGCCCTTAAAGCCGTCCCTTCTGCCTACCATCTCAAAATGAAATTTCCCACTCGAGCCGGAGTAGGGGAAGTAAGGGGCAATCAGGAACAGGCCCGCAAGTGCTACATGACCTCTACCCTCAGACCCGTCCTCTCCTTAGAAACTCTGGAAATCCCCCAAGACGTTGCTCGACCAACATCCGAGCCGGTGGACGAATTGGAGGAAGTGCTCTTCTCTGAGTAGGAGCCGACCCGCAAGTTCTTTGTTAGCAAGAGCCTCCCGTCCGCCCTAAACTCAGATATTGTACTATGCATCTGAAAGAACCAGGACCTCTTCGCGTGGACAGCTGCAGATATGCCCGGTATCTCCGAAGAACTATTAGTCCACCACCTAAGTGTTGATCCGGGGTCCAAACCAGTTCAGCAGAAGAGGCCCAAGTTCGCCCCCGAGCGCCAGCTCGCTATAAAAGAGGAGGTAGACAAGCTCTTAAAGGCCCGGTTCATACAAGAAGTGAACTACCCGGAGTGGTTATCGAATGTAGTAATGGTGAAGAAGTCCAATGGGACTTGGAGGTTCTGCATTGATTTCACCGACCTCAACAAGGCTTGCCCCAAGGATCCCTTCCCTCTACCGAGTATCGACACTCTGATTGACGCAACCTCGGGACATGAGCTCCTCAGCTTCATGGATGCCTTCTCAGGTTACAATCAGATAAAAATGTTCCCTCCGGATATCCCGAAGACGTCTTTTGTGACCGACCAAGGCCTCTATTGCTACAGAGTCATGCCGTTCGGTCTAAAGAATGCAGGGGCAACATACCAACGCCTCGTCAACAAGGTTTTCCAGGCTCAGATCGGCCGGAACATGGAGGTATACGTTGACGACATGCTGGTGAAAAGCATCAGAGGTGTTGATCATGTGACCTGACCTACAAGAGGCGTTTGACGTCCTAAGAAAGCACAATATGAGACTCAACCCGAACAAGTGTGCATTCGGCGTCTCATCAGGGAAGTTCCTCGGCTTCATGGTTAGCCAACGAGGAATTGAAGCAAACCCGGAGAAGATCAAGGCCATATTGGACATGGCCCCTCCTAGAAATGTCAAAGAAGTCCAAAGGTTGACTGGTTGCCTAGCTGCCATAGGGCGCTTTCTGTCAAAGTCCGGGGAAAAGTGCCTCCCGTTCTTCAAAGCCCTCAGGGGGGCTAAAGGATTTGTGTGGGGGCAGCAGCAACAAGACTCCTTCGACCAGCTTAAAGCTTACCTCGTCAATTCACCTCTTCTCAGCAAACCAATACCTGGCGAACCTGCTGTACCTCTACCTGGCAGCCTCCGAGCAGACGCTTAGTGTGGTCTTAGTTAGAGAAGAAGACCGGGCCCAGAAGCCCATCTACTATGTTAGCAAAGTGCTTCGGGATGCTGAGCTCCGATACCCGAAGATTGAGAAAATGGCCTATGCCCTGGTGATGGCCGCGAGAAAGCTCCGCCCGTACTTCCAATCCCATTCGGTGGTCGTTCTTACCGACCAGCCGCTGAAGCAGGTCCTCCACAAGCCAGAGACTTCGGGTCGCCTTATGAAATGGTCGATCGAGCTGAGCCAACATGACATATCATATCAGCCTCGGACCGCGATCAAGGCTCAGGCACTAGCCGACTTCATAGTTGAGAGTACTATCCCCGAGTCCAGCCAAACAGTGAAGGGACCACCCATCTGGTCGGTTTATGTTGACGGATCCTCTTGCAACGAGGGAAGTGGTGTAGGAGTCATCTTGGCAGGTCCAGACGACTTTATCCTCCAATACTCCCTCCATATAAACTTCAAAGCCTTGAACAATGAAGCTGAATACGAGGCGCTCATAGCCAGCCTTGGAATGGCCCGAAATGCAGGGGCACAACGCCTCCGAATCTTTAGCGACTCCCAGCTAGTCGTCAATCAGGTCCTCGGCGAATATGAAGCACGAGATGACAGGATGGTTAGATACTTAGCCAAGGTCAAGAGCCTCATGGCGCTGTTTGAAGAGGTCCTCATCCAGAGGATCCCTCGAGAAGAAAATGCTCAGGCCGACGCCCTATCCAAATTAGCCTCCTCTTCCCTTCAAGGTCTTGAGCAGACCGTATTGATAGAAGTCCTCCTGAAGCCGAGCATTGAGGACGAAACACTCGAATCCGTTGAAACATTGCCTGTCCTCCTCGAAGACAATTGGATGAAACCCCTCGTCGAATTCTTAAGGGACAAACTCCTCCCCAAGGATCCGAAGGAAGTAAGAAGAGTCAGAACCCGAGCCGAGCGTTACACGCTAATCGGAGGCATCCTGTATAAACGCTCCTTCACTCAGGTGGACGGTCGGCCCTACCTGAGGTGCCTCTCCCTCGGGCAAGCCGACTACGCCCTGCAAGAACTTCATGAGGGCATTGGCGGGGCCCATTCTGGCTCCAGGGCCCCTGGCGCGCAAAGTATTGAACTACGGGTATTTCTGGCCCACTCTCCTACGGGATGCCGAACGACACGTTCGGCAATGCAGCTCCTGTCAGAAGTATTCCGACATCCGACGCCTTCCACAAGCACCACTCACCTCCCTATCAAGTCTGATCCCCTTCGCAATGTGGGGGATGGATTTACTAGGGCCGTTTCCACCTGCCCCCAGACAGCTTAAGTTTCTGGTCGTGGCAGTCGACTATTTCTCGAAATAGATAGAGGCCGAGCCCCTGGCCACAATCACCGAATATAAGGCCGTTCAGTTCTTCTGGAAAAGTGTGATCTGCCGATTTGGCGTTCCCAGGGTCCTGGTTACGGATAACGGAACGCAATTCACTGGGGCCGCCTTTCGAGCTTTATGTGAAGACCTCGCCATACAACACCGTTTCTCCTCCGTCTCTCATCCTCAGTCAAATGGCCAGGCCGAAAATGCCAACCGACAGATCCTCTCAGGCATTAAGAAGATGTTAGACAAGTGTTCCAAGGGATTATGGGTCGATCAACTGCCCAACGTACTGTGGAACTACCGCACCACAAAGCGGACCCCGATAGGCGAGAGCCCGTTCAATCTCACCTATGGGTCCGAGGCCATCATCCCCCTAGAAGTTGGGTTACCCTCTCCCCGCCTGCTAGCGTATGAAGAAGAGCAGAATGCTAGGGAGCTCAGAGCAAGCCTAGATCTCATAGATGAAATCCGAGAGAGAGCTGCCATACGCCAGCAAGCCTACCGAAGAAGAATTGAGCTAGCATACAACAAAAGAGTCCGCCCAACGGACCTCAAAGAAGGGGACCTGGTCCTCCGAAAATTGGCCATCTCCTTCCCAGGACAGAAGAGCAAATTGGCCCCGAATTGGGAGGGACCCTACAAGATCTCAAAAGTGATCCGCCCCGGCGCATACAGACTAGAAGATCTCGAAGGCAGGGAGATTCCCAGGACTTGGAATGTCGACCATCTCTTAAAATACCAAGAGAGAGCAACAACACCTCTCTAAGTAACTCGAGATGTCAAACCATTCCTTTCCTGTTACTAGTAGTGATTTCTTCTTTTATTTTTCATTGTAATAACGGCTAGCAACTTTAGAAGCAGCCGATCATTGGACATTAATAAATAAAGTTTTCATATTTTTGCTACTATTACATCTCTACTTTTAACTCTTATCTGACAATGGTTCGGAGTCCAACACTTGGCTCGACTCTACTTCGCAAGTTCGCTCCTAAGCGAGCTAGAAGTAGCTCGCCATTCGGAATTGCTCCCACAACCTTAAACTAATCTAACGATGGTTCGGAGTCCAGCACTCGGCTCGACTCTACTTCCCCGGCTCGCCCACAGGCGAGCCAGATGTGGATCGCCGTTCGGAATTGCTCCCGCAGCCGTTGAATGGTTCGGAGTCCAACACTTGGCTCGACTCTACTTTGCAAGTTCGCTCCTAAGCGAGCTAGAAGTAGCTCGCCATTCGGAATTGCTCCCACAACCTTAAACTAATCTAACGATGGTTCGGAGTCCAGCACTCGGCTCGACTCTACTTCCCCAGCTCGCCCACAGGCGAGCCAGATGTGGATCGCCGTTCGGAATTGCTCCCACAGCCGTTGAATGGTTCGGAGTCCAACACTTGGCTCGACTCTACTTCGCAAGTTCTCTCCTAAGCGAGCTAGAAGTAGCTCGCCATTCAGAATTGCTCTCATAACCTTAAACTAATCTAACGATGGTTCGGAGTCCAGCACTCGGCTCGACTCTACTTCCCCGGCTCGCCCACAGGCGAGCCAGATGTGGATCGCCGTTCGGAATTGCTCCCGCAGCCGTTGAATGGTTCGGAGTCCAATACTTGGCTCGACTCTACTTCGCAAGTTCGCTCCTAAGCGAGCTAGAAGTAGCTCGCCATTCGGAATTGCTCCATCTAATGATGGTTCGGAGTCCAGCACTCGGCTCGACTCTACTTCCCCGGCTCGCCCACAGGCGAGCCAGATGTGGATCGCTGTTCGGAATTGCTCCCACAGCCATTGAATGGTTCGGAGTCCAACACTTGGCTCGACTCTACTTTGCAAGTTCGCTCCTAAGCAAGCTAGAAGTAGCTCGCCATTCGGAATTGCTCCCACAACCTTAAACTAATCTAACGATGGTTCGGAGTCCAGCACTCGGCTCGACTCTACTTCCCCGGCTCGCCCACAGGCGAGCCAGATGTGGATCGCCGTTCGGAATTGCTCCCACAGCCGTTGAATGGTTCGGAGTCCAACACTTGGCTCGACTCTACTTCGCAAGTTCGCTCCTAAGCGAGCTAGAAGTAGCTCGCCATTCAGAATTGCTCCCACAACCCTTAAACTAACCTAGCGACGGTCGGGGTCCTATGGCTCGACTATACCTCACCGGCTCGTCCCCAAACGGGCCTGGGGTTAGATGGCCATTCCGACCTGCCCCCGCGACCATCGAGCCGAGCGGACGAGGTACCGACCCTCGTATATGGCGAAAAAACCTTCCGAGGCGAAACTACCGTCAGATCGTCTCATAATGTGTGCTAGAGTGTGGTCAACGGATCTAATCCAGCCACGTGTCCATAAAACGACAAGATAACGTTTTCTTGGGAACTGGACCCGCCTCAAGATTCGTGCCACCATCCAACGGCTCTGATCACCTCACCTCGCTCGGCCCCAAACGTCGAGCGACAGGCCGACCCTGACTTGGGTCATCACCTCTTCTACCACGATCTTCCCCGACCCTGACACCCACATCTGGGCAGTCAGAATCGGGAGAAGATCATGGTGGAAGAGCGACCACCCGTCCTCCCGAAGTGACCTCCCTTCAAAGTTGTGGACTTCGGTCACCACCTCTTCTACCGTGATCTCCCCCGATACTGACCTTCACATCGGAGTCGTCAGAATCGGGAGAAGACCACGGTTGAAGAACGGCGACCCATCCTCCCGAAGAGCCTTTCCCTCGGGTCCGGACTACGGTAGCCAACTCTTCTGCCTTGTCCTCCCCTGCCCCTGACACCTACATAGGGGCCGTCAGGAACGAGAAAAGAACAAGGCAGTAGGGTGACCACTCTTCCGAACCTCTCGAGACGAAAATTTTTCACTAAGCTGGCATCCGCCCAAGGGCAGACGCCATCGATGCCACAAGAGTTCTAGACTGCGATGACAAACTACAAGGGGAGGGGTGTGGGATTTATAGCCTTCCCCCAAGAGACCGTCATTATGACCCTCGGGAGTCCAAAAGTCGCACCTAGGGAGCTGGAGCGCCGCGTATTAATTAAGGAGCACCGTTCTCAACGCCCTTGGGAAGGTGAAACGCCCCCACGGACCCCGGAGTGCCATTAATGCTGTTAGGGGACTGGACCCATCCTTTCAGAACCACGCTCGGACGTCCGAGGGCCCGCATTCCTAATCGGGCTGCGCAGGCCGCAGCTTCGAAACAGCTGTACCCTAGCCTGCCGAACCAAGCCGCATCTGAAGGCGCCGAGCAAGATTCAGAACCGCGGCAAAAGTGTGAGTTTCGAGGCCAAGATGCTCGATAAAGCAAACACTTGCCTCGCGGATTCATTTCGAGCCTACCCTAGCTAGCGCGATTACAGCACAACAAGAAGCCAGCAGATAACAGTTCGGATAAATCAACTCCAATTTTATTAATATAACTTGGATAAATCTACAAAAAGATTACAACAAAAGAGTTCGAGAAACAGTCCGAAGGACGGTTCTAAAGACATCCGAAGATAAGACACGACCCGTTTACTGCCTCCGAGGAAGAGGTACGCTCCGGTTCAGCGATACCTTGGGTCGGCGCTTCTTGACCTCCGAGCTCGTCTCCAGACCAACGAATCGAGACGCCTCCTCGCCGCTGACCCTGACAGTCGCTGCAACCGAAGCACCACTTGAAGACACCGCTACGCCGCTTTGGGCGTCGGCTGCTGACTTGCCTATGATAGGAGTCCGGCTCGCGGCTTGATAGAACGTAATCCCTCGCCCAATCTCTTCGCGAGTGCACGAGGTGCTCCGGACGTTAGCCCTCGCCGGCTGAGGTTTGAGCCGAGCAACCCCCTCCTCCAGTTCGACGATCCGGTCCTTCAAAGTGTCGTCCTTCACAATCACTTTGAATCGAGGAAGTTTCGCCGAGCCAGGATACTCGGCGCTGTCAGATATGACGCGTCGCAAGTGGGTCACCTCGATGCTCTTGTCGACCGTCACCCTTTGCAACTGTTCTACCTTCCTTGCAAAGTCATCTCGTTCGGCCGAGACCCGGACCAACTCTTCCTCCTTAGCAGATAGTTCGGCATCGACTATCCGTAGATGGTGCAGCTCGGCCAATGCCTCACTATACCTAATCTCTAAGTTATGAAGTATCCTCCTCGTCAGATGAACCTCGCCCTCGAGACGGTCCTCCCGCGACTGCTGAAATAGCTCTGCACGGCGCCGAGCCGCCGCGGAGATAACAGTAGGCTCGGCGATCTGAAATAAGAAATGGACAACATTGAAGTACTGAATGGCCGAACCAAACACTTAGACAGAAGTCCAAAATCAAAACAACACTTTGTCATTCATTATCAAAAGCGGTGGCCAGTCCGCAAAAGGCATTACACTGATTGAAAGAAAAAACAAAACAACTACAAAGAAGTTGCGAGGGGATCAGGGGTCCACCTGCGTCGCCGCGTCGACCTCGGGCGCGTCGTTAGATGGCCCCTCGATCCTCCCCTCGACCTGGGCGTTCGCCACAGGTGGGTCGGTCTCCTCCTCCTCGTCATCGCCTTCGGCCTCGTCGCCTTCGCCTCCCTCCTCCTCGCCGTCTGAAGGCGACCCTGGCCACAGTCGGTAGCCGACCCGCTCGAAGCCAGGGACCCGTTCTTGGACGTGGTCAAGTGCCCTCTGATAAGACATCTCCATGTTCTTGGACATGTGCTTCTTCGCCTCGGCCTCAGCCTCCTTCTCCACCTCGGCCCTGATCTTCGTCGCCAAGGCCTCCTTCTCTGCCTTCTCTTCGGCCAAGGACTTCATCGCCGCAGCCAGCTCCTCGACGGCCTTTGCGACCTTGGCAGACTCAGCGTCGAGGCGCCCCTTTGCTTTCTCCAGGTCGGCAACAAGGTCGGCCACCCGGACTTCCAAGGCCTCGGTTCGCCTCTGCTCGGCCTCGAGTTCCTTGACCGCCCTGAACTTTGCCGTCCTGTCTTTGTCGCTGGCGGCCTTCAGCTCCTTCTCCTGTGCGGCGAACGTCTCGAGGAGGTGGCCGAAGTGGCAGGTGGCCTGCAAAGACAACGATCAGAGTGATGCGCAAGCCGAGCAACAAACTTGAAGAAATTCACAAGACACTCACCGACACAAGCGACCGTGCGACTTCATAGGTGTCGTCGCCGACCGTCCCCGCCTTCAGTGCGGCTTTGTCCATCGGGGTCGCCAAGTGCTTGACGACCTGCACAGACATCTGCGAATTGCCGAGGAATCCGTCGTGATTCTTCACCCGCCAGTTCGGCACAAACAACTGCTTGTGCTGCTCGGTCAGGATTTCCTCGGCTGCCTTGGTCAATGGCGGAGCCTCGAGCGCCAGAGCCGCGTTAACATCAAAAGCCCCCTCTATCACGGTCGGGGCCACAGGGACCGAGGCCTCTTCGGCAACAACCACCTCGAAGGCACCTCGGTAGCCGGAAGAGGCGGAGTGGTGGTAGAGGCGACAGTGGGCTGCGGAGTCGACGAGGCAGCCTCGGTCGCCCTCTTCCTCTTTCTGCCCCCGGCCAACTTGGACCTATCGGCCATCATAGCGTTGAAATCAATCTTCATCGCTTCTGCATCGGACAACAAAAAACAAATCAGCAAGACGAACTAAAGACTTGAAAAACGAAAGTAAATGAGATGTCAGGAGCATACTCGGGTCGATGGGGCTTAGGCCGGACCCGAACAGCACCTCCTCCGTCAACTCCCTCCAACTCAACAGCGGAAGGGCCATGATCTTCCTCGCCACCTCCTCCTCGGCCTCAGATAGTACACGGTCGGCTCGCGCAAATTTCGGCACCTCCACTTTCCACCGGGTCGGAATGTGCCGTATCGCCTCACCCCTTATTATAAAATACTTCTCTTTCCAACCCTTAATTGAGTCGGGGTTTTCTATGATCCTAACACCCTTCCTCGGCCGCAAGTAGTACCGATACTCCGTCTTATGCTGCCTGTTTATCCGATACAGGCCTCGGAAGACTGTTAAGTCCGGCACTACTTCGGCTCTGCGGCACTGAAGGCAAGAAAGCATTCACGTGACGCCATGTGTTCGGCATGAATTGGGTCGGCACGAGGCAGAACCAGCCGAGGATCTGGAGGATGAAAGGATGCAGCGGAAAACGCAGTCCGGCATTCAAGGAGTCGAAGTCGAACATGCACATATCCGACGATGACAGCTTGGAATTCGCTCGCATCCCGGGGCCGGGGAGCATCAGCTTGTACTCCGGAGGGATGGCGAATCCCTTTCTGATCCGAAGGAGATCCCTCTCGGACAGCACCGAAATAAGCTCGTCGGCCTCGGTGGGAAAAGCCGGGTTGGGTTCTTCAAGGATTTTCGACTTTCCATAGACCGCCTTCTCTAAAAGGTCGCCCTCGTACTGCCTGACCCCCGAATGCCCGGACAGAACAGAGGGATATCGTCCCATCTCGGGCGCTTGCTTCGGGTTCTCCACAATCACCTCAACCACGGGAGATTGAGCCGCCACCCTCCTCTCCTTCTTCTCTTGCCTCGCCTCGGCAGCCGACGGCTCGGCGGTCTGCTTTCCCTTCCTTCGGACCTCCGCCCTTCTCCTCTCCTCGGCGCCATCATCGCCCGAAGACGAGGCCCCACTCCCCGAGTTCACTCTTGACATCTCTAGAAAAAAGTTAAGGCTAGTAGACTGACCTTTGAAGTGACGTCCACGGTCGGAATTTGCTCGCCGAAATCGCCTGGCCCACGCGACAGCTAACGTCACCGCCTTGGAACAAAAGTCACCGCTAGCAGAGAACTTAGAGAGCAAAAGTGAAATCTTGTAGTATAAAGTAAGAAATGAGCTCGGGGGTGGGAGAGTGAAAACTTATAACCCCAAAAGTATTGGGCCTTCTTGGGGAACGTGAAAAGACCACTAAGCCAAAGCGCCAAGCGGAGAATTGCGACGTTTCGAAGAACAAAAGGGCTCCCCAAATCACTAAGTCCACGACTCGGCCACCGGTCTGCCAAACCGAGCTACTGAGCCCCGTCAGAACATTTAACTTCGTCACCTCGCTAACGACTCTTAGACTCCGAGCCGAGTTGACGAGGTACCGACCCTCGTATATGGAGAAAAATCCCCCCCGAGGCGAAGTCACCGTCGGATCTCTCCAAAATTCGCATCGGAATCTGATGGACGGTTCAGATCTCGCCACGCCCACAAAACGACAAGATAGCGTTTTCTCGTGATCTGAACCCCGTCCTCGTGATGCGCGCCATGATGAACGGCCCAGATCCTGCCGCATGTATCTTCCGAACTGCCTGCCATCGGCCTGCTCGACCGAGCTACCGAACAGCTTAGTCGAGCAGCCGAGCTACTGGGCGCGGAAGGGTGGAACCATCAAGAGACGTTTCCTTCAAAAATAGCCAACTCGGTGCCTCGACCAACAGCCCTTATGCGCCGAGCCGAGATGACAAGGTACCGACCCTCGTATATGGAGAAAAATCCCCCCGGGGCGAAGTCACCGTCGGATCCCTCCAAAATTCGCGTCGGAATCTGATGGACGGTTCAGATGTCGCCACGCCCATAAAACGACAAGATAGCATTTTCTCGTGATCTGAACCCCGTCCTCGTGATGCGCGCCATGATGAACGGCCCAGATCCTGCCGCATGTATCTTCCGAACTGCCTGCCATCGGCCTGCTCGACCGAGCTACCGAACAGCTTAGTCGAGCAGCCGAGCTACTGGGCACGGAAGGGTGGAACCATCAAGAGACGTTTCCTTCAAAAATAGCCAACTCAGTGCCTCGGCCAACAGCCCTTATGCGCCGAGCCGAGATGACGAGGTACCGACCCTCGTATATGGAGAAAAATCCCCCCGGGGCGAAGTCACTGTCGGATCTCTCCAAAATTCGCGTCGGAATCTGATGGACGGTTCAGATCTCGCCACGCCCACAAAACGACAAGATAGCGTTTTCTCGTGATCTGAACCCCGTCCTCGTGATGCGCGCCATGATGAACGGCCCATATCCTGTCGCGTATATCTTCCGAACTGCCTGCCATCGGCCTGCTCGACCGAGCTACCGAACAGCTTAGTCGAGCAGCCGAGCTACTGGGCACGGAAGGGTGGAACCATCAAGAGACGTTTCCTTCAAAAATAGCCAACTCAGTACCTCAGGCCAACAGCCCTGATGCACCGAGCCGAGATGACGAGGTACCGACCCTCGTATATGGAGAAAAATCCCCCCGAGGCGAAGTCACCGTCGGATCTCTCCAAAATTCGCGTCGGAGTCTGATGGACGGTTCAGATCTCGCCACGTCCACTAAACGACAAGATAGCGTTTTATGGGGATCCACGCTGAGATGGATGGCCCAGATGATGCCACGTCCCTCGGATCCTCCGAACCGAGGCACCGACCCATCGAGTCGGGGCGTTGATTCTCCGAGCCGAGGTTCCGAGGTGCCGACGCTCGTATATGGCAAAAAACACGCCGACCTATACCATCCGTTGGATCTTGTAAAAAAGCGCGCTCGTCATGATGGACGGCCCAGATGATGCCATGTCCCTCGGATCCTCCGAACCGAGGCACCGACCCATCGAGCCGGGGCATTGATTCTCCGAGCCGAGGTGCCGACGGTGCCGACCCTCGTATATGGCAAAAAAACACGCCGACCTATACCAGTCGTTGGATCTTGTAAAAAAGCACGCTCGTCATGATGGACGGCCCAGATCTTGCCACGTCCACTAAACGACAAGATAGCGTTTTATGGGGATCCACGCTGAGATGGACGGCCCAGATGATGCCACGTCCCTCGGATCCTCCGAACCGAGGCACCTACCCATCGAGTCGAGGAGTTGATTCTCCGAGCCGAGGTGCCGAGGTGCCGACCCTCGTATACGGCGAAAAAGTCTGCCGAGGAACAAGGATCGTCTGATCGTTCAGAAATTCACGCTCCGCATTGATCGAAGGCCCAGATGACGCCACGTCATAAATCGATATTTAAAAATCGATTTTTATTTATTTAAATCGTTTTATTTATTTAAAAATTACGAAAAAATTGCTAAAAATTCGGGAAAATTAGCTAAAAATCCTAGACGATAATTAAAAATTTGGGGGGATATTTTTGAGCCCCTGAACGAACGATTATTGCCTAGAATGTACGGTTAAGCCCCCCGGATGTTTAGTCAACACATCGCAAAATTAAATAAATAGCCCGAAAAAATAAACAAAAACTCGATACACCATATGGCTTCAAAAAAGAAGGAGTTACCTTACCACTCACTTCGGGATTCAAAATCTCCCATTCGGACTCCGATACAACTCCACTAGCCACTAAAACAGTCAAACTACTCCTCAATGACTGATCGCCTCAGCCTTTAGGAGTGGGGGACTCGTGATATGGCTAAAAATAGGGGTTTAATCGAGACCGTCCAAATTGGGCGCGAATCCTGAAGTCCGAGGGTAGGACAGTAATTTCACCTACAAACGGGTCTGAAGCGGGTACTGGGTCTCCTTCTCACAGATCCAATAACCCGCGAACGGATCCACCTCAACTGGGTGCGGGTTTCAACCCGCAACAAACCCGGTCCAGCGGGATAGAATTAGGGTTTCTGATTAATATTAATCAACGGCCCTGATTCATGTCTATCCTTTCACTAGGGGATTAGGGATTACATTCCTTATCTATACACAGGAATTACATGCCTAATCTGTTCCCTAAGACGCCTATAAATACCCTCCACCCATCTCCATTAAGAGGTAATCAATCTTTCACCAGTTTTTGCGCTCCCTCATAATCTTCCTAGATTACTGACTTGAGCGTCGGAGGGTGCGTCGCCGGGAACAACCCCGGTGTCTCGCACTTTTTGCAGGTCTACGGCGGGAGCGACGATCGAAGCCCGACGGAACAGGTACACAGGTTTACTATTCAGTTTCCCTAAGAATCCACAAATACTATCTGTTTGCCCCCACACCAAAATTAGCAGCAACAATAAGAGTAGAGTACTTCATTGATATTTTCTCAATTGCAAAGAGAAGCTTGAGAGAGATAGTACTTAGTGAGTGAGTTTAATTCCTTGTTCTTGGTGAGTGAGTTTAATTCATTGTATTGAGTGAATCAGTAACTCCTTATAATCTCTTCTAGTTGAATATTAGATCTCCCTATATTTCCCTCCGGATTAAGCGAAAACTAACCGGGATAAATCATCGTTGTGTTCGTGTTAGATTGGTCGATTTACTTGCTTACTAAATTGATTTGTCTCATCTACTTTAACTTTCTCAATGCTCTATTTAGTTCTGCTGCGACAACGGGCATTCGTTGACACCCCAATCCCATCAACTGGTATTAGAGCGCCAGGTTGCCGAGTCCCTTGGTTAAGATGACATATCACAGTCTTTTAAAGATCAAGCAATTCGTTGGAAAGATCAATTTCAATCTTTGGAAGGTTGATATGTTGGATGTCATTGTTCATGAACGTTTGCAGTTAGCCGTTAAGAAAAAAGAAAAGCCAACTGATATGAAGGAGGATGTTTGGGAAGATATTTGTGAAAGAGCCATAAGTCTGATCCGACTATCATTGGTAGACGATGTGAAGTGCAAATTTCTTGAAGAAACAAATGCGACGAGTTTGTAGAAAAAACTCATACCTGACTACTCGGGTTCGTCGTTATTACATCGGATGCATTAAAAGAGGAAGTTATTTTATTTGTCAACGAAGGAAGGTATTGATCTCCAAGACCACATCACAGAGTTCAATAAGATTCTATCTAAACTCAAGGCGATCAACGCGGATGTGTGTGAGAAATATAAAATTTTTCAACCTGATATATTCACTGCCGAATTTCGTATGAGCTTTTGATCACTATCATGCTACACGGTAGATCTGCCAAGGAGAGTATTTCGGTAAATGGTGTAATCAAAGCATTGAAGGAAATCAACTTAGGAAGGAGACCCATAAATCATCGTCTACTTCAAGTTGTCTAGCAGTGGAAGGTCCTTCAGGGGGAAGACAAAGTGCTATGCAAAAGAATTCGACCCGTTGCTGATATTACAAGAGGCCAGGGCATATCAAGAAAGAATGTTGGAAATTGCAGAACCAGGAGAGCACCAAGAATGGAAATTCAGCCGCTAATGTGGTTAGTTCCTTTGATTCAGGTGATTCGTGTCATCTTGTTTTAAATTCTTTAGAAGTAGATTCTAGTTCGTATCTTGACTCAGGGAGTTCTTCTTATATTTGCTCCGAGAGGGAGTTGTTTTCTACTTATAACTCTACTACAGGGCGTTGTGTGAGAACAGAAACTGGAGAAATTTGTGAAGTAGTAGGTGAGAGGACAGTTGAGTTGAAGATGCTAGGTCTAAACATGTTCACTTTAAGGGATGTTTTGCATATTTCTCTACGGAAACAGAATCTGATTTTCTTGAGAACTCTTGATGCACGAGGTTGAAGGTACACAGCTCGAGGTGGAGTTCTATCTATTTTTTAGGGTTGTCGTAAGGTGATTAGTGGTATGAAAGTGGTTGGGCCAAGCCAAAACAATCTCTACAAGCTTTGGAGAATCTAGAATACTTGCGCTAGTGTTGCTCCTTTTCCTGTTATTCCCGCAAGCTCATCTAGTTGCCGCAACTAGCATCATCGAAGTGAGACTATGACGTTCGAATATTGTCAGAAGGTGGAGAGTGCCTAGATGTAGGTGGAGTTCGTGCGGAGGTTGGCAACTTCGTGATTACGCCAAAGGAGGTGTGCCCTTGAAGGGGTATACTGATCGGTCAGATGGGGTAGAGATTTGTTCAACTAGAAGAAGAAGCTATTGCTCTAAGTGTTTTTGCAAGTGGAGTTCATTTAGTGTTTGGAGATGAATAATCACATGATTTCACTCGCATGCAATCCAATGTGGAGTTTGTTATGAATGTGTCTTGAATACTCGTGATTCCGATTAGAAGAATGTAAGATAAAGCACGGAGGTCAAAGCATCGAAAAGAGTAGAAGAAAACAGAGCAGCAATAGTGCAAGCAGAGTTGCGGTCAACTGTCCAAAGTTGCGGTCGACCTCAACCCCCGACAACAACCCCCGAACGCACACTCGTCCGCAGTTGCATAGGGTTTGGTCGAGAAGAGGATGGTCGACCGACCGCGGCGCTGTGTTCATTTCCGGCCTCGATTTGTTAGGTCGTTGCAGCCCAGTCTTCAACTCCAAGTTAGATCATACGTTTCCTATTCAGTTACTTCTCCTACAAATTATATCGGAGGACTGAGAATCAAGATTAAACCTAGGGTTCTCTCTATTCTTCTATATATATTGTAAACTTCTCCAATATGAGATTAGAGTGGTTCATTTATATTTTCTCCATTGTAAAGAGAGTCTTGAGAGAGAAAGTTCTTGGTGAATGAGTTTAATTCCTTGTATTGATTGGATAAGTAACTCCATGTAATATCTTCAAGTTGAATATCAGATATCCCTATATTTCCTCCCGGATTAAGTGAAAGCTAACCGGGATAAATCATCGTTGTGTTTGTGTTAGATTGGTGGATCAACTTGCTTGCTCAATTGATTTGTCTCATCTACTTCGAATTCCTCATTCCTCTATTTAGTTTCCTCGGTGACAACGGACATTCGTTGACGCCCCAATCCAACCACTCAACAACTAAACTCATCATTTACAATAGCGAGCTTAGTTATTTCGTGCTCGCTATTGGTATACGGAGAGTAGTTTTTTTTTAAATTTTTTTTTGAGAAACTCGTCATTCTCAACGGCGAGTTTAGTTAAAAAGTTTCAACCATTGGGAACGGCGAGGTGCTTTACACTAGACTCGTTGTTCCCAATAGCGAGTTTAGTTCCAAAAAAAAAATCCATATTTTTCGAAAATTCACCAAGTCTAGCAGAGAGTTTTTTAGTTCAAAATTTTCAAACAAGACTTGCAGTTGGGAATGACGAAAAACTTTACACTAGACTCGCTGTTCCTAACGACGAGTTTAGTTATACAAAAAAAAATCGATGGATTTTTTTAAAAAATTCACCAAGTCCAGGAATTTACTCTCTGTGAAATTTCAAAGAACCCTCATTGTTCTCAACTGCGAATCTAGTATAATTAACCTCGCTGTTGGGAACGACGAGTCTTGTTTGGTAAATTTGAACTACACCTGCCGTTGTGAACGTCGAGTTTCTCCAAAAAATAAAACTAGGCTCGCCGTTCCCAACGGCGAGTAGGAAATAACTTATCTCGCTGTTGGGAACGACGAGTTTAGTTGTTGAGTCCCTCAACGTAATTAGTTTGGCAAGTGTTCTCTTTCTATAAATAGTTTTGAAAAATGACATATACTAAGAATATTTCATTTTTTAAGTGCACTAGAATTGCTTTTATCACTAGAAATATATTATATATTATATATTATATGTCCCTTTTTTATTTTTTTAAGGCAATGTGTCCTATTCTGTTAGAGTGTTTATGGTTCTATTGGATATCTTCAGAATCTGCAGTTCTTGCTTTAGAACCAACGGATCTAGCGACACCCTATGTATGTATATTTTTTATTGGGGTTTTTCCCACATGAATTATTCTTATTTCTATATTCTCCCCTAAAATCTTTGTGGTAATTCCCAAAACCACATAATATTAAGCTTTCAGTTAATTAAGATGAATATTCCTTTTATTGATTCAAATAAGAATATATTATAAATCCCAAACTAAACCTCAATCCAACCATTTTCTTCGGTTAAATTTTTGTCTCTCTTCTATCATATTCATCAGTTCATCCGCTAAAGTCTTCCTTTTTTCGCCAATGTATCATAAACATCTCATATATCAAAATACAATTATAATCTAACTAATCTTCTACACCTCCTCTTCAATGAAAGTTTCTTACCATAATTTAACTTCTTAACCTTCAAAATGTCACAAAAGATTTTGAAAGAATTAAGCACCCAATTTTTTTTTATTATGAAGAATTTGAAGAAAATTGAATTTTGTCAGTTATTATGTTTTGCAAGAGATTGGAAGAAATTGGAATGGGTTGCTAGGATTTTTAGGTTCTTTTAATGATTTGATAAAGAATTAGAGAAAGAAGAAGAAAACAAAATGCCAAAAAAGTATTTTAAAATATCAGGTGTGTTTTTGGAATCAACCTATTGATTTAAGTAATAATATGGAAATACAGAGATTTCAGTTTAGAATATGGAAATAGGAAAGATTGTTCGTGTGGAAATGGAAAACCCCCTTTTTGATGAAACACTACAACAACAAAAACTTCCCGGTGCTTTTTTGGACTCACTCCGGCATTTTTAAACGCCGGGGTAGAGTCTGCTGGCATTTCTGAAAACACCGATAGAAATGCTGGGGTTGCGCAGGTCGAGGTTGATATGGGGTCTATGTCAGGTTTCGAGAGCAATCACAGATTAAATACGCAGCGAAAAAATTAGAAAATATTGAAACCTAGCCATGGATCCATATGAAAACCATAAATCATGTTTAAGAGTTATACCTTAAAGATGGATTTGGTGTCTCCAAAATATGCCAATCACAGAACTGCAAAGGCTGCGGTGCCTCTATTGTATCCACACGAATGGATCAAATCAAGCTTCCCTCACGGCGCGGTGCTAGCTGCGGAAAGGGAATGTTCCTCACGATCTTTCTCTTTCACACAGTTTTTGTGACGGCTAGAGTATTCTCATGTATCTTTTCCACAGAAATACATCGTATATATAAGTGCAGAAAATCAACACTAAGTGAGTGGTGAGGCGGTTGGACTCACAATCTGACCTAGGTCAGATTCGTGTGTGGACCTTCTAGCTTTAGTTGGCCAATTTAATCTAATTAATTACCCAAACATGTCAGGAGTCCAACTCTTATTAGGATTCTCAATTAAATTCATCTCATGAATTTAAATTCCAATTCGATCCATTCTAAGTGTGTGATCCTGTAGGTTCCTATTACGTTGATAATAATACTAAAATCATATTCAAGTATTCCGAACAGTGAACGGTATCTAGCAAAACATCACTGCTACTCAAGTAATGGGAATGTCAGTGATTTGACATAACCTATCCATGACCAATGTTACCATATAGTCTAGTTCCTTTGTCCAGATAACTTAATTTACCAAAAGGCATAGAGCGTGTCACCCTTGTATAGTTCACTTTGGTTTTCTTGATGTCCGAGTAGACTTACAAAACCAAATGAGATCTATATCTCATATTGACTCATTTGAGCACGGTCATGCATTTTGCATCTTTACTGAATCAAAGGGACCATAGATATCACTCTTTTTATGTAGGAGGAATAAATCCTATCTAAGTCACTCACATTCCTTCCCATGATTTGTAGTATATCCAATAGTCGATTTTATAATCACCTTATTATAGGCAACGTTTGACGGTATTAAAACATATAACTTCTCATGTAGGGAACCGTACAAGTCAAAGGACTATGTACACCATGATTACTGTGAGAACCGCTTATGACACTCACGTAACAATCTATGCAGTGTTCTCATGGTGGGTCGGTTCAGTACATTATTACTCTAATATGTATCCATGTGAAGACTTGATATTTCATATCCATGACCTGTGAGAATGGTCATCAGTCTACACACATGTCAGTCTGTATTATCGTTGTTATAATTCACAATAATACTTGACTAGGGACATCTAATAATAGTGTTCTGATTTCAGCTGATAGGATCTCACAATCAAGTCATACACTTGATATCCCATGACATTGAACTTACTATTCTAAGGACTTTATAATGTTCATTTAATTCACAATAAATAAAATGCCTCAATAGAAACTAAATGTCATGCTACAATGTAACTAGTAGTGTCAATACACAACTGGCTTGTAGGGCATATACCAACAGTCTACCCCGGCATTTTAAAAAAGCTGGGGTATGCTTGCACTACCACGACATTGTCAATATGCCGGAGTAAGCTATATTCATTTTTTGTTTATTTTTGGGTAAAAAGCCACCCCGTCGTTTGAAAAAACACTGGGGTATGTATATATTATAAAAAAATTCTTGAAAGAAAAATGTATAGAGAAACAATAACATCATATCGGTCTATTACCAAGGAAACAGATGTTAAATAAGAAATTAACTACAAATCAAGTAGGAAAGAAACAATAACAACATATCGGTCATTATGAAAGAAGATGAGTTAGCAAGAAAACACATAAATATGAAATCAAATTATCAATCTCTTCTTTCAATCCAGTCACCTCTCTCCCATCCCTCCTCTGCTCTAATGGCATACTCTCGATCACAGTATTCAAACCGCTTCTCATATGCTGATGCATTATATCTAGCCTTCTCAATTAATTTGGTCATTTCTTTGTATGAAGAATGTCTGTCGTTCTTGGGAAAAGGTACACGAGCAAGTCCCTGATGAACGTAAGAGATAACTAAGCACCTTATGCAATATATAACCTGAGTCAGGTTTTGCATGCTCATTCCAATGCATTGCTGCAGCAACCTGCAAGCAAGAAGTCCAAGCAATCAATACAATCATCCAAAGGACCCCAAATAAATTAACACACATCATTGATGATACCAGTTAAGATATGATGTAGTACACAATTCTATATTTGGATTCACATATAACTTACCTAATGAGCTGCCCGCACTTTGGACATCACTTTCCACATTTCAAAGCAGAACATTTCAAGCATTTCTTGCATAAGCTTCAAGGTAAAACACAATAGGAAGATTCTTAGAGATATAAACAAATCATAGTTGTTTGTTCAAGAAGAAACTCAGAGATGGACAAACCAAATGGAAAATATCAACATTCCGAATTGCTTCTAATCAGAAATACGTGAAAATCTCATGAATTCAAAGAGAAATGAATGCTACTAAGGTATATAGGATCAACCTTACTTAGTTCAGAAGCAGCCATAAAGGATAGAAGATACAGTTGTTGTTAAACTAGTCTGCGAAAATAAACAAAAATAATAATAAGGAAGCATATAGCTATCTCGTGATACTCAACATTTCATGTTCCAATAAGTGTACATGCAAGAATATAGTAGTGTCCTATACATTTATGATATAATAAAGGAACACAATCAAAAGAGGAAACAACAAGGTTAACACACAAACGAGCTAGTAGACTATATTTGGAATTGGGAAAAAGTCATCAGCAGATTAAGAAGACACATTGATATAATTATATGATTATGTCTATAAACAGTGGTTTAACCGCAAATAATTATTCAAAGAGGAAAAGAGAAATAAAATAAGACAAAAGTTAGCAGCAGACCAAAATAAAGATGACAGCAGTGCATCCAAACAGCATACGGCACATTCACATATAGCGAAACAATGGATAACTGTCAGACCAAGTGTACATTCACATACCATTCTTTGATATTCTTCTTCATTTATAAGAAGAAATATATATGGAGAGAAGACCAAGCACGCCGATGATCCAAAACCATAGATAACCTAAGGCACAGGAAGAAATAGAACAATCAGTATAATGAATTGTTCTTCTGTTTTACATGAGGCAAATGGATTACATGAAGCACAATCATCCCTCTTCCTAAGTGTTATGTTAATAAGGTGTAATAAATAGGTTTGAGTTAAATGATTCAGAACACATTAAGTTGTCTGCTCCCTATTAAGTATATGTAATCTAAAAAATCCACAATGACTTAGAACACTCATTTTACCATTTCCAAATCACTATAATCCACCTCAATCCAAACTGGCATTGCAATTTGTCAATTTTAATTTACTAATAGCAAGAATTCCACACACTGGATAGAAACATTATATCAAACAACTACCTTGCACTTAAACCAATCCCCACCCATTTTCAAAGAATCTCGCAACTTTCACACCCTAAAGCAAACACCACCTCAGCTGCAACTCAAAAACCTAATTATGAACAAGATATTTGATATGGGTAAAAGTGGAACCAAATCGAGACCGTTCAAACCAGGCACAAATCTTAAAGCTCTTACGGTAAAATGGTAATTTCGCTAGAAATGGATATATGAAGGAAATTGGGCATCTCTCAAGCCCAGTAACCCTAAAACAGATCTGTCTTACTGGGTTGTCCTAACAGCGCAATATGAATGAGTGCATAATGATTTAAATATGATTTAAACACATAATTATCCATAAGAGATAGTTCAAAAATCATATATCTTTTCATGATAAGAGTTTTCACTCAATCTCTCCAACCACTCTTATCTCTTCATGAACAAGAGATAATCAATTCAATCCAAAAATATTGGAAGTAAAGATAAATCAATATTTTGAAACTGACCCCAAAGCGACTATAAATGCTCCCATACCTCTACAAGAACCCGGTAATAAGTATTTTTCCTCTAAAAACTCACTTTCTATTCTTGAGTTATGACTTGAGCGTCGGAGAATCTGTCACCGGGGTCAACCCCAATTTTTCAGACTTCTGCAGGTTAATCGGAGCAATCATCACCATCCAGATCATATCAAACGGTTCAAACGAGTCAGATTAATGAGTCAAGATCAGTTAGAAATATTCACATCAGTGTAAGTCAAAAATTTCAGCTTTTTATTATTTTTAAAAGAATTCACAACATCTGTTTACTCCTACACAGAAAAAAGCAGCAACAGATTGGCACCGTCTCTGGGTCAGAAATCCTTAAATCCATCAGTGTCGCTCCAAGTAGGACTCGACAACCTAGCCATCACCGCTCCACTCCTCCACAGCGTGAAAAGTCTCACGGGTCTATTAGATCTGAAAAGCAAGGCAATGTCATCCTCCAACGCCTCCAAAAGATGGAAGAACACCTAGCGCTGCTGAAGCATGAAGAAGGAAGACATGTAGGAACATACCGTCCCTCCAGAGCTCCCTTCTCCAGAAAAATCATCGAGGCTCATGTTCCAGCCAACTTCAAGATCCCAGACTTTGAGTCATACAACAGGGAATCCGACCCGGTAGACCACATTGAGAGATTTAAAACCCTCATGATGATCATCTAAGCATCCAACTCCCTCCTCTACAAGACTTTTCCAGCAACCCTGAAGGGAACCGCATGGGAGTGGTTCTCTCATCTCTCTCCACGGTCCATCTTCTCCTTCGACCAACTTGATGATTTATTCCTCATGCATTTCATCACCATCCATAAGATAAAGAAAATAAGTGCCTCCCTATTTGACCTGAGGCAAAGAGATGGGGAGTACCTCAAGAGCAATGTTCGGTGCTTCACAGCCAAGTCCCGTTCAATCCCCTCACTCGATTCAGGCGTGGCCATTGTTGCCTTTAGGTACAATGTGAATCATGATCACCTCAAAATCCCTCTTGTCAAAAGACCTCCTTGGGACTTCTCCGACCTTCTTCAAAGGGTCGAGAAGTATATCCAAGTCGAGGACGTCATCCGAACCCAAAAGCCGAAGTTGCCTTTATCTGGGAATACCCAGAAGGATGCCACATACCAACGCCGTCAACCCCCCAACACCGCACTTTGAGAAGTACATTATGCTTAATTCTAGCATCTCTGTAATTATCATGGAAGTTGATAAGGATGGACTCCTTCAAGCCCTTCCTAAGATGAATGCCTCAAGCAGAAGAAGGGATAGGAATAGCTGGTGTGAGTTTCACAAAGATCACTAGCATATTATAGATGACTGTCGGGCCCTCAAAGATGAGCTAGAAGCCCTGCTCCGAGGGGGGTACCTAGCCAAGTTCGCCCAAAGGAACAACACCGAACCTCCCCATGCAAGAGGAACCAAAAAATGACCATACAGGCCTTTTGAGTCCCAAGACTAGGGTTGCATGGAAGTATTCCACTCCATCCATGGGGAACCTATAGGGGGATTGTCTAACTCTTCAAGAAAAGCATTTGTCCATGAAGTAAACATAGTGCACAACATCCCCCCTCCCAAGTGCTCAGAGGTTCCAATCACATTCTCAGACCAAGACCTCGAAGGTGTTCGAACACCTCATTGCGGCACGCTCGTAATCAGCATATGTATGGAAAATTATGAGGTGCGTCGTGTCCTTTATGCCTCAAGATCAAGTGAGACTGCCTCAAGCCTGCCAGGTACACCCTTCATGGACCGGAGCCCCATTTCTAATCGAGGGCATAGTCACCCTCGATATGACTATGGGGGAAGCTCTGACTACCCGTAGAAAGTACTCAATTTCATAGTTGTCGACATCAAGTCTGCCTACAATGTCATCTTTGATTGCCCAGCCTTTCATGTGGTTGCCTCAGCCTATCACGTGAAGATGAAGTTCCCTACAGTAGCAGGGGTAGGGGAAGCCAAAGGAAGCCAAGAACCTGCTCGGGAAGTTTCTCGGGCATGTTACACCACCACAATGGGGGCTCGGTCCTCCCCCTCGATGCTATGGAACACTCCTAAGATAGGGGACAAGCCAGCTCTGAACCCATAAACAAACCAGCAGAAATCCCCTTCTTCCAAGGGGATCGAGCTAGGTGTTTTCAGGTGAGAAAGTCACTCCCCCATCATGTCAAGGAGCAACTCATCACTTGCATTAGGGTGAACCAAGATCTCTTAACTTGAAAAGCTGAGCACCCGATGAAGTACAATAAGGGCGCTTAACCCCCTCCCCTAGTAATTAGGTTTAAACATGTAATAAAGCCAACAATTATAATGTTCACAATATGTAATAAAGGCTAGCATCAAAGCAGTTGCTTAATTTTATTTTTCAAATAAAATTTAGTCATTTCCATTGCAAAATTCCTTTTCAATTCTATCAGATGCAAACAATAAGTTAGACACATAGTTCACCCCCGAGCAACACCATCCACTCACTAAGCACCCCACCGGACGAGTGCAGAGTCCACACATGGTTCTTAAAGTCGCCATAGCCACTTGTCCCCAAGCAAGTGTGTAGGGGCACGCATCACCTTTTGAGTGCTCCCAAAACCCACCGTCGTTCTGTTCGGAGTCAATTCATGGTTCTAAATCCACTCTATTCACTTGCACCAGAGCAAGTATGTGAGGCACGACTCGTTTTTTGAGTGCTCCCAAAATTACCCAGGGCAAGTGCAGAGTACATTCATGATTCATAGGGTCACTTTAGCCACTTGCCCCGAAGTAAGTGTGTGGGGCATGCCTCGCCATTCAAGTGCTCCCAAAACTCGTCGTCACCCTGTTCAGAGTCCATTCATGGTTCTAGAGCCGCCATTCAAGTATGCGGGACACGACTTGTCATTCGAGTGCTCCCAAAACAATCTCGGACAAGTGCGGAGTCCATTCATGGTTCAGAGGGTTGCTCGAGCTACTTGCCCCCAAGCAAGTGTGTGGGGCACCGCTCTCCATTCGAGTGCTCTCAAAACTCGTCGTCACCATGTTCGGAGTCCATTCATGGTTCTAAAACTGCTCTAGCCACCTACACCCGAGCAAGTATGTGGGACATGACTATTCATTTGAGTGCTACCAAAATAACCCCGGATAAGTGCGGATTCCATTCATGGTTCATACGGTCGCTCTAGCCACTTTCCCCCGAGCAAGTGTGTGAGGCACGACTCACCATTTGAATGCTCTCAAAACTCATCGTTACCATATTCGGAGTCCATTCATGGTTCTAGAGCCACTCTAGCCACTTGCACCCGAGCAAGTAAGTGAGGCACGGCTCGCCATTCGAGTGTGCCCAAAATAACACTAGACAAGTGAGGAGTCTATTCATGGTTCATAGGGTTAGTCCTAGCCACTTGCCCCCGAGCATTTGTGCAGGACACTGCTCACCATTCGAGTGCTCCCAAAACTCGTCATCACGTGGTTCGAGTTCATTCATGGTTCTAAAGCCACTCTAGCTACTTGCCCCTAGCAAGTGTGCAGGGCATGGCTCATCATACGAGTGCTCCCAAAATGGCTCTGAATAAGTGCGGAGTCCATTCGTGGTTCATAAAGTCGCTCTAGTCACTTGCCCCCGAGCAAGTGTGCGGGGCACGGCTCGCCATTCGAGTGCTCCCAACACTCGTCGTCACCTTGTTCAGAGCCCACTCATGATTCTTATAGTTGCTCTAGTCACTTGTCCCCGAGCAAGTGTGTGGGGGCACAGTTTGCCATTCGAACACTCCCATAACTGGCCAAAATAAGAGTACAGGAGAATCAATCATCTGCTAGACTCACCATAGACTTAACAATAGAACAACTCAAGGTAATGAGTCTGGTTCTCAACTCTTCATCAGAGCTCCCCCAACAACTCATTACTCCATACAATGAGTACGTTGTTCCGTTTGTAAATTGAAACCCTTCAACAACTCATTCTCCCTATATAATGAGCATGGGGTTCCGCTCATATTCCGAGCGACCCTCTTCTGCTACAGTGAGTTCGGAGCTCCACTCACCCCTAAAGTTTCTCCCTAAACTCGGCTCTCTCCTAGATCTCGGTGATACTCTTCATCTCGCTCGCCTCCCAAACGACCTTCTTCCACAACGAGTTCGGAGCTCAACTCACCCATAGAGTTGCTCCCCAAACTCGCCTCCCAAAATGGCTCTCTCCTAGAGCTCGATGATGCTCTTCATCTCGCTTGCCTTCCAAGCGGTACTCTTCTGCTGTAGTGAGTTCGGAGCTCAACTCCCCCCTAGAGTTTCTCCTTAAACATGCCTCCCGAACGACTCTCTCCTAGAACCTGGCGATACTCTTCATCTCACTTGCCCCCCGAGCGGCCTTCTTCCACAGCAAGTTCGGAGCTCAACTCACCCCTAGAGTTGCTCAACAAACTCACCTTCCGAACGACTCTCTTCTAGAGCCCAGCAATGCTCTTCATCTCGCTCGCCTCATGAGCAGCCTTCTTTATCAACAGCGAGTTTGGAGCTCAACTCACCTCTAGAGTTGCTCCCCAAACTCGCCCCCCAGATTGCTCTCTCCTAGAGCCTATCAATGCTCTTCATCTCGCTCGCCTCCCGAGAGGCCTTCTTCATTTAAAGCGAGTTTAAAGCTCAATCTCCCCTAGAGTTGTACCCCAAATTCATCTCCTGGACGGCTCTCTTCTAGAGCCTGGCAATGCCCTTCATCTCGCTCGCCTACCAAGCGACCTTTTTCATCTGCAATGAGTTCGGAACTCAACTCACCCCTAGAGTTTCTCCCTAAACTCGCCTCCTGGACGACTCTCTCCTAGAGCCTAGTGATGCTCTTCACCACCCTCTCACCTGAGCGACCTTCTTCAGAGCTCAACTCACCCCTAGAGCTGCTCCCAAAACTCGCCTATTGAACGGCTCTTAACAACTCATTCACCCTATGCAATAAGTCCAGTACTTCGCTCGGCTCCCGAGTAGCCATCTTCCTCCACATGCGAGTTCAAAGCTCTGCTCATCCCTAAAGATGCTTCCTAGACTCGCCTCCAGAACGAATCTTCCTAAGAGTCTTACCAAGGCTTCTCCATAACTCCTCCGTGGCGAAGCTCCTCTTCTTAGCTCACCGGGAGCGAAGCTCCTCTCCGTAGCTCCTCAGGGGCAAAACTCCTCCTTGGAGATCCCCGACTCCAAAGAAATTATTAACTTCATGGAGGCAACTATTTTGATCCTAAAGATGGATGATTCTTCAGCTGACTTCTGAAGAAAAATGGTAGGTCTTCGAGTCACCTTCGAAACAAGGGGTCATACGCTATGATCGAACCTCTGTAGCACTAGAAAATTTCGTTATACTACAACTAAAAGCAGGTATCTAGGGAGAAAAATTGCCCCCCCCCCAAAAAAAAGCCACCGGGTCAACAATCAACGGTCAACGGGCGATGTGTCTGCATCTGGGAGTGCCACGATGGGTCTGTTGGTGTATGCCCTAGTGGCCAGTTGTGTATTGACATTACTAGTTTACATTGTATCATAACATTTATTTCATATTTAGGCATTTCATTTATTGTGTTATTAAGAACTAAAAGAACATAATGAAGTCCTTAGAATATTAAGTTCAATGCCATGGGATATCAAGTGCATGACTTGATTGTAAGATTCTATTGACTCAAATCAGAACACTGTTCTTAAATGTTCCTAGTCAAATATTATTGTGAATTAGGACAACGATATTACATAAAGACTAATGTGTGTGTAGACTGATGATCATTCTTAAGGGTCATGGATATGAGATATCAAGTCTTCATATTGGTATATATTAGAGTAATAATATACTGGACTGACCCACCATGAGAACGCTGCATGGATCGTTACGTTAGTGTCATAAGCGGTTCTCACAGTGATCATGGTGTATGTATTCCTTTGACTTGAAGTCATTACGGATCTCTACATAAGAAGTTATATGTTTTAATACTGTCAAATGTTTCCTGTAATAAGGTTATTATAAAGTTGACTATTGGATATACTACAAATCATGCAGAGAGATGTGAGTGACTTAGATGGAATTTGTCTCTCTTACATAACAGGAGCGATATCTACTGGCCCCTTGATTGAGTGAGACTGCAAAATGCATGGAAGTACACAAATGATTCAATATAAGATATTGATCTCATTTGTTTTAGTAAGTTTACTCAGACATCAAGAAACCAAAGATTGAACTATACAAGGGTGTCACGCTCTATGCCTTGTGGTTAATTAAGATATCTGGACAAATAGACTGGACTACATGGTAACATTGGTCACAGATAGGTTATGTCAAATCACTGACATTTCTATTACTTGAGTAGTAGTGATGTATTGCTAGATACCGCTCACTATTTGTAAAACTCGAATATGATTTTAGTATTACTATCAACGTAATGGGAACCTACAAGGTCACACACTTAGAATGGATCAAAATTGGAATTTAAATTCATAAGATGGATTTAATTAGGGATCCATGTAAGACTTGGACTCCTGACATTGGTTGAAGATTTAATTTGAATGGGCTGACTAATGTTCGAAAGCCCACACACGAATCTGACCCATGTCAGATTGTGAGCCCAACAACCTCATTACACTATTAGGGTTGGTTTTCTGCACTTATATATATGACATGTATATGTGAAAAAGACACATATGAAAAAACACTAGCCGTCACAGAAAGTGAGAGAGAGAGATCGTGAGGAGGAATATCCCCTTCCCGCAGCTAGCACCGCGGTCTGAGGGGGGCCGTTTTTCGTTCCGTTCGTGTGGATACCGTAGAGGCACCACAATATTACAGTGCTGTGATGGACATATTGTGAAGACAGCAGACCCATTTTTAATGTATAACTCCTAAACACAATTTATGATTTTTGCTTGGATGCATGGTTAGGTTTCGATATTTTTTTGATTTTTTCGCTGAGTATTTAATCTGTGATTACATTCGAAACCTAACAGTGGTATCAGAGCCACTTGCGAAACCATAATTCGGTTATGTATGATATGTGATTATTCATGATATGTTCGCACTTTTGGATGAAAGATTCATATATGATATAATTTTTGCAATAGTTGCAATATAAGGAGTCGTTTATATGTTGGTTGTTAACATATATGCCATACCAGGGTAGCCCTCAGTTTGGAACCAGTAAAAATCTTGGAGTAGTAAGATGTGATTTGAAGTGATGTTAAAGTTTCTTAAAGCATGAAGAGTTCATGCACCTAGTCGTTTGCAGTGGCATTGGGGTTTCTTAAAACATGAATAGTTCATGATCTGGCGGTGCCAAAGGATGATGGGGCAAATTTTTGATTTGGGGCGCTGCCCCGCACCTCGCAAGGGATGGCCTCCTCTTGACCCCCTCCCGCTGACCGAGCAGTGGGCCCCCCGTGCCAACTCTGTGTAGGGCAATATTGATTCCTCGAAAACCAATCCTTTTTAAATAAACTAAATAATATCATAATAACATATTCTTTGTTTATTATGTTATCTGATGCATGATGCGTGGTTGTGGCCTAAGTTCTGTGATGCATGGTTTAGTTCTGTTATGTATGGTTTATGTTCTGTAATGTATTATTTATATTTTGATATTTTGAATACAGCTTGCATGTCGTGCATTTCTCTCTACATTCTCAATGTAATTATTTCTCTCTACACTCTGATTGTACATTCTTTTTTTATATGTAAATGTAATCTTACTGAGGAGGCAAAGAATTGGCAACCATACAAGAACAATATTGGGAAGCTGTTTGGAAAAGACGGTATAATCCCTTCGTTCAGTTTTTGATACTCTCATTAGCTTGGGAGAATCAGTGTGTTAGGGCCACAACCATGTCATATATATTTTATGCTTTTAATTTTGTATGAGATGCATTGTTTTAGTTGTATGCTAATGGATGATAAATGATGATATCAATTAATAAAATAATAAAATCCCTCAAAGTAAATATTAAATCGCAATAAGATGCCTTCTAATGTGTAGCACTCATCTAGGCTAGGATCGATTAAGTGTATGTCTGTCAAAGCAGGATGCCTTTATCTATCCTAGTGAAACGTGATGGTATAAAAGTAATTTTCAGCAGCCAACAATTGGGTCTGACTTAACTAGGCTATTTCAATAGGATTGAAAGTTTAGAGACATAGAGTTGGGCTTTAGTCTATGAGATAGATTAGAATAAGTGTTATTCACCAAACTATTCAAGAGTTGCAAACGATGTAATTGGAAAGTGTTCCCTACCAAAATATCTAAATTTTTGGTGATCAGCCAAAGCTGACTCAGAACTAGGTTAAATATGAATCTTGGCCTACTAGAAAATCTTACGATGGGATTTTTCGAGTCAATGATGAAGTCGTTGATTTGAATAAAAATAGTAGGAGGTGTATTTAATAAAAGTTTTTATTAAATATTTCAATGTCATGATACATACTTTGCATATTTCTTTTTAATATTTCAATGAAATGATATTTACTTTGCATATTTCTGTTGATAGATTACCATGGCATCCAACACATCAAATAACCTATCATTGCGATCTGTCATTGAGAAGGACAAACTGTCTGGAACAAACTTTTAGACTGGTACATGAATCTGAGGATAGTTCTCAGGCATAAGAAAAAGCTATATCTTCTAGAGCAGCCTATTCCTGAGGCACATGTTGCAAGTGCCCCTCGCACGAAAAAGATGTTCATAAGAAGAATCAAGATGATGCCTTGGACGTTGGCTGTCTCATGCTAGCCACGCTGAACTCTGAGCTTCAGAAGCAACATGAGAACATGGATGCCTACGATATGATCGTACACATCAAGAGGCTCTATCAATAGCAAGCTAGGCATGTGAGATTTGAAGTCTCAAATGCATTGTTTCAATGCAAACTTTGCTCAAGATGATTGGGTACATAGAGAACCTTGAAAGGATTGGTTTCCCGTTGGGTCAAGAGTTGGCCACTGATTTGGTCCTGCAATCGTTGCTGGAAAGTTATAGTCAATTCATCATGAACTACAACATGAATGAAATTAATAAATCTCTGCCTGAATTGCTAAGTATATTGAGAACTGCTGAGCAGAATATTAGTAAGGGAAAGACCATTATGATGGTCTAACATGCCAAAGGTAAGGGCAAGGGCAAAAAACAGATTATGAAACCCAAAAACAAGGAGAAGGGAAAAGCAATTTCAAGCCCAACACTTCTGCCTTGAAACCTAAGGGTGAGGTGGCCAAGGATGGCACATGCTTTCACTGTGGTGAAACCAGACCTTGGAAGCAGAACCGTCATAAGTACCTGGATGAGCTTAAGAAGAAGAAAGGAAGTGAAACTTTTACTACAGATATTTTTGTTATAGAAGTCAATTTAACTACTTATGCATGTTTGATATTAGATACTGGATGTGGATCTCACATTTGTGTAAATGTGTAGGATCTTAAAAGAAGTAGACCATTGGCTAAGGGAGAAGTTGACCTACGAGTTGGAAATGGAGCAAAAGTTGCTGCTTTAGTTGTAGAAACTTGTCATTTATCATTGCCCACTGGGCTTATCATTGAGTTAGAGAACTGTTATTTTGTGCCTGGTATTAGTAGGAATATTATTTCCATTTCTTGTCTGGACAAGAAGGATTCATTAGTTTTTTATTTATTTGAATAATATTTTTTATTCTAGTGCACAATTGAGTAATGGAATTTATATTATCGACCTTGAAATGCCCGTCTATAATATAAATACTAAGACGTTCAAATAAATGGTACGAACCAACTTATCTCTGGCATTATCGTTTAGGCCACATAAATGAGAACTGCATATCCAAACTCCATAAAGATGGATTCTTGGACTCATTTGATTTTGAATCATATGAGGTATGTGAACCTTGTTTGTTGGGCAAGATGACAAAAGCTCCATTCACTGAAAAAGGTGAAAGAGCTAGTAATCTTTTATGTCTCATACATAGTGATGTCTGCAGACCTTTCAACACATAGGCTAAAGGAGGTTTTAGTACTTCATTACATTTACTGGTGAAACACAAATTAGAGTCATTTGAAAAGTTCAAAGAATTCAAGAACGAGGTACAAAACCAACTTGGTAAAAGTATTAAAGCCCTTCGATCAGGTCGAGGTGGTGAGTACTTAAGCCAAGATTTTGATGACCATCTAAAAGAGTGTGGGATAATATCTTAACTCACTCCCCATGGAACACCACAATGGAATGGTGTCTCTGAGAGGAGGAACTAGACCTTGTTAGACATGGTCTGATCCATGATGAGTCATGTAGATCTTCCCAGCTCCTTCTGGGGACATGCTCTATTAACAACTGCTTTCACACTTAACCATGTCACATCTAAAACAGTTCAAGATACACCATATGAGATATGGACTGGGTGGCATCCTAGTGTGTCTTTTATGAAGAATTGGAGTTGTGAAGCCTATGTAAAGCGCCAAGTATCTGATAAACTTGGTCTCAAATCTGTTAAGTGCTTCTTTGTAGGATATCCCAAGGAAATCAAGGGATACTATTTCTATAATCTCACTGAAGGTAACTGTTTGTCGCACGGACTGCTATGTTCTTAGAGAGAAAATTCGTCTCCAAGAGAACCAGTGGGAGAACGATAGAACTTGAAGAAATTTAAATTTCGTAAAGTAGTAGCGAACTAATGATAGAAATGGAACAGACTTCATAAATCGTTATGGAACAACAACCTGCTCAAGTAGCACAAGGCCTACGTCAGTCTAGTAGGATACCTCACCAACCCGAGATATATGAATTTCTCGTGACTCAATATGGTGATGTATTGCTCATGGATCAAGATGAGCCTACGACTTATGAGGAAGCTGTAAAAGACCCAGATTCTGAGAAATTGCTTGAATTCATGAGATCTAAGATGAAATCCATGTATGTCAACCAAGTATGGATCTTGGTAGACTCACCTGAAGGGGTAAACCCTATTGGGTGCAAATGAGTTTTCAAAAAGAAAACTGACATGGATGTTAACGTGCAAACCTTTAAGGTGTTTTTAGTGGCTAAATATTTTAAGCAAGTTCATGGTGTAGACTATGACGGGACATTTTCCAGTTGTCATGCTTTAATCTATTTGGATCTTGCTTGCGATTGCAGCATATCACGATTATGAAATCTGGCAGATGGATGTCAAAACTGCTTTCCTAAATGAAAATTTTCTAGAGGATGTGTACATGACACAACCTGAGAGTTTTGTCACTCCAAATGATGCTAGAAAGGTGTGTAAGCTACAACAATCTATTTATGGGTTAAAGCAAGCTTATAGAAGCTGGAATCTTTGCTTCGATGATGCAATCAAAGAGTTTGGTTTTATCAAGAATGAAGATGAACTTTGTGTCTATAAGAAGGTTAGTGGGAGCACAATTTTCTTTCTGGTGTTGTATGTAGATGACATACTACTCATCGCGAATGCCATCCCTACCTTACAGAATGTAAAGACTTGGCTAGGAAAATTCTTTTCCATGAAGGACCTGGGTAAAGCAACATATGTATTAGGCATCAAGATCTATAGAGATAGATCAAGAAGATTGCTTGGCCTGAGTCATAGTACATACATAGGCAAAGTATTGAAACGTTTTAATATACAAGAGTCCAAAAAGAGATTTCTACCTATGTCGCATGGTGTAAGTCTGTCTAAGGCTCAATGTCTTACAACTCAAGATGAGAGGGACCGCATGACTAAGATGCCATATGCATCTATAATTTTATCTATCGTGTATGTCATGTTATGCACTCATCCAGATGTCTCATATGCCTTGAGCATGACGAGCAGGTATCAGTCAGATTTCGGTGAAAGTCACTAGACAGCTGTCAAGAACATCCTTAAGTACTTAAGAAGGACTAAGGATTCATTCTTGGTATATGGAGCCAAGGAAGAGCTTGTTGTAAAGGGTTACACTGATGCTAGCTTCCAGTCCGATAACATGACTCCAAATCACAATCGAATTTTGTGTTTTTCCTAAATGGTGGAGCTGTGAGCTGGAAGAGTTCAAAGCAAGAGACAGTAGTCGATTCTACCACAGAGTCTGAGTATGTTGCTGCCTCCAATGCAGCAAAGAAGGACGTGTGGATAAGAATGCTTATCAATGATCTTGGCATAATTCCTAGCATTATGGACCCAGTGGTCCTCTATTGTGATAACAATGGGGTCATTGCACAAGCTAAAGAGCCTAGATCTCACCGGCGATCCAAACGTATAATTATGTGCTTCCATCTCATTAGAGAGATCATCGATAGAGGAGATGTGAAGATATGTATAGTACCGACAGATGATAACATCGCTGACCCACTGACAAAGCCTCTTACACATTGAAAGCATGAGAGTCACATTAGGCATTAGATGTACGTTTGATTGGCTCTAGTGCAAGTGCAAATTTTTTTGTGTATGCCCTAGAGGCCAGTTGTGTATTGACATTGCTAGTTTACATTGTATCATACCATTTATTTCATATTTAGGCATGTCATTTATTATGTTATTTACTGTGAATTAAATAAACATAATGAAGTATAGTAAGTTCAATGTTATGGGATATCAAGTGCATGACTTGATTGTGAGATCCAATTGGCTGAAATCAGAACATTGTTCTTAAATGTCCATAGTCAAGTATTATTATGAATTAAGACAACGATAATACATAGAGACTAGTGTGTGCTTAGACTGATGACCATTCTCACGGGTCATGGATATAAGATATCAAGTCATCACATGGGTACATATTACAGTAATAATGTACTGGACAGACCTTCTATGAGAATGCTGCATGGATCGTTACATGGGTATCATAAGTGGTTCTCAAAGTGACCATGGTTTACATTTTCCTTTGACTTGAAGTCATAACGGTTCTCTACATGAGAAGTTATATCTTTTAATGCCGTCAAATGTTACCTGTAATAAAGTGATTATAAAGTCGACCATTAGATATACTACAAATCATGCGGAGGGATGTGAGTGACTTAGATAGAATTTGTCTATCTTACATAACTGGAGCAATATCTACGGGCCCCTTGACTGAGTGGGATTGCAAAATGCATGATCGTGCTCAAATGAGTCAATATAAAATATTGATCTCATTTGTTTTAGTAAGTCTACTCGGACTTTAAGAAACCAAAGATTGAACTATACAAGGGGGATACGCTCTATGCCTTGACGTCAATTAAGATATCTGGACATAGGAACTGGACTACATGGTAATATTGGTCAGGGATAGGTCATGTCATATCACTGACATTTCCGTTACATGAGTAGCAATGATGTATTACTAGATACCGCTCACTATTTGTAATACTCGAATATGATTTATTATTACTTTCAACGTAATGGGAACCTACATGGTCACATACTTAGAATGGACCAAAATTAGGATTTAAATTCATAAGATGAATTTAATTATGGATCCAAGTAAGACTTGGACTCCTGACATTGGTTGAACATTTTATTAGATTCAAAGGGCCGACTAAAGTTTAAAGGCCCACACACGAATCTGACCCAGGTCAGCTTGTGAGCCCAACAACCTCATTACTCTCTTAGGGTTTGTTTTCTGCACCTATATATATAATATGTATAGTCGTCACAGAAAGTGAGAGAGAGAGATCGTGAGGAGGAACATCCTCTTCCCGCAGCTAGCACTGCGGTCTGCCGTTCGTGTGGATACTGTAAAGACAGCATAATGTTGCAGTGCTGTGATCAGCATACTGTGGAGACAATAGATTCATCTTTAAGGTATAACTCCTAAATACAATTTATGGTTATCACATGGATCCATGGCTAGGTTTTGATATTTTTGTAATTTTTCCGCTGTATATTTAATCTGTGATTGCATTTGAAACCTAACAGGGTCAGGGTCATGCACCGAGCAATCGCGTCCCCAACTGGAATGAAGGATGCAACGACTCAGAATTCCTCCCGATCCGAAAAACAAAGACTTGGTCAACAGTCAACAGGACACATGACCAGAATGGGCGATAAGTCTCCTCAAAATTTGTGCTAGATCATATCAACGTCTGAGATTCGATCAGAAAAATTGGTCCAAAAAAGTCAGCATTGACCGGTCAACACTGATGTGTCGGCACAACCATGCGCCACATAGGCGCCACGTGGGATGCCATGTTGGATGTCATATTAGTGCCCCGAGGGATCGAGGCAATTTCCAAGCATCTCTACCCCCCGACCAGAACAAAGGAAAGGACGGTCCTAATCTTCTCCTGATCCATGCTCGCACGGTCAACGCTCCAGATTTTGCCACATCATCAGGTATTTAATTAATTACTTTATTTAATTATTAAATTAAGTTAATTATTTAAAAATTTAGAAAAAATTTAAAAAATTCTAAATAATTAATTAAAACTTCTAAAAATAATTATTAATTCGAAAAAACATTTTAATATTCCGAAAAAGTGATTGTAAAATTAGAATAATTAATTACAAATTCAAAAATTAATTATTAAAAATCGGGAAATTGAATAAAAAATTTGAAAAAATGATTAAAACTAGCGAAAATTCAGAAAAATCTGCAAAAATCACAAACAATCTAGAAAATTTAAGAATAAATCTGGGTATTTTAGAAACTCAGAATAACAACGTTACTACTTGAGCAATATTCAAACGTCCCCGAAAACTCTGATAGGTTATGTAAACCCTTAAAAACGGGCGAGCCACTCCTTAAAGGCTGTAAAACTCAGTCTTCGAGATTGGGGACTTGTGATATGGGTAAAAATAGAAGCAAATCTGGACCGTTCAAATTGAGTACGAATCTTAAAGCTCTCAGGGGTAGAACGGTAATTTTGCTAGAAACAAGTCTATGAAGGAAAATTGGGCATCTCTCAATCTCAATAACCCAAAACGGATATGTCTTACTGGGTTGTCATAATAGCCCAATATGAATAAGTGCATAATGATTTAAATATGATTTAAACTCATAATTATCCATAATAGAAGGTTCGAAAAATCATCTCTCTTATCATGAGAAGTGTTTTAACTAAGTCTCTCCAACCACTCTTATCTCTTAATGAAGAAGAGATAATCAATTCAATCCAGAAAAACTGGGAACTAAAGATAAATTATTATCTTGAAACTGACCCCCAAAGCGACTATAAATACCCCCTACCTCCACAAGAACCAGGTAATCAATATTTTGCCTCTAAAAATCTCTTTCTATTCTTGAGATCTGACTTGAGCGTCGAAGGGTCTGTCGCCGGGGTCAACCTCGGTGTTTCAGACTTTCAGGTCAATTGGAGCAATCGTCACCATCCAAATCAGATCCAACGGTTCAAACGAGCCAGATTCAGGAGTCAAGATCATTCGGAAACAATCAACATCAATGAAAGTAAAAACGATCAGCTTTTTTATTATTTTTAAAAGAATTCACAACATTGTTTGCTCCCACACAGAAAAAAGCAGCAACAATATTGGTTTGGAACTCACTGGAGGAGTCAAGGTGAGGGTTGAACTCACTTAGACTTCTTGTTCGAGTTTTGGATCGGGTTTAGAAGGCGACGGCTGGGTGCGTCGGGCTCAGAAACGGCAAAACGGCGACGGCGAAAGTGACGACGGCTAGGTGTTGAGGTGGTCGGGGTTGGGAGCTAGGGTTTGTGAGAGAAAGCAAGAGAGAGATAGGGGACGGGGGCACTTGGGGCTGGAGACGGCGACGAGTGTCGAAGCTGATGGCGATGAGCGTCAAAGAGGAAGGGAGGCGTCATGTTTGGATTTGGGATGTGGGGAGAGAGAGAGAGAGAGAAATTTTGGGGGTGAGGAGAGATTTGTGATATTTTCAGTCCTACCACGGCGTTTTTACATAAAAGTGCTGGAGTATCCCCTTCTACTATGCATTTTCTGGTGGTTTTATAATTTATTTATTTTAAATACTAGGGATACCCCGGCATTTCAATCAAACGCTGGATAAAAAACGTCGGGGTAGGAGTTTTTTGTTACAGTGATACCCTATAGATATCTTGCACACCGAAAAAATTAAAATTCCAAGCATAAGAACATAGAGCTGATAAAGGGATTCTGTTTCCAAATTTCCTTCCTTTCTTTTTTTCATGAATTTATGGATTTATTTCTAATTCATAGTAACATTCTTACGTACCCTAACATTATGGGCTGAGTAACAAACCTAGTAATTAATGTATGTTTCTTTGCAAGCATTAAAGCTATGCTTCCTTCAACTATCAAAATGAATTCATGATTTACCATCGATTAGATATTAGAGTAAACGAATAATATATGCTATTAAACAAAAGTAAATAGTTAGTATAATTCTATTGCAAGTAATGCTACACCCACATCTTTATACACTATCAAATAAACACATCATGATGTATCAATCCAAATCAAGTCCTAATCAACACTGCCTAATCATTAGTCTAATTAAAATCTTACTATACTCCTCAACAAAATAAAAACCTAATTAATGTCTAATTTATTTTATTTCAAATTTAATTACTTGGGGATTAATTTCATCAGGTTTAAATTCAAAGTTAGATAAAATTTCATTCATTTGGATGATGCGGTAGTGCTGATTCATTAGGATGTATTCGTTTGATAGCTCTTAACGGTGTGGGTATAGCATTATTCTTTCAATTGTATAAGATAATATGGGGCAAGTGACTTAACTATGCCAAGTGTCAACACCAGGGCGGACTTGGAGGAGAGTCCTTTAGATATATGGTAGATATATAGTATATAGATGGATAAATCGGGTGTTAGATTTTGAAGTCCATCAGACTCCATGCAAACTCCTCGGAACACCACATAAAATTCCTATGCTAACCTTTGCTGCTTTCCTATTAATCTTCTAATTAGTAATGAGATAGTAGAC
The DNA here is from genome assembly GCA_017893485.1 of Hemerocallis citrina. Taxonomy (NCBI): domain Eukaryota; kingdom Viridiplantae; phylum Streptophyta; class Magnoliopsida; order Asparagales; family Asphodelaceae; genus Hemerocallis; species Hemerocallis citrina. Next base: position 186,866,141 of record CM030360.1, read on the forward strand.
ACAGCTTAACAATTACAAAACGTAATATGTTTTAACAACTAATAACAGTATCATTAATCAAGAAGATTATGATACATTCATACTGATAGTGACACTATTACTTTTCAACCCTTCTCTATCTTCTTCCCACCACTTTCCCGCAACTTGTTAGCTCCACTTATTTAAACCTCTCGAAAGAAAGACAAGAAAATAATGAACCTTTATCAGCAACCAAATCCAAATAAGCCATTTCCATGTCTCCATTCAATACTAATCTTCTCTCTCTCTTCCTACTACTCACAACCTCCTTCTCTTCTTACGTCTCATCTCAAGCTAAAATCACTTATTCAGACCACTGCAATGTACCCCAGTCAACTTTTTCCGGCAGTTCTCTTGATACAACTAGCCATGTTTACTTCTCGGGTGGTTACTTCTCAGGTGGCTACAAGTTGTTTGGCTCCGACTTGGACCCCTCTTCTTCAAGTATGACGAATTCAAAAACTTTCTATTTCAGTGGCGGAAACATTTACCGTACTCAAAATCCAGATATATTTCACCTCTCTGGTCGGATCAGCATCCAAACAAGATTAAGTTATCCATCGTGGATGTCATCATCTCGAAGAAATTCAAAACACATAACTTTCAGTGGCAGCAAGTCGGCCAGCTTCAATCTGTCAGGTTTCTGGTCCAAGTCTACTGGCAAGATTTGTTTGGTAGGCACTGGTTCTACTACATCACAAAAAGGTAACACACTCAAGCTCTCTGCGGTGTGCAATCTCAACTATCCAAACAATTCAAACATTCACACTAGTGTTATTGGCGGGAAATTTGAGAGCTTGGATGATTCTGATAGCCCAAGTCATTTTGACACAATCTCAGTCTTAGGCTACAATCAGAATAATTATGAATATACACAGCTTGATCGAGTTAAAATGATCTGTTCTCATGAAAAACATTCGATAAAATTGCTTGGGTTTAACAACGGTGAAACTTCTTATTACCTATACAAATTCATCAGAGGGCAATTTAGGTTGGAGTATGGGAAAAATTGCGCTAATAGTAATTGCAGCCCTTTATCTTCTAAGGGTCATGAATTTTTGCCATCTTTCATTTCATTGAATCATATCTATGTTAGTGAAGAAGGGAAGGTTCATATGTTTATAGGTTTCTCAAAGAGCAGTGGCTTCAAATATAACCTGATGCCCTATAAGTCTTTAGTTGCAGAGGGGTATTGGGACAGTGAGAAGAAGATTCTGTTTTTACTTGCTTGCCCAGTAATTAAAACTGACGATCCTATGAAAGATTACAATGTTGGTGAGTGCACAATTGGGTTGAGTTTCTGGTTTCCAGCTGTCTTCACAATTGAGGAGAGAAGTAATGTCATCGGGCATATTTGGAGTACCAACGCAAAGGGCGATCCAAGCTATTTCAGTTCAATTCCTTTTCGGAGTTCCGGAGGCAATTTAGGTGTTCTTCCTGGTGTTAAGTATAAGTACAGCGAAACTGTTTCTATGAGAACAGCCTGTGGGAACACTACAGGTAACAACTTGATGACTGATAGATATCCTGATGGGAGTTCTATTGAGGACTTGACATTTGATCTCACTGTGAAAACTTGCAAAAGAAAGACATATAAGGGTCATGCCACTCCTCTGTCTTTTGGGGAGAACTTCTATGGCGATTCAATTCCTGAGATTGCTTCTGAAGTTTCATTCTTAGAGAAGAACCACAGCTTTAGCCGGACCCTTTCAAATGTCAGTTATTCCATAAGTTTTAGTTTCTTCGACGCATCTACCAAAATTGAAGAAATTACTGATATCTCATCAGAAGGGGTTTACAATTCTGGATCAGGTAAGTTCTGCATGGTTGGATGTTTGTCTATAAGGGGAAAATCTGAAGGCAATCCAGACTGTAAAATTGTCATCAACTTCCAACTATCTCCTTTAAATCAAATCTCCAATGAGCGTACTAACATCACAAGTCATCTAACTGGAACAATTCGAAGCAAAAGGCCAAGCTGGGATCCACATCACTTTGAGACTTTAGTGCTCTCATCCTATACAATGTACAATACAGAAGCTGATGAAACGATATTGAGGATGGACATGGAAATCATCATGGTTACAATCTACCTGATACTCTTATGTGCTTCCATTCTTTTCCAACTCTTCCATGTCAGAAAACACAAGAATGTTCTCCCCTCAGTATCCATCACTATGTTTGTTATTCTCAGTCTTGGTTACATGATCCCTCTAGTATTCAACTTTGAGGCCCTCTTTTCCGAGCATAGAAAGAAATATTACATGTTATCCATAGGAGGGTGGTTGGAGGCTGATGAAGTCATAGTGAGGATCATGAGCATGGTGGCTTTCTTGCTTCAATTTCGTCTGCTTCAGTTGGCTTGGGCTTCTCGGTCTTCAGAAGAGAGGAAAAAGAGCTTATGGATTTCTGAAAGGAAAGCTCTATGGTTCTGCTTGCCATTGTATTTTGCTGGAGCTTTAATCGCAAGGTTTGTTAACACAAGATTGAACGCAACTCAAGCAGTGAATCTGGATTATCTTTCTACACCGAGTAATTATATATGGGAAGATCTCACATCTTATGTTGGTTGGATAGTCGATAGTTTCCTCCTCCCTCAAATTCTCCTCAACGTAATTTCAAATTCCAAAGCTAAGGCTCTTTCTCCCGTCTTCTATGTTGGAACTGCTTCTGTTAGAGCAGCACCTCATCTCTACGATGCGCACAGCATTCGTAACTATATACCCTTTTTCAACTCTTTGAACATTTATGCAAACCCAAGTGGAGATTACTACTCGTCGGTGTGGGATATCGTCATTCCTTTACAATGTGGGCTCTTTGTAGTTATAATTTTCTTACAACAGAGATTTGGTGGGTGTTGTTTCCTTCCTCGGAGCACAGTGGATAGGAAATTCCAGTAAATAGTCTGTAGTCCGGTTAGGGTACCAAAAGGAGCTCTAAGCTTGTGCAGAATAAGGTTTACTCCACTATACACAAATTTAGTATGGTGCAAATGTTTATAATTTAGAAACGATATGTGTGTATCGCAACTACTAAAATTTTGCATTTGTTGGTGGTTGTCTTAATTCGATAAAATTTGGGGGGAAAGGCACCACTTAAAACACTACTTTGTCATACTTATTTAGGTAAATTAATTTCACTCTGTTCCATTTAGTTTAACTTTATTTACGTTTTACCAGGACTCTCAAACCTTTCAGCAATCCCTATGTCCCTCTATACTAATCAATTTGGACACGTAACGGTACCTTCTGTCTATACCTGGCTATTGGTATTTAATAGATGTTAGATATATTTTAGATACACTACTATATCTATTGTTGGAGATGAACGGCTAAGATTATATCTTGTATCCAACTATATATACTGACCTTTATAGCTCAATAATAATTATTTCATCATTTTCCTTCAATCTCTCTGTTATCTTAACATGGTATCAGAGCAACCCTAATCTCCTATCAACAAATTCCTAATAAAAAATTCCGACCTCCAAATCATCCTGTCGTCAGCACCCTCACCCCTCTTCCGCACCGCAGATCCCATCACCAATCCCGCTGCCATCAACTAAACCTCTCTTCTACCTTCTTTGTCGTCAAGTCAGCCCTCCTTCCCATTCACTACATGCCAAAATATCACCATCATCATTAGCCACCATCATTTACCACTAACCTCTGGCCTAATCCTATTTCCTTTCCTTCTTCCACTGTCTTCATCCCGAACACTATCTCCAAACCCTAACACCCTAATCCTAAGTCGGGCCTCCCTTTCAAACCCAAAACCCAACTTCCGAAAACCACACACACACATAGACAAAACAACAAATCCAAACCCAACTTCTCTCTTCTTCCGCTCCGATCGCCAATCGTCGGCGCCGCCGCCGTTGTCGCCGGCCGTCACCTGTCGTCAGCATTTCAAAAACAAAAATAAAATGCAGGTACTAGTACTTCTTCTTAGAGCATCAGTATCGTCAGCCCCTTCCCGTCTCTTTTCCTATCCGACTAGACACATGCAGATTGTTAGACAGTTTATCTATTTATGTATGACCAGACCCGATATTGCTCATGCAGTAAATATTGTCAGCCAGCTTATTTCAACTCCTCGATCAATTCACTATAGTGCTCTTCTTCAGATCCGCATATATTTTCGAGGTACTATCACTTGCTCATTATTTATGTCTTGTACATCTAGACTCGATCTTAGTGCATATTCTGAATAAGATTGGGCAAGGGATCATATTACCAGACGATCTAGTACAAGAATCTGTCTCTTTTTTGGTGATTCGCTAATCTCACTATTAATCAAAAAACATGCAGTTGTTGCATGTTCTTCCACAGAAGCTAAGTGCAGAGCGATGACATCTACTACTAGAGATATTGTTCATGTTCGGTTGCTATTATCATATATAGGTGTCATTCTTACAGGCGCTACTCCTTTTCACTCTGACAATCTGAGTGTCTTGCATATTGCAAGCAACCCAGTCTTTCATGAGCAGACGAAGCACATAGAGATTGACTGCCATTATGTATGTGAGAATTTTGAGGCATGGACAATTTCACTTCATTATGTGACTTCTTCACAGAATACATCAGACTTTTTCACGAAATCTCACACTGTCTAGAGATTTAGATACTTGGTGGGCAAACTCACTATGATAGATCCAACGTGAGTTTGAGAGGGGTGTTAAATATATTATTACATACACTACTATATCTATTATTAGAGATGTACATCTGAGATTATATCTTGTATCCTATATATACTGGCCTTGAGAGCCCAATAATAATTAATTCATCTTTTTCCTTCAATCTCTTTGTTATCATAACAATACCAAAACCCAAAATTTTTATAAAATATAAGACACATTAACTAGTGTATTTTCAAAAGCAAAGTTTCAGCATTACATGTTTATTCTTCATCAACTTTTCAGAAATAACTTTAACAAGTTGATTTACATGAAGATTGCTAAAAAAATACATAGTGTTTTAGCTATAAACTGAAATTGTTTGGTGTTCGCTTCTGATCACATGTATTTTGGGTACATATAATAATCTTCATTCTTGATAAGGATAAGATCCCACATATGTATATGAATGACACGTATCATGATATGAAGGGATAAATTCGTCAAGTTGGACATCCATTCGAGGTACAACCTGATATGGATCAAAACTCAGAACCGAGTGCGGGTTAAAATATGAAACCCAAGTCAGCAGAAACCCGAAACTCAATAGGATTGAGTTCATAATGATACCCAAAGTTTATCCTAATTTCAAAACAACATCCAAATTTTCCATATTTCCAAAATAACACCCAAAGTTACTATAAACATGCCATAATAACACCGTTTGTTAGTTCCCATTAAGTTCATAACAGTAGGAGGGTAAAATGACCAAGATACTCCATGCCTATTCAGTTTTCTTCAACCACATTTTCATCACCAACCCATTCTCTTCTTATTTGATCAATACGAAGTAGCGACATTCTCAATGCCACCTTCACCTTCATCCTTACTCAAATCCCTCCTTAGCTCCTCCATTTCTTCAACCCATATCCTTTCACAGGTGTTGTTGCCACTGAATCTGGTATGGGGGCAATAGACAGAATTTTTGAATTCGTAGGAACTCGAACGGGCAGAACCTGACTTCTTCCTTGTTGACAAGTTGACTCCGTGGTGCTCCCGCGGACCTGCACAAACGTTCGAAATACTGGGATGGGTCCCGTCGATGAACCCTCTGACGCTCTTGTCAATACTCAGTAAAGAAAAGGGAAAGAGCTTAGGTAGACAAAGAGTGATCACCTTGTAATAGCAGGAGGTAGGGGGTCTTTATAGTCGCCGTGGGGATCTGCTTCGGGATAAGAACAAATCTCTACTTTTCGGTGTGACTGGATAGAAGTGGTGGAAACCACCTCTAGTGGATAAGGACGAGCCAGAATTTTCTCATATCCTGTTGAACTGGTACTTAACAGCTTGAGACCCGTTCTGAGCTAAACAAATCCGTTCATGGGCTAGCGGGTCCAAGAGGAGAGACCCAGTTTCCAATTCGGACCTGTATGTAAGTATAATTACTGTTTTGCCTCTGTAACTTTAAGATTCGTGCCCAATTTGAACGGTTCCGGTTTAAATGATTAGTTTTCGCATTATTTCAATTATATGTTACTACTTTTACAACTATGATGTCTTGTTTTCTCCTACAAACTATTTATAATTTTCATATCATAATATTTGTTGTTTCGTCCTTATAATTTTGATACCTATGTAGGTATACAATTTTGTATGTTAGTTTTTTCTTACTTTATTTCACAATTCGAAAGTATTTCGATGTATGTCTTCTATATCTTAATTTTTAAATCGTATGTATAATTATTATAGTTATCTTACAAATTATTTTATGATATTAATTGGTATACAAAATTATGTTACGTTGTCTTTACTTTTAACTAAATCTCATTCTCGTTTATTTTTCAAACTATTATTCAACAGTTTCTTTAAAATTGCTAATTCAGTTTTCGTTATACAGTACTAATTCAGTTTGCGATTTTCTATCGCTTATTATTTTGATAAATTTTGACTACTAAGTCCATTTATAAATTATTCATTGACCCCTCCAGAGTGGAGCGATTGAGAGCATCTTCAGCTCGGATGTACTTCTCGCTCCTAAGGAGTAGCTCGGAGTAGTTCCGAGGAGGCTTCTTGTCCAAGGAAGCCCTGAGGTCGGGGTTGATGACATTGGATTGGAAGGCAGCCGAAGCTACCGACTGATCTAGGGAGGCGATGGACCTGGCTTCTGTGGTGAACCGCTTGACATAATCCCTCAGCTGTTCGACCTTCTTTTGGCTGAGGAAGAGCAGCGAGGTGCTTGTCTTCTCGGAGCGGCGACTGCTCACGAAGTGCGTAAGGAAGAGGCCTTCGAACTAGTCGAAGGAGAAGATAGACACCGGTGCAAGTTGAGAATACCACTCCTGAGCTGGCCCCTTGAGTGTGGCCGGGAAGGTCTTACAGAGGAGGGTGTCGGATGCATGATGGATCATCATGAGAGTTTTGAAATTGTCGATGTGATCTGCGGGGTCCGACTCCCCGGTGTAAGTTTCAAAGTGTGGAAGCTTGAAGTTGTCTGGGACAGGGGCCTCCATGATGGTGCGGGAGAATGGGGGCTTGCTCGGGCGAAGGTTCTTCGCCCGTTGCTCCTCGTCTCTGTCCAGCTGGTCGAGGCGCCTCTCCATCTCGTGGAGATAGCAGTTGACCAAGTCCTTCCTTCGGTCGTACCTCACTGAGCCCCGAGACTCGTCCTCATGCAGAGGAGGGCTGGGGCTACGGCGGCGATGGCTCTGAGTAGGTGGTGGACTGATAGAATGAAGGGTGTGACTCGGAGTGGGCCGCAGACTTCGGGAGCGGCGGCGGTGATCAGGAGAAGGGCAACGATAGCTCAGAGCCGGCCTAGGACTTAGGGAGCGATGGTGATGGCTCGAAGCTGGCCGAAGACTGCGGGAGCGGCGATGATGGCGAGGAGTTGGCTGAAGGCTGAAGGCTGGGAGCCTGAGGGCCGTTTTTGGGGGCGGCGTTGAGCGCCCGAAGAACTGCCTCCTGGAATTGTTGAAATTCTGCCCTTGTGACGGGGGCCTCCTGCTCGCAATGGACTCGAGCTGCAGGACGGCCAGCCGGGGAGCAACTTCATCTTAGGCGATGCTTGGGTGACTTTCTTCGCCTCCGAGGAGAGTTGGAGCCCCTACAGTCTGTTCGGCGGGGCGACTGATCCCTCTGGTGCTCTCGACGAGGGTTCGCATTGCGGGTCAACCTCTCGTCCAGGTGGATCCGAAGGTCAGGTCCGGGCTTGTTTTGTCGATTGTTGAGCACATCCCGTAGATCCTTCGGTGTTGGAGGGCTATGGGAGGTCATGGAATCTGTGGAGGCATTGTGGATGGAGACCCGAACTTGGTGTAGAGGATGCTTCTGGTGGCTTCGCCGAGAGGGCTCCCCAACAGTTTCTTGGGGCCCTCGAGGTTGCTGAATGGACTGAGGGATTAGTTGTTCGAGCTGTAGATCCGGTTGGATGGGCGGAGGGAGATCCTCCGGCAGAGGAGGAGGAGGAGGAATAGTGGAAGTGGTTCTTCGGTTGGAGTTTGCGGGCTTCCTCTTGAGAGGCATTGCTAAGAGTAGCTTTGGTTGAAGGAGGAAGGTTGGATTTCTATTCGAGTGGGTTCCCACAGACGGCGCCAATCTGTTGTCGCTGAATCTGGTATGGGGGCAATAGACAGAATTTGTGAATTCGTAGAAACTCGAACGAGCTGAATCTGACTTCTTCCTTGTTGACAAGTTGACTCCTTGGTGCTCCCGCGGACCTGCACAAACGTTCAAAATACCAGAATGGATCCCGGCGATGAGCCCTCTAACGCTCTTGTCAATACTCAGTAAAGAAAGGAGAAAGAGCTTAGGTAGACAAATAGTGATCACCTTGTAACGGCAGGAGGTAGGGGATATTTATAGTCGCCGTGGGGATCTGCTTCAAGATAAGAACGAATCACTACTTTCTGGTGTGACTGGATAGAAGTGGTTGAAACCACCTCCAGTGGATAAGGACGAGCCAGGATTTCCTCATATCCTGTTGAACTGGTCCTTAACGGGTTGAGACAAGTTCTGAGCTGAATAGATCCGTTCATGGGCTAGCGGGTCCAAGGGGAGAGACCCGGTTCCCAATTCGGACCCGTCTGTAAGTAAAATTACTATTTTACCCCTATAACTTTAAGATTCATACCCAATTTGAACGGTTCCGATTTAACCCCATTTTTAGTCATATCAGGTGCTAAATTGACATAAATAACCAAATTCGACGGTGACCAATTGAATTCGGAGTCTTCAGATTCTCTCCAATTGCATCTTCATTCAGTTTTGGTGATAATGAAGAAGGTCCAATTGCCTTATCTAATCCCTCAACCCTTATATGCTCTTTAAATCTCAATTCTCCGTTATTTTCATCCCTTTATTCAATCGTTTCGATACTAATTTTATATTTTCTGACATCAAGATCTGAACTTTTTAAGCCCTCTTCATCTAATCCCAAATTCATAACCAATAATTAAAAATCACAAAATTCCAAATTAGGATGTAGGGATGTTAATGTTTTGTTAGTTTAGATTAAACTCATCTGATATTGTTTAAGGGGAATGGGTTGATTAATCCCAAATTGTCGGATGCCGTGAATGAGTTTGGATTTGCGGAGATGGTGGAGATGATGGTCAGTGGTGAAGGAGGTGATTGTTGTTGGAGTTGGAGTTGAAGTTTGGAGTTGTTTGAACGTGATGGTGATGAGTTTTGATGGAGTTGAAGTTTGGCGTGGTTTGAAGGTGGTGGAGATGGTCAGTGGTGAAGGAGGTGATTGTTGTTGGAGTTGGAGTTGAAATTTGGAGTGGTTTGAATGTGATGGTGATGAGTTTTGATGGAGTTGGAGTTGAAGTTTGGCGTGGTTTGTGGTGGTGATGGGTTTTAGGGATGGTGGAAATGGTGGTCGGTGTTGATTGGTGAAGGAGATGATGGTTGATGGAGTTGGAGTTGAAGTTTGGTGTGGTTTGAAGGAGATTGTGATGGGTTTGGGGAATGGTGGAGATGGTGGTCGGTGGTGGAGATGAAGTCAGAGTTTATCAAGAAGGAGATGAGGACATTTGGGTCATTTCACACTTCTTAACAGGTTAAAACCTGATGAGGAGAATATTCAGCGAATATTCTCTTCACTTAACGGGGGAACTAACAACGGGTGTTACTATGACATATATATTGTCACTTTGGTGTTATTTTGAAAATATGGAACATCGGGTATCATTTAGGAATTAACAAAAAAATTGGGTATCATTTTGGACTTAATCCAACACAACAAGGATCAATTTAATAGGTGATTGGATATGTAATCAAATAATTGATTTATCCTCTAACTATTAGATATTATCAAATCATTCTTTTTCTCTCTCTATCCAATTCATATATTCTTTTATTGACTTGAGCATCGAAGGGCCATACGCCGGAACCAACTCCGGTGTTTTGGCTTTTTTAGGTATTCGAGGGAGGTGACGGTCAGCTCAAGATCTGAAGGAGCAAATCCTAGTCTTTCCAACTTCATGAACTTTGAACTCACATCTCTGCACTCGCACTGAATTTTGCAGCAACAATTCTTTTTCTCATATCATATATTCTACAAGATATGGCTGATTTATTGTACACCTAGTTTGCTAGCTGAAAAGAACTAAAGGTCTTGACATATCTTTAAGGTTGGAGAAATAGGGCATGACTTCGCACTTCTTCTTAGAAAATATATATGGTCCACTAAATTTTGGAACTCGGTTGATATCTATGTATGCGAATAATTTTTGGTCCAAATAGTATCCTAGTACATATCCATGTTGCTTATCTGTCTGTGCAGTTACTTAACAAGTAATTTGTATCCTACTATGAATGTCGTTTGACGAAGGAAATCTGAACTTAATTCTTCAAGCTCATGTTCATGCCATAATGAGTTTGAACATGTTATCCCACCATCTTCCGTTTCTGAATTTCTTGCCTCCATCGACAGTGTGTATCTTTTAGCAATTTCCTTCCTAGTTTTTTTTTTTGTGGTGGTGGTGGTGGTGGTGGTGGTGGCACCCTCCCGCTCCCTCATTCCCATCTATAAGAGATTCGTGCAAGTGAGGGTTCTTACTTGTGAACAAAGAGGCTTAGCACTATACTGCTAGCACACCTGATAAATTTCTATGTTTGAGTCACTTATCATATTATTTTCTTCTTACATCATAGAAAACAGAAATTCGAAGACAAACTGAAAAAATGATTAAATAAGTACCCAGCAAGGGGGGCCATTGCTTGGCATGTGGAGCATTGTGGAAACACACTCGTTAATTACATTTTACAGCAACTTCAATTTTGATTACAAGTAATAATACTCTCACTACAAGGAATTTGACATATAGTGACAGCAAAAATCCGTAGGTAAAAGGTGAAAAACCGTAGGTATATCCCGTAAAACCTATACCAACGGACATATTTTTCCGTCATTTTTAATTAGCTATACCCACGGCAAAATGCCGTCACTATAGCCTATAACGACAGTTTTTTTACCCGTTGGACAAAACCTCGGTGTTATACCCACGGTTTCGTATCCATTGGTATAGGTTTTAAAGACACATTTTGATTTCCTATACCCACGGTTGAAGCTCCATTGCTATAGGTTTTAGCGATGGTTTTCGCATCCAATTATCGGAATATATACTCATCGCTCTATACACAATTTTTTCTTATTAATTATATATGCTTATGATAATTTAATATTTTCTTTTATAATATCAATTCAATTATAAACCAAATACACAATGAAATAAATACATGTGTTTATGAAACAAAATTAAATTAAATTAAACTTCAATCATATTAAAAATTAATGAAGTATTACAAGCATGTCAAATTCAAATTACAAAATAGTTAAAATGTCAACCTAAAAGTACCATACTGACATATAATAAGCATATAAAGTCTTATAATAATCTCATCCACTTAATTTCGAGGTTTGCTCCATCAACAGAAAATTAGTACTTTAGATTAGGACACTCGGTTCCTTTCCCACCAAACCACTAAAACCACTCCAGGAACAAACTCTGCTGCTGATTCAATGGGAGGGTGAGAATCGCCTGACCGAGGCCTTCTTCTAATATCCGAATCTCAAGGCCCTTTGGACACCTCTGTAGCCATCCAAAATCCTTCAACATAGGTCGAAACCATGAATCTAAGACAGCAAATCTCACATCTCCAGGGCACCGAAGCTTCCCTTATCCTAGTGCTATGAAAACACTTGCAGAAACCCTGCTGAGCTCGTAGTGCTAATGTGCATACCCTGCTGGTGATTCAACAAAGTGAAGGTTTGCATCCCTGAATTAAACCAACTTCCAGTATAAGAAATCTTTCCTAATAGCTATCTTCTCACAAACGTAAGTCTCAATTAAGACAAACTACTCAGTTTCTTACCCAGCAAGCTTTCGAGCCAAGTAAAGGAAAGGCTTTTCGAAATTGTAGTTGCTCTTGGCCGATATCTCATAGTACTGAAGATTCTTCTTCCTATGAAAGGTGACCATCTTGGCTTTCACCTGCCTATTCTTGACATAAACCTTGTTGCCACAGAGCACAATAGGAATATTCTCACAGACCCTACAAGTAAGCAAAAAAAACATAGGTGTGATAACCACCCCTCAAAAAGCAATGACACAAACCGATATAAGAAATTCATGATGGAAATAGACATACCGGCAGAGATCTCTATGCCATGTGGGTACATTCTTATACAAACATTTGAACAACTGTTCAACTAAAAGTAGTAAAGCTTAGATGCACTTTCATTTAGGTATGTCAAATATGTTGCACCTTGAACTCGATTACATTTTCCTTGCTCCAATGCAACACTCTACAAAGACTGTACTAGGCATGCAAACATTGTTCTAATTATAAATAACCGAATCTGTCAACGACTCAACGCAAGTACTAGACAAGTCATTATGACAAGTGTAAATCAAACAGATCATGGGCTAACTTCTCTTGTTCTTATGCATTAGGTGCAATTACATGCAAAAACAATATTTTTATACAAACTGTCTCAAGAAATATTATTTTTACAAATAATGTCCTATTTGTTCACCAAGGGTTCTGGACATTTTATAATGGTTCATGCAGATCCGGTGGGTAATGGTCAACTTTATTAATCAAATAATTTCATAAATGTCTGTCTGTCATGCTTTTAGATTTTTAATTTCACAATAATATTGTCAATGCAAGACCACATAAGGTACTAACAGAAGACAACTTTTCTGAAATGTGATGATTTGATGGCAGTATAATGCAAATAGTGAACTCAAGTCTTTTGTCATAAGTGCCTATCTCCTTCAATCTCAGCAACTAAGTAATCAAAAATAACATACACAAGTTACTTTTTTAGAGTGTAACATGTTCATCGACAAAAGAAATTCATAACAACAAACTTGGAATATTTATTTTTATTTACAGTGCTGCAATATGCAAAAGACAATGTTCTAACTGTTACAACTTATGTAGACAAATTAATTTTTAATGTAAAATTACAAAAAATTAAATTTCTACTCAAATTTAATTATACTAATACTGTCACGCAAACAGTATAACTCACTATCTACAAAGAACAAAAGGAAGATACTGAATCTTCAATTCGAACCTTGATAATTGTGAATTAAATGGACTGTTTCGCAAACAGTGTATATCACTGTACACAAAGCACAGAAAGAAGATATGTTATCTTAAATTCCGACCTTGAATATGGTGAAGAAAGGAAAATACAGACTGAGGCTTGTCGAAGCAATGTCCTTAAGACATTTATTTCTGCCACTGCAACGATGTACACAGGTTTTACGGCAGTCGTCTCCCAAGATACAACAGTCAGAACTCCATTAACTTACACTAGAATAATGGAGGCTCGGGCGAGAAAAGATATGATGACAGCGTTTGTGATATACTTTGTTGATACAGGAGATAGGGAAGATCTGAAAAAATGGGACAAGGATTTGATCAGAATTCTGTCCTATTTATAGGCCTAATCCCGTGGCAGTTGTTGTAACTGTTCAAAACTGTCACGACAGTTGCAACTGCCAGTATCAAACTGACGGCAGTTGTTGCAACAGTTGTTGCAACTGTTCAGACAACTGCCCGTATCCAGCTCAAAACAGAGCTGAATTTCTGCAAAAAAATAAGTTTACTGAAAGCCCAAGCCCGTGCCTGTGCCCGAGCCCGAGCCCGGGTCCGGTCCGGCCCGGCCCGGGCGGGCACGCGCGTGTGTTCCACACCGACGCCCAAGTTGGGTGTGTTCTCCCTCCGGAGAAAATATTCGTACCCCTAAGGGCACAACCCTTTGGCTCAGTTTTTAACTTATAACTTCATTTGCTTTTTGCTCCTTACCGATATGGGACTAAGTTTAGATGTCACATATCAAGCAAAAGTTCAATTCTTCATTTTAACAAGCAAACTTTGGAGGCGAATATTTCATTCATTTGAAATCGGTTTTGGACATATGAGTACATCATTTTGTACTTCTTGATGAGTACAATATGATGGAATCGATTTCCAACAATCCCCCACATGAATGAAAATTTTCGTCTCTCACCTTACAACAGGTGCATATCACAGTGTGCAATTTGAAACAGTGTCGCATCGTGGATAGGTAGATATTTCACTTTGAACCTTCCCTAGTTAAAGTTTATCGGACATACTTGGCTAATCGGTGAAATATTTCATCTTGAACCGTCAGTCGTTAGTGTATACCCAAGCAATAAACTCTACACAACATTGTGTTCTTCACATCCAATCTCTCGGTTGTGTTCATTTTGGTCCTGAACAAATCTCAGTTCTGCGAGTATTTTTAGAGAACTCCAGCCTTTCAAAGTTCTCATAGAGCCGACCCAACTCACACTTACATAGGTGACCGCATCCATAAAGAGTACTCTACAATACTCCACTTGTGATTTTCAAGATATGGACGTCATTAAAAGCATAGCTTATCCTTTTAATACTTCTGTAGGCATGCATTTATTTCGCACCCTAGGAATGAGATGGACCTGAGTCCAAATGCATTAATTTTTGAGTTACTCATAACTGGTTGTCCTATTTAACCTGGTCCGTGGGATCTCTAGTCGCCAGGTTAGGTTTCCGTATAAGGTAACTCGTATTGTTTTAGGCTTTTAACCCCATTCCCCTCGATGCATAGTTAATTTTCTCTCTGGATAATCCCTTAGTAAATGGATCCGCTAAGTTATCCTGTGACCTCACAAAGTCAATGGAAATAATTCCATTGGAGAGTAACTATCGAACAGTATTATGGCGTCTACGAATATGTCGTGATTTGCCATTATATACAGAATTGTGCGCTCTACTTAGCGCTGCTTGATTATCGCAATGGATACAAATGGTCGTCATTGGTTTAGGCCAAAAAAGAATATCTTCTAAAAAGTGCCGAAGCCATTCAGCTTCTTCACCTGCTTTATCTAAAGCAATGAACTCGGATTCCATTGTGGATCGTGCAATACACGTTTGTTTGGAAGATTTCCATGACACAGCAGCTCCTGCTAGGGTAAAGATATAACCACTTGTGAATTTTGATTCTTCCGAATTCGATATCCAATTTGCATCATTGTATCCTTCAAAAACGGCAGGATATCTACCATAATGCAGTGAAAGTTTGTAGTATTCTTTAAATACCCAAGTACTCTTAGTAATGATGTCCAGTGACCGTTTCCTGGGTTACTGGTGTATCTGCTTAGTTTACTCACGGCATAAGCAATGTCTGGTCTCGTGCAGTTCATGAGGTACATTAAACTGTCTATTACACGAGAATACTCTAGTTGCATTATACTTTCACCAGTATTTTTGTGCAAAACTATAAATGGTGAATAAGGGTTTGATACTCCTTTAATCCCATGTTCCTTGAATCTGTCAAGCACTTTTTACACATAATGTGATTGAGATAATTCAATGCCACTAGGTGTTCTTATTATTTTGATACCCAAAATAACATCTGCCACACCTAAGTCTTTCATGTCAAAGTGGTTGATTAATATTTTCTTTACAGTCTTGATGACTTCCAGATTAGGACCAAAGATTAGCATATTATCCACATATAGGCAATCAATCACACAGGATTGTCCCATTTGTTTGTAATAAACACATTTATCACATTCATTAATTCGAAAACCATTTTTCATCATGACATTATCGAATTTTTCATGCCATTGTTTCGGAGCTTGTTTAAGTCCATATAGGGATTTTACAAGTCTGCATACTTTATTTTCAGTTCCCTTTGAAACAAACCCTTCCGGTTGTTCCATGTAGATCTCTTCTTCTAGATCCCCATTTAAAAATGCCGTTTTGACATCCATTTGATGAACTTCAAGATTATAGATAGATGCTATTACTATCAACATTCTTATAGAGGTTATCCGCGTAACCGGTGAATAGGTATCAAAGAAGTCTAAGCCCTCCTTCTGGCGATACCCTTTAGCTACTAATCTAGCTTTGTATTTGTCAATGGAACCATCTGGTTTCATCTTCCGTTTGAAGATTCATTTACATCCAATTGGTTTATGACCTGGTGGAAGGTCAACCAATTTCCAGGTGTGATTACTTAGAATTGATTCAATCTCACTATTGATAGCTTCTTTCCAATAGGGAGATTCCGAGGATGAGACTACCTCTTTATAAGTCTGAGGTTCAGCCTCTAACATATATGTTAGATAATCTGGACCGAAAGACTTAGAGATTTTAGGTCTTACACTTCTTCTTGGTTCGGATTCACCATTTTCACGATGAGTTTCATCCTGTTTCTCAGTTAACACTTCACTTGTTCTTTTGAGATCATGGTTTCCATTATTTCTTTTGTGTGGAAACACATCTTCAAAGAATATGGCATCTCTTGACTCAATGATAGTGTTTACACTGAAGTCACGTACTTCAGACTTGAAAACTAAGAATTTGTATGCACTACTATTTTCGACATGGCCTAGAAAATAGCAATCTACAGTTTTTGGTCCAAGTTTGGTTCTCTTAGGAAGAGGAACCGAGACCTTAGCCAAACACCCCCACACTTTGAGGTATTTGTAATTAGGCATATGTCCTTTCCATAATTCATATGGAATGGAATCAGCTTTCTTATGTGGAACTCTATTTAATATGTGATTTGACATATATAAAGCTTCCCCCCACAAGTTGGTAGGTAGTCCAGAAGTTATAAGCAAGACATTAATCATATCTTTTAACGTTCTGTTCTTTCTTTCAGCAATTCCATTTTGCTGAGGTGAGTATGGGGCAGTTGTTTGGTGGATAATTCCATACTCTTCACACAGTTGTGCAAATGGAGACTCGCAAATGGAGACTCATATTCTCCACCTCGATCAGACCTCAGTATTGTGATCCTTTTGTTAAGCTGATTCTCTACTTCAGCCTTGTATTTTGTGAATGCTGTAATTGCTTCGTCTTTACTATTTAGTAAATAGACATAGCAATATCGGGTGCAATCATCGATAAATGTGATAAAATATTTTTTCCCACCTCTCGTGGGTAAGGATTTAAAATCACATAGATCAGTATGGATTAAGCATAACGGCTCAGTACTACTGTCCACTGTGTTGAATGGTTTCTTGACCATTTTTCCTTCCACACAAATCTCACACTTGTGAGTTTTGTCAAATTTAAAGTTTGGAATCAAACATAAATTTGCAAGTTTTTTCATCTTTCGAAAATTTATGTGCCCTAATCTATCATGCCATAAAATTGTTTCAAACTCAAGCAAATAAGAAACTGAATTTTTATTAATCATAGATTTAGAGTACATTGGGTTATTGCCAATTACGGCTACATTCGCTTTGAATAATCCATCACACAGATATCCCCTCCCAACATAAACCCCAGCCTTGGTCAGCACCAACTTGTCTGACTCAATTACAATCTTGAAGCCTTTCTTGGAGAGCACGGATCCAGAGATAATGTTCTTGCGGATGTCTGGCACATGAAGCACGTCGTTCAGCATGACGTTCTTTCCAGACGTGAACTTCAGGATGACTTGTCCGCAGCCTTCGACCATCGACACAGCAGAGTTGCCCATATAGAGTTTTTCTTTGTGGTCCAGTTTCTGATAAGTCGAGAACAGTGACTTATCAAAACATATGTGCCGAGTAGCACCTGTGTCTACCCACCATTGTCCGGAATGTTGGACAAGGTTACATTCAGAAACAACAGCAGACAAGTTCAGGTAATCGATGCTTGAAATGATGTTCTCAGTGACATTTGCTTCTGAAGTGCCGTCAGATTTCTTGAAGCGGCAGTCTCGGGTAGAGTGACCAGGCTTCCCACAAATCCAACAATTTCCATTGAACTTCTTGTTGGGCTTCTTGTCTTTGAATCCTTGATCTGAAGCTTTCCTCTTCTGGGAATGTTTCTTGTTGTTGGAGTTGCCCTTCCGCTTGTTGGAACTTTCCACAACATGTACTTTAGCCTCCTCGCTTTTGAACCTTATTGTACCTCGGTTGTCTGCTTCAATCTTCAACCTGACAACAAGATCTTCTAAGGATATTTCCTTCTTTTTGTGCTTGAGGTAATACCTGAAGTCTTTCCATGATGGTGGCAACTTTCCAATGATTGCTTTCACTAGAAAGGATTCGCCAACCTTATGGCCTTCAGCTTCCATCTCGTGAATAATGATTTGAAGCTCCTGCATCTGGACAGTGACGGACTTAGAGTCCACCATTTTGTAGTCCATAAATTTATCCACGATAAATTTCTTCAAGCTGGCATTCTCAGTCTTGTATTTGTAGGCCAGAGCGGTCCACAAAGTTTTTGCAGTAGTGATTGGACAATATATCTTGTACAGAACTTCATCCAAACAGTTAAGGATGTAGTTCCGGCAAAGAAAGTCCGAATGCCTCCACGCATCCACTGCTGCAAATGTCTCCTTGTGAGTTTCAGGAGTCTGCCCCTCAGCGGGCTTAGGTTCTTCCTCCTCGAGGAACCTATCCAACCCGAGGGTTGTAAGATAGAAGAGCATTTTGCTCTGCCAAGTCTTGAAGTCAGCCCCTTTGAAATTCTCAAGCTTGTTGTGCATACTATTAACCATTTTCGGGGGTTCTGGTTTGGTAGTCATATTCTTGTCTACAGAAGAAAAAGAAAAATAATAAATTAAACGTCTTAAGTTGTTACAACTTATGTAGACAAATTAATTTTTAATATAAAATTACAACAAATTAATTTTCTACTCAAATTTAATTATACTAATACTGTCACGCAAACAGTATAACTCACTATCAACAAAGAACAAAAGGAAGATACTGAATCTTCAATTCGAACCTTGATAATTGTGAATTAAAGGGACTGTTTCGCAAACAGTGTATATCACTGTATACAAAGCACAGAAAGAAGATATGTTATCTTAAATTCCGACCTTGAGTATGGTGAAGAAAGGAAAATACAAACTGAGGCTTGTCGAAGCAATGTCCTTAAGACGTTTATTTCTGGCACTGCAACGGTGTACACAGGTTTTACGGCAGTCGTCTCCCAAGATACAACAGTCAGAACTCCATTAACTTACACTAGAATAATGGAGGCTCGGGCGAGAAAAGATATGATGACAGCGTTTGTGATATGCTTTGTTGATACAAAAGATAGGGAAGATCTGAAAAAATGGGACAAGGATTTGATCAGAATCTTGTCCTATTTATAGGCCTAATCCCGTGGTAGTTGTTGCAACTGTTCAGACAAAACTGTCACGACAGTTGCAACTGCCAGTATCAAATCAGAACTGACGGCAGTTGTTGCAATAGTTGTTGCAACTATTCAGACAAAAACTGTCACAACTGCCCGTATCCAGCTCAAAACAGAGCTGAATTTCTGCAAAAAAATAAGTTTACTGAAAGCCCAGGCCCAGGCCCAGGCCCAGGCCCGAGCCCGAGCCCGAGCCCGTGTCCGGGCCGGAGAAAATATTCGTACCCCTAAGGGCACAACCCTTTGGCTCAGTTTTTAACTTATAACTTCATTTGTTTTTTGCTCCTTACCGATATGGGACTAAGTTTAGATGTCACATATCAAGCAAAAGTTCAATTCTTCATTTTAACAAGCAAACTTTGGAGGCGAATATTTCATTCATTTGAAATCGGTTTTGGACATATGAGTACATCATTTTGTACGTCTTGATGAGTACAATATGATGGAATCGATTTCCAACACTAACAATAAAACTTTTTTGTGTGGTTGTTGCAAGCTCTTGGTGACGAAAGCAATTTTCCTGCACAAGATACACATAGCATGTTGATGAACAACAGATTCTAAAACACGGTTTCTAAAAAATTGTTCATTAACCTCCAATGTTTGCGAATAAATTATTTTACATAAATGTGGGTAGATTCAAAAATTTTCTAGGGTAGTCTCAAAGTTTTAGACTAAAAGGAACACCCAAAATTGAGCACGAACACACACATCTTTTATAGGGAAAAATATTCCTTGCCACTAAAACAAGATATTTAACAAACATCTATATAATAAAACACAAAGAAAGCTATCAAGCGGATCTCCTTCAATAGGGTTGAAATCAATGGTCCAGATCTAACCTCACAAAACATATTTTTCCGCCCAAAAGTTCTCCCAAAACAACTCCTTTATTTATTTATTTATTTCTCTCTCACTCTCTATCTTTCTCATTCTCTCTCTATTTACTCAGAAACTTATATTTTCATATTTCAGGCTTGTAAATTTTCAAATTTTTTATGCATTTTTTTATTACTCATGTTACATTGAAAATATCAAATATCTCATCAACATTTAAATTTCATCATTTTCCACACTCAAAGTTCTAAGAAGTTGGATTTTCCACCCCCATTTATAACTATTTTTCAACATATACTAATGGAAACATGGACTTTTATTTACAACTAATTATTGTTTTACTATTCAAACTTGAGCTACATAATTGTTGTTTTACTGTTTACAAAACTTTCATATGCTGTATCGTTCCGAAGACGTGCCGTCGGCACGTGCCCACGGGAAAATCTAGTATACAAACATATCAAAGCATCTTTTAGGACAAAAATAACCAAGACAAACTTGTCAAAGCCCTCATAGGGTTCCAGTTGGTTTTAGTTAGATCCGTTTGACTAAGAATCACCCTTGGTTACACGCAATCAAACTTGGGTCGGATGCGAGTTAGGGGTTAGGTTCTAGACCCGCAACACGCAACCCGACCCGTCCGGAGCACCCTTTCTACCACCCTCAGCCCGATCCAATACCCATTGCGCCTAGGGTTAGGGTTTTCACCCACATCCATGGCTTACTGGTGGCGGCGTCAAGGGCGGTGGTCCTTTCCCCAACTCTGCCAACCCTCATGGATATCCTTTTCTCCTCCTTCGACTACACCACAAACCTGAGCCCCAGGGCCGGCCCTGGGCCTGTGCAAGGTTGCACAGGGCCCAGTTAAAAAGAAGGTCCTTTTTTTTTCTACATTCTTTCTATAGGCCCAGTAAGTTTCCCCAAAATTTTGCTTCAATGTTGTGAAATCTAGATGATCTAAATAAATAGATAAATTAGACACAAATTAAAAACCTCGCAAGTGCACGAATCGTTTATAGAAGCGTAGCAATAGCAAGGGTCGATCCCACAGAGATTGTAGAAATTAACTTACTAATCAATAAAAGAGTGAGAATGATAAAGAGTTGTTCTAAAGGTCTAAAAGAAATGAAAAGACTAAAACTAAAGTAAGAAATGCTGAATTACAATTATTTATTAAGTAGTTGGGTTTAGATCTCCACCAATAGTCAATAATGCTAAGTCACCTTCTGAACTTCTTCTTATTACTCATGTTTGTTCTCTTCAAGGGCATGGTATCTACTCCTTAAAGTAATGTTTCCCTAAACCAAGAATTAGGCATGGTATCTACTCTAATTCGTTTCTTTCATTAAGTATTTAGCATGGTATCTACTAAGTTGCACTTAAAGAAAACATAAGAACAGTGGAAACGAACAAACACTCAAGGTCCTAGAAATTGGTATCAGATCTAGATCCCTTAAGTTGATTTAACCAAGAACCCCTAAAGATTCCCTTGTTACAAGTTATGAACACGAGATACGGGTCGTCTCAATATGCTCATCTAACAGATTCAAATAGATAATACCCAAACTTGATAACTCAGATTCCGTACGTCAGTCGACTGGCTGTCACCACAGTCGACTGCTCCTAAGAATTCTGAACAAGTTTGACTATTACAAATCCATTTCAATTCAATCAGGTTCAACCAATAAGTAATAGAGAAGACTATAGCATTACACAACTACGGTTTCAATCTATCCCAACTATGAAATTAGTTCCACATAATAAAACCTTTATTGATTAGTATAATAGAGTTCATGACTACAATGAAAATAAAAGTAAGAGGAAGACAAGAAAAACTCTGATTTTGTATAATGTTGAATTTGAGCACGATCAGCAGTTCCCTTGTTCTCCTCCTTTGATGCTTCCTGGTCGATGGCCTTTCTTGGTCGGTCCAGCCGTCTTCCGAGAGATGGATCCCCCAAATAATGTATCTTGGTTGGTATTTATAGAACACGGCTAGAGATTTAGGGTTTGCACTCTTTTACATAAACGCCCTCTTCTTTTATTTATTTCTTTCCTTATCTGATTGGCGATTTATATATCTTTCTCTTTTCTTCTTTTCTTCCGTATCTGCTTTGATTCGTATTTGGATTTGGATGAATCTTTAATTATCTTATCTGTTGACTCTGCCACCGATCAGTCGACTGGTGTTGGATGTAAGTCGACTGTGTCGAGACTTCAGTAGTTTCATGATTCATCAGCCCAGTCGACTGTTGTTGGGGAAGTCGACTGTGCCGAGCAGCTTCAGCTTCTCTGTTCAGTCGGCTGTTGGCATAATCATTCGACTGATCTCTTCAGTTTCCTGTGTTTCATCCTTAAAATCCTGAATCTGCTTCGTTTTGCTGCTTTCAGGCTATTTCCTGTGGAAAAGAGAAAAGAAGAGTTAAATACCATATATAGAGCTTTTAAATGTCTAATTGTATTAAGATTATTGCTCTAAAATGTGAATAATATTGTGTTCATCATTCAACTGATTTTTTTTTTGATCTGCTCAAAAGAAACTTTTCAGCTTCCTAAAATAATCTTTCTACTCAAATACTAAATACTACAGATATGTTTCTCCAAAAGCCAAAGACTCACCGATTTTGCTAGAATAGTAGAATTGATCATCGCCTCTATCACCGATTCACCGTAAGTTATTTTTCCTCCTTTTTCTTTTAGATATCTCCATGTTTGTGAATCTGTGATGTAGTTTT
Source organism: Hemerocallis citrina (assembly GCA_017893485.1). Classification (NCBI taxonomy): domain Eukaryota; kingdom Viridiplantae; phylum Streptophyta; class Magnoliopsida; order Asparagales; family Asphodelaceae; genus Hemerocallis; species Hemerocallis citrina. The sequence continues at coordinate 186,889,022 of CM030360.1, forward strand.
GTGTGTATGTAATAGGTAGGGTTTGTGGTGTTGGGTCCATTTTAAAAAGGGAAGAAGAGGAGGAGGTGAATAGACGAGTCAATGGGTAGATCTGTAGATGGGAGATGGGATAAATAGTTCGTGTCGTGAGAGTGGGTGTTGAAAAATTGATCGATTATTGTGGAGCGGTCGATTCTTTAAGTTGAACCAATGGCTCAGAACTTTTTACATATTTTTCTAGTTTTTTTTCTCTGCCCAATAGTAGGTATCAAAATCAAGATCGTTCAAAAATTGATTTAGTTTTTGTCTTCAGTACTGTTCATCTCTTTTAGTCTTTTTAGTATGATAGCATCCATGCTGCATGCATACATTTTTCCAATTGGGTTTTTGTCCAGATTCCTATTATTTTGTGGCATTGGCATAAATAGGTGATTAGGTGGGGACTGGTTAGTACTTAGTAGACTTGCACTATATGATAAATGAAGTATTGGAAGGTTAAATTTTTGAAACAAAATTTGGGTTCTTAAGATACCTGAAAATTATAAGAAATTAAGAATACATAATCTTATTATGAAATCGTTCAAGACATAGTTTTAATGTAGTTTTAATGTAGTTTTAGATACACAAACAGTTGTGGTAGATAATTTATATTATGAGACTTCTGTTTCTTGATGGATAAAGTGCCTTGTTATTCTTGCAGGCTTACTTCAGGAGATTCTAAAGCAAATTCACACATCAGATTTGCTTACGACTTCAATCAGGTTGTTTTGTTTCAACTTAACTAATTTGATTACTAGACACAGTTTTTTATTACAAAAAATATTTCCTAAAAAATATGCTTCTGGTTATGAGAAACTAAAGAAAAAAGAAGGCTGGAACAATTAACCCAATCTCAAAAAGGATCCCATAATAAATTTTTTGTTAAAGAACAAGAAAGTGTAGTTGAAACTTCAAAAGAAAATGAATTAGTGAATGATTTGGGTCACAATATGAATGAACATGTTGATAATCTAGTTCAGAATAGAAATAAAAATATTAATGATATAGCTCTTGGTAGTAACAAACATGTTAATAATCTTGATCATAATGAACATCCAAATCTTGAAATTTTTTTGTAATAAAGAACCATGTTCATCAAATCCAGTAGAGTTGAACATTTATGATCCAAGAACTTGGGATAATCTAGAAACAAAATCGAGAGATTTATTAGTTGAAAAAGGTCCTATAAGAGATTTATTAATAGTAAATGGTCCTAAAGATAAACTATCTAGACATTTCTCTTCTTCACATTACACACGAAATTCATCCAATGGAGAGAAACAAGATAGAATATGGCTGGTGTATTGGAAGGATATTGATAAAGCATTTTGTTTCTGCTGTAAATTATTTAAAAAAAGTCTCCAAAAAGGTAAATTAGTAAATGAAGGGTATAACGATTGGATACATCTTAGTGAAAGGCTTAAAGAACATGAAACAAGTAATGATCACCTCATTAACATGAACATTTGGTTTGAATTACGTCGAAGATTAGAAAAAAAATGAAACAATTGATAAAGATATTCTAAATCAAATTAACGAAGAAAAAAAACATTGGAAGGAAGTATTGCGAAGAATAATTTCATGTGTAAAATATCTAGCTAAATATAGTATACCATTTCGTGGATCAAATGAGAAAATTTATGAAAATAATAATGGAAATTTTCTAGGTTTAATTGAAATGCTTGCAGAGTGGGATCCAACAATGAAAGAACATGTTCGGCGAATTATAAATAGTGAAACTCATTTCCATTATCTCAGTCATAAAATACAAAATGAATTGATTAATATGTTAGCTAGTAAAATAAAAAGTGCAATCATTGAAAAAATTAAAGAATCAAAATATTTTTCAGTAATACTTGATTGTACTCCCGATGCAAGCCATCAGGAGCAAATGTCTTTGATAGTACGTTGTGTAGATGTTTCTATAAGTCCAATAAAAGTAGAAGAGTATTTTTTAGAATTTTTAAAAGTGAATGATACAACTGGACAAGGAATTTTTGCAGAATTACAAAATATGCTAAAAACTCTTGATCTTAATATTGATGACATACAAGGTCAAGGATATGATAATGGGTCTAATATGAAAGGAAAACATCAAGGAGTACAAAAAAGCTCTTAGACATAAATCCTAGAGCATTTTACATGCCATGTGGTTCGCATAGTCTTAATTTAACACTTTGTGATATGACAAACTGTTGTGTGAAAGCACAAGATTTTTTTGGAGTAGTAAACCGTATTTATACATTGTTTGCTAATTCTACAAAGCGATGGCAAATTTTAAAAAATAACGTAAATGGTTTAACTGTTAAGTCCTTGTTTACCGCACGATGGGAAAGTGGTGTAGAAAGTGTTAAAGCAATTAGGTTCCAAGCTCCTGAAATTAGAGAAGCTTTACTTGAATTAGTAGAAACTGATAATGAGTCTAAAACAAAGAGTGAGGCTAAATCTTTAGCAAAACATGAACTTGGAGATTTTGAGTTTTTATTAGCCATGGTTATTTGGTATGAAATATTGTTTGCTGTTAACTTATTGAGCAAAAAATTACAATCTGAAGACATGCTTATTAATGTCGCTATAGAACAAGTAGAAGGGTTGATCATTTTTTTTGAAAATTTCAGAGAAACTGGACTCAAACAAGCCATAATTGTCGCTACACAAATTGCTACTGAAATGGAAGTTGAACCTGTGTTTCATGAGAAACGTCAAATTCGTAGGAAAAAACATTTTGATGAGAATGCTGATAACGAGCCAAAACAATCGTCTGAAGAATCTTTTAAAATCAATTATTTTTATTATATTGTAGATCGAGCTATTGGTTCACCTAAGAAAAGGTTTGATCAATATAAAGCATATGAAGATATCTTTGGATTTTTATTTAGCTCGGATAAATTAAATTCATTAGACGATACCCAATTGAAAACATGTTGCGACCATCTTGAATTTGTTCTAAGACATGAAATGTTTTCTGATCTTGATGGAAAAGATTTATTTGGAGAACTAAAAATTTTACGATAGATTTTACCAAAAGAAACAAAGACAGCTATTGATATACTAAACTTTTTTAAAAAGCAAGACTATTTTGCAAATGCATTCATTGCTTATAAAATTTTATTAACTATACCTGTTACTGTTGCGTCTGCAGAAAGAAGTTTCTCCAAATTAAAATTATTGAAATCTTATCTCAGATCGACAATGTCACAAGAAAGACTAAATGGACTAGCTTTAATATCTATTGAAACTGGTTTTTTAGAAAAAATTGATATGAGTACCATAATTGGTGATTTTGCATCTAAACATGTGAGACGATCATTTTTTAAATGATACGTTATGTCGTGTATTTCTTCTACTGATATGCATCTAAACTACTAAATTTGATGTTTTGTTGTTTTGTTTATTAAGGTTTTCTCACGGAACTCCTACAAGATGCTGAAATTTTAGAGAGATCGGAGATTTTTGAAGATACTATGGTTTTGCAACTTGAAAGGTATTTTTAAATGAATATATATATAATTATGATTGATATAGAATGTTCGCTACTTATATTTTTCAATGGAACTCGTATAACATATATAAGTATATATACATGACATCGAAACCAATTTAATACTAAAATTGGTATTGGAATATGTAAAAAAGGCCCAATTTATTTTTTTGCATAAGGCCCTAAAAATCGTAGGACCGGCCCTGCCGAGCCCCTTAGCCCCAGAAAAAAACTTCGGGGGTGGTCGGCAGTTGGAGGTGGCCCCCGTTTCATGTGCACCCTGGGGCAATGGCAGCAGTTTCCAGCGGTGGGCAAAAGCAAGTGGAGAAAATTATGGTTTTTTCCACAATTTTAAATTCCGATATTCCAAAAGTAAAATTAATAATTCTTGAACATGAAATTATCCACATTAATTTTCAATAATCAAAATCAACCAACATGAGTTGCCCGAATACCTAAAAGAAAAAAAAAAAAATAAGTTAATGATATGAAAAAAATAAAGTCATAGTTTTCAAAGATAATTACCTCCTCATATAAATAAAATATTTCAATAATATCAACAAGTCAGGATGGCCAAGTGTTAAGGCACTAGCATGGCCAACAGGTAGGAGATACCTGAAGTCAAATTACAATTTTTTTTAACGGCCGGCCTAAATTTAATTTGTGTGAGAGTTCACCTCAGATTCCTGTGAGCTCAGGACCAACCCTGGGCATTAGACTCAGGTTCTGGTCCTTGAGAGAAGGCGATGGTTCAAATCCCACTTCTGACATTTTTTCATTCTTTCTAAAAAATAATAATCATAACTAGATATAAAACAATAATAACAAATAATAATCATAGGCAGATTTTAAACAATAATAACAACAGATGTTCGGATACCAATGTCGATTATTTCAATGAACACGTAAACGTAAGAGGATGACTACGCATACATGAGTTTTTACCCCAAACATACATTATAAATGCATTGGACCCACTTCTTACTAAAAGACAAGGTTTTAATATTGTCTTTTAGTGAGAAATGGGTCCCAATTCATTTATAATGTATGTTTGGGGTAAAAACTCATGTATGTCTAGCACTTGTGTAAACGTAAACATAACATGGTACGACGAGTATCCCTTAAACTGGATATTGGGAAAGCCAGTGTCACTGGTCTCCTTAACCTTGCCATCAACACCAAGAAGTGGATGAAAACTAGTGGAGAACTATATACTATTCATGCTGTCAACATCAAGACGTGGATGGAAGACCGGCAGAGAAGAGAGCTAAAAAAAAAAAAAAAAAAAGAACTCTTTCTTCTTGAGAAAATTTTGCCGTACTACCCCACTTTTTGAAAATATTTAGCGCTCTGTTCCACTTTCCAAAACAATTAGCAATATGCCCTTGTTTAGGACACGTCAGAAAGAAACGTTATTAAAAAAAACGGCATAGGTTATTTCGATACCGTTCTTCCCAATAACGGCATAGGTTATTTCGATACCGTTCTTTCCAATAACGGCATCTGTTTGAAAAAAAAGTGTCATGCCGTTATTTGGATTAACGGCATAGATTGTTTTGTTTTTCGACAGCTTGTAGTCTCACTTAGAGAAAAAATTACAAGTGTGAAAATCTTATAACAGATGCCGTTATTTCAAATAACGGCATTCTCAATACTGATGCCGTTATTTGGAATAACGGCATCAGTTATAAATTTTTTTTTATAAAAAGGTAACTTCTTATTCATCCTCTCTGACGAATAAGTTAAATAAAAAAAAATTATAACTAATGCCGTTATTTGGAATAACGACATCAGTTATATATATATATATATATATTAAACTTTTTATTCATTCTCTCTGTTTCCAAACAACGACAAGAGTTCATATTTATATATAACTGATGTCGTTATCTCCAATAATGGCATCAGTCATTCGAATGCCGTTCTTCAGGATAATGACATTATTTATAAGTTTTTTTCACACTTAGAACTTTTTAAAGTTAGAAGATTCACACTTGTAAGAGAAATATACTGATGTCGTTATTCCAAATAACGACATGAAAAAAAATGTAAAATAGATGCCGTTATTGGGAAGAACGGCATCGAAATAACCTATGCCGTTTTTTCCAATAATGTTTCTTGCTGACGTGTCCTAAACAAGGGCATATCGCTAATTGTTTTGAGAAGTGGGGTAGAGCCCTAAATATTTTCAAAAAGTGGGGCAGTACGGCAAAATTTTCTCTTCTTGATAACCACAGATAAAGAGTATCCAAAAGAATCTGAAAACACAAAAGAAAGATAAGTAAGAATAGATAAGAAACAATCGAAGAAGAATTAATAGAAGAAGAAATCTCAAGAAGATTTTATTGATAATTAGAAATCTCAAGATGAAACAAAAAAATTTCAAATAAGAAAAAACCCTAAATAGTTTCATGAAGAAACTATCAAATATCCCGATTTTTTCCCGAAATAGCCAACTTTTTAAAACTAATTCCCAAAATATGTTACTTTTGAAACTATTTTCTAAAATAGACCAATGCAGTACACAAATGCGGCTTCTTTGATTTCGAGGTCATAGTTCACAATTACAGTCTTAGTATAATATCATACATATTTGGCTAATAGGCTCGGAGAATTCAAAAAAAATTGCCCATGTGAAAAATAGGATGTCGCAGTTGGGTACTGCGGTCTCGATATTACAGAGGCCGCAGTTTAGTTATATGGTCGAATGAGTATTAAAATGTTTTAAGAACTGGACCTCATCGACCATATAACTGAGGCCGCAGTTGTGAACTGCGACTATGTATTATCGAGGCCACAGTCCTATGTTTCACGTATATATGATATATACTTGGGCCACAGTTGTGAACTACAACCACGAAATTGAAGAGGCTGCAGTTCGGTACTACCGGCCTATGTAATTTTGAGGCTGCAGTACCCAACTGCGGTCTCCTATTTTTCATATTTTTACACTTGTGTAATTTTTTTTCGAGTATCCAAGCCTAATAGCCAAATATGTATGATATATACTTAGGTCGCAATTGTGAACTGCGACCTCGAAATCAAAGAGGTCGCATTTTGGTACTGCAGCCTATGTAGTTTCGAGGCTGCAGTACCCAATTGCGCCGTCCTATTTTTATATTTTACACTTAGGGTAATTTTTTTCAAGTCCCCGGGCCTATTGACCAAATATGTATGATATTATAATTAGGTTGCTGTTGCTGCTGATTTTGGTGTGGGAGCAAACAGATGAATTTGTGGATTCTTTTAGGAAACGAATAAGGCAAACCTGTTAACTTTCATCAGCGTTTGACTGGTTTCTTGCTACTGCCATTGACCTGCAAAAAGTTTGATACACCGGGATGGATCCCGACGACGAACCCTCCAACGCTCTTGTCAGTAATCAGGAAGATTATGAAAGAGCTTTATGTGGAAAAAGATTGATTACCTTGTTACGGTGGAGGGAGAAGGGTATTTATAGTCGTCTTAAGAGACAGTTTAAAGATAATCAATTATCTCTATATCCCAGTGTTTTGGATAAGATATAGAATTTAAACTCGTTTCATGATAAGAGAGACTATTTAAACTGCTTCTTAGATATAATCACGAATTTGAATTACTCTTTAAATATCTAAATTGATTTGTAGTGGGTCATTACCTGTACCCAATAGGACAGATCCATTTTTGGGTTATTGGGCTTTGAAGAAAGACTCAGTTCCCATTTCAGATCTGTTTGTAGGTAAAATTACCGTTTTATCCCTGAGAGCTTTAAGATTCATGCCCAATTTGAACGGTTCCGATTTAATCCTATTTTTAGCCATATCATGAGCCCCCCACTTCCGAAGACTGAGTTTAACAGCCTTTGAGGAGTAGTTTTATTGTTCTAAATGATGTACGGGATTTTATCGGAGTTTTTGAGGGAGTTCGGATCTTGTTCGAGGTGTAACGGTGCCAATCGGAGCTTGTTAAGTGCCCAAAATTGTTTTCCGAATTTTTAGGATTTTTTTCTAATTTTTAATTATTTTTCGAATTATTTATTCAATTTTGCGAAGTAACAATCTATTTTCACAAAGTATTAATCAGCCGTTCTAATTAATAATTATTTATTCAGGAGTTCAGAAATATTTTTTCCGAATTCATAATTATTTTTTAGAACTTTTAATTAATTTTGTTGAATTTTTAATTATTTTTTTCAAATTTTTAATAATTAATTCGAATTAATAAATAAAAAAAGAATTAAGCGGATAAATATTGACGTGGCGCGATCTGGAGCGTTGATCAGCCCTCTGGCGCAGTTTTTCATATGATCCGATGGCTGATGAGATCTTTGTCGACGTGGCCGCATCTGGACGTCACGATCGTGGGCGCGCATCGGGAGGGGGGCGTTTCCCCCTTCTTCATGCTCGGAGGCACGTTTGCTTGGATTTGACTTTAAAGGAAGTGGCTCAATCTGAGCCGTTGGATCTTGATCGAGCGCGCTTTTTGAGGTAATGTTTTCCCTATTTTCACGCTCAGAGCTACGTTTGCTCAGATTTGACTCCGAAAGACGTGGCTCAGTCTGAGCCATTGGATCTTGATCGAGTGCATTTTTTGAGGTGACGTTTTCTCCAATTTCACGCTCGGAGCCACGTTTGCTCGGATTCGACTCTGAGGAACGTGGCTCAATCTGGGCCGTTGGATTTTGATCGAGCGCACTTTTCGAGGTAACATTTTCCCTATTTTCACGCTCGGAGCCACGTTTGTTCGGATTTGACTCCGAGGAACGTGACTCAATCTGAGCAATTGGATCTTGATCGAGTGCATTTTTTTAAGGCGATGTTTTCCCCAATTTCACGCTCGGAGCCACGTTTGCTCGGATTCGACTCCGAGGGACGTGGCTCAATCTGGGCAGTTGGATCTTGATCGAGCACGCTTTTTGAGGTAACGGTTTCCCCATTTTCATGTTCAGAGCCACTTTTGCTCGGATTTGACTCCGAGGGACGTGGCTCAATCTGAGCCGTTGGATCTTGATCGAGCACATTTTTTGAGGCAACATTTTTCCCAATTTCACGCTCGGGGCCACGTTTGTTCGGATTCAACTCCGAGAGACGTGGCAAGATCAGGACCGTTGGATCTCGATCAAGCATGATGATTAAGATGATTGACTGGTCAGCAAGTTTGTGGCATCAAATTCTGCCTCTAGGCCTTATGTCGCTTTGTATTCAGTGCTTCTTGGGCTTTTCTCCGTTCTTGGGGGCCCAAATACCTCAAAGCCCAAGCGGCACTCCTCAATTACTATAAGTCTTCACCCCCACCCCATTTTCTCATTCTTTACTTTCACTCTTGGGTTGCTCAACCAGCAGTCACGACCCAGCGCTTGTTTTTCCGGCGAAGTATTCCGACCATAGCTGTCACATCGAGGTAAATATATATTCTCTTTTATAGATTTTGCGAGATGTCTAGGGTTTCTTCTAGGAGTGAGACCTCCATCTCGGACCACGAAGAGGATCAGCCTCTGGTAGTGACTCCTACCTTGGACAAGGGGAAGAGGTGGTAAGGTCGGTAACATCGGTAACGATTGTGGAGAAGGAGAGGCTAGCAGGGGCATTGGGTAGGCTCCCGGGTCCTTTGTCGAATCTTAGCAAATTGAGGCTCCCGGCTCCTCAATTACTATAAGTCTTCACCCCCACCCCATTTTCTCATTCTTCACTTTCATTCTTTGAGAATTTGTTTTCACTCTTGGGTGGCTCAACTAGCGGTCGCGGCCAAGCGCTTGTTTTTCCGTTGAAGTATTCCGACCATAGCTGTCACATCGAGGTAAATATATATTCTCTTTTATAGATTTTTTGAGATGTCTAGGGTTTCTTCGGGGAGTGAGACCTCCACCTCGGACCATGAAGAGGATCAGCCGCTAGTAGTGGCTCCGACCTTGGACAAGGAGAAGGGGGCGGTAAGGTCGGTAACATCAGTAACGATTGTGGAGAAGAAGATGCGAGCAGGGGTGTTGGGTAGGCTCCCGGGTCCTTTGTCGAATCTTAGCGGAGTTTGAGAATATTCCGCTGACCTTCTAGCCAAGGTGCTGTACGAGAGGTCGGTCTCATATGAGGAGAGCAGGCTGAGTGAGCACTCCGAAGTTGATGAAATCCCCTCTATGTTGACGGAGAAGGACCTAGTTCGGATCGAAGAGAGTTTCAAGATTCCGAAGGAACTCACTCTTCTTCTTCCGGGTGCAGGTGTCCGAGCTTGTACACCGACTTCCCCTGACACGTGCATCTTCCCGTTCGAAACATTCTTCGCTGGTCTCCGCATGCCTATTCCCCCGTTCGTGGCCGAGGTGCTGCAATGGTATGGCTTGAGCCCGGTCCAGTATATGCCGAATATATGGTGGCATGTCAACGGGTTTGTCCTTTAGTGTCAAGCGATAAGAGCCGTGCCTCAACTCATCATTCTCCAAAGGCTCTACCGCATCCATCAGAAGAGTAGGACGGAGTACCGGTACTACTTATCGCCACGTCAGGGTGTGAAGCTGATAGACAATCCTAACTCTATCAAGTTTTGGAAGGAGAAGTATTTCCTAATCCGAGATGCCGAGCTGTGGAATATTCCCACGAGGTGGAGGGAGGAGGTGCCGAAGTGGGCAAAGGTGACTCCGGAGGAGGGATGAGATAGTAGGCAAACTCCTCGCTCATGACCCCTTGGGTTGGAAAGAGTTAACCGAGGAGGTCCTCTTCAGTGGGGGTCTCAGTCCGATCGACCCTAGTATGCTTTGCATTTTTCTCCCTTTTTTTTTAGTTTAACTCCTTCACATGCCCATCTCCTCATTTTTTCTTTTTGTAGAGGCTCCGAGTATGGATTTCAGGACAATGTTGTCTTGCCGAACGGGGGTAGCCAACAAGGCCCCCGATGAGAGGAAGAGGAAAAGGACGACCTCAGGATCGTATTCTGCCAAGGATGTGAAGGCCTCGGTGTTGGCGGCACCGGTGGTTAACTTGGAATCCGAGTCACATGCCCCGCCTACCTCCCCTGCTCTGACCGCCGAAGGGACTTCCATCAAGTAGGTATTGGCGCTCGAAGCCCCCCCTCTACCGTGGAGACAATCCTTACCAAGGAGCATAAGAAGCTCTTCGTCCCCAACTGGCGTGTGATGAGGCACAACAGTTTCCTCGGGGATGCCATCAGCTGTATGCAGGCAGTTCGGCACTTGCCGACCTCGAAGGATCGCACTGCGCTAAAAGTAGGGACGGTCGGTGACGATGCCTTCGAAATCGCCAAGGTGACCATGTCGGTGAGTTCAGTCTTGCTCCCCCTTTGTCCCTTCTTGGGTGATTTTCTTGCTTAAAAACTCTCGTTTTTGTCCATGTATATCACCTGCCATTTCAGTTATATGATAGAGAAGTTTGCCGAACAAGAGAAGGAACTCAAGGCGACGAGCGATAGAGATAGGTCGGAGCGCACCAATGCTATGAAAATGTTTGAAGCGGAGAAACGGTTGTCCGTGTCTCAGGCGGCTCAGATCCAGCTTCTTGAGATCGCCTCGGCTAAGGTGAACGAATAGATCTCTCTTGAGAAAGAGAGGGTGGATAGAGAGTCGAAGAAAGCCAACAAAGAGAAGGAGATGGCTGCAAAGGCTATCGAAGATACAGCGAGGGAGAGGGAGGCCGCTGTGGAAGCGGCAGCTGAGGCGATCAGGGCCGAAGCGAAGTTGCATATGTGCTCGAACATGGAGCAGTCCTATGCTCGGGCATTGAAGCATGTGGAGGCACGCATCCCCAGCTTCGACGGCTCGGGGTTCTGCATATATGATCTCCTCGAAGGCAAGACTGCTCCGACGACCGAAGGGGTCGTTGAAGAAGAGGAAGAAGAAGAAGAAGAGGATGAGGGGGAGGATGTCGCCGAGGACCATCACACAATTGCCACGGAGGCAACCGAGGAGGACGGTCACGGGATCATAGCACCTTTGGAGACGCCTACAAAGGTGGTCCTCTGATTCCTTATCGCATCTTCGTCATGTTTTTTAGTTGCTCTTTTTTTCTCTCGTATGCACTTGTACAGATGCCCTATAGCGGACTGGCCACCGCTTCTTGTACTTTTTTGTTGAAGTTGAATTTTTTTTGGACAAGTGTTTTGAAACTTCAAAATAGTCGTGGGCTTGTTTTGCTTCTGAATAGTCCCGTAGTAGCTTCGTTTAGCCGTAGCACCATCATGTGGCTTCTTAAACTTAGTAATTTACGCTTTCTTTTTGGTCGACTTTCCCAGATTGGCGAGGTGCCGCGTCTTCATGCGCAACTCGGTGTCACTAGGTTAGGGATGGCAACTGGGCTGGGTCAACCGGTGACCCACCCGCGACCCAGGCCCGCCAACCCGGCCCGGTTAACTTCTTTGCGGGTTCGGGTCGACCCGGGTCGCTATTTAAGTGAATTGGACTTGCGAAACTCGGCCCACGAACCCAGCCCAACTCACGAATTTAACCCGCCAACCCACGGGTCGACCCGCGGGTTCCGACCCGTTCGACCCGTACGGGTCGAACGTTCGACCCATGACGGGTCGACCGTTGACCCACGGGTCGAACAGTCGAAAAATCCCCCTCGCTGCTTGCGCTGCGCTCTGTCTTGGGACAGAGCCGTTTGGAACGGCTCTTTGAGCCGTTGGGGTTATTTTTTTTGGTTTTTTTTTGTTTTTTCCAACATATTTAGGCTATAAATATCCCCAAAAATTTCATAAAAAATCACACCTCACTCTCTTACTCTCTCTACTATTATACATCATTTGTAAAGAATTTTTGAACAAATGTAGTATTCATCAAACAAAGAACAAGGAGGCATATACACGATCGAATTTCGGTCGTATCGGAATCAAAATTCAACGTCTTCAACGTCTTCAACTCTCTTCAACCCTCGTCAACTCTACTTCAACCTCTTCTCAACTCTTCAATTGCGGAATCAACTAAGAGATCCTCCATCTTTTCTATTCTATTCTTATTTTAACGGTTTTTTTTACATACGCGTATTCCACGGTGAACGGTATCAAAATATCTCTGTCTCTCTCGTTAATTTTTTTTTTTTGCGTTGTAGTTAAAATTATTGTTCGTTTTTTTGAACTTCTCTATCTCAACCCTCTTGCTTTTTAGATTTTTTTGTATAATTCACCGCTCCTACATTGTATATTTTTTTTTACATACTTTAGCACATTACTACATTATGTCTAGATCACGCGGTAGCGGTCGTAGCGGACAAGGTTCCTCCTCCTCTTCACGTAGGCCACCAATTGTCCCAACTAGTGAGCCCGCCCAAGATTACATTGATCCTACTATGGAACAATGGGGTACACACGACGATGTTGTAGGTGACATACAATTAGAAGAAGAAGAACAACAACAACAAACCGAAACCACACAACCCCGTAGTAGTAGGAAAAGTAGAGGAGAAACTAGCGATTGGCATAAGTTTTATGATTATATCCCGGACGAACATACTCCGAGTATAGGTTTGAAAGTGTATAAAACATGTAGTAAAACATACAAATTCAAGAGGGGTGACGGCACCGGTACAATTAGTAGGCACATACAACATAATCATAAAGAATTTCTTGATCAAATACAAGGCCAACAAAAAATCAACCCTATGACCGGTCAAGTAGATAGCCACCCTTATGATCCCGAACTTGTTCGTCGGGAAATGGACCGATTAGTCATTAAGGAAGAGTTGCCATTTTGCTATCCCGAGAGTAGGAACTTGGAAAATTTTAATCAAACGGCCTTAAACCCTCATTTTAAAAGAATTCCGAGAAATACTTGCAAATCGGATTGTTTTAAAATGTATGTTGAAATGAAGGACGCGTTGATTGCAATTTTATGGAGTTTAACTTGTAGGGTTAGTTTAACTTCGGATTGTTGGACGGGTGTCAACAATATTCCAACGATGGGAATAACCTGTCATTGGATCGACAATGATTGGATTCTTCAAAAAAGAATCATATCACTTGCGGCGTTGCGGTATCCCCAAAGTGGCGCTGAAATAGCAAACCGTATTATAGAAATTTGTGATGTTTTTCATATTCGCGATAAAATTATGGCTATTAGTTTTGATAATGCATCTAACAACAATGTAGCAATTACTACTTTAAAATCTGTATTAAACCCTCCATCTGACAATATTTTTCATGTTAGATGTGCATGTCATATTATAAATTTATGTGTTCAAGATGCATTAAGAATAGCTAATCCATATATAGTTAAAATTAGAAATTGTGTACATTTCATTGCATTAAGTCCAAGCATTTTACAAGAATGGAAAGCTTGGTGTAGGGTTAGAAATGTTCCTTTTAGAAAATTTCCAAAGGATGTTAGACACCGATGGAATTCTACTTTTGATTTACTAAATGTTGTCACCGATTATAAAGCAGTTGTAAATGATTTTTGTATCGCAAAAAATATGCACAATTTTGAAATGACTCCCCCCGGTTGGTTTTTTGCCGAATCTTTGTTGAAATTTTTAGAACCTTTTAAAATCGCAACTTTAAAATTTTCAAAAACATATGAATCTACTTCTAGTAGCATTTTTATTGAATTAGTTAGCATGATGCAAATATTTAACGAAATGTTAAATGATCCCTATATTAGTGACATTGTAATACCTGCATTTCAAAAAATTTTGAAGTATTATTTTCCTCCTCCTATGTTGATTTGTGTTGCTACTGTTATGGATCCCCGTATCAAATTAGAAGGTACGAAGAATTTGATACAATTTTTTTTTGGATATTTAGAGGACAATGTAGAATTAACAATTGATTGCGCTACTTTTTTAGTTCAGTTTGAATCTACATTAAATAACTTGTATGATTATTATGATAGACGTTTTGCTTCTAGTAGTACAACTTCTGTAGTTAGTTCTTCTTCTGGTAGTTCTAAAGGTAAGGGTAAAAGTAGAATTGGTGATAGAACATTTAGTTTACTTGAACAAATTCAATCTAAAAAACCTAGGACTAATCAACCAAATGAATTAAATTGGTATAACCAACAGGATACTGAGCATACTCTTTCTGCACTAGATATTTTACAATGGTGGAAAGAACATGAACACACTTTTAGTATTCTGTCAATTATGGCTAAAGATTTATTAACTCATCCTGTCTCTACAGTTGCTTCTGAGAGTGTATTTTCTACAAGTGGAAGGGTTCTATCTGATTACAGAAATCGGTTGAAGCCCGAGGCATTAGAGATGCTCGTTTGCACAGAAGACTGGCTGAAGGCTGAAGATAGGACGCAAGGGAAAGCACTATCAAGTTCCACAAGTGGGAGCAACTCGCCCGAAGAACAACAACAACAACAACAACAACAACAACAACAATAGCTTTGCTTGTTATGTCAAATTAGAAAACTTGTACTCAATTAAAATTGTATATAAGAAATATGTTATTGTATAAAACTTATTTGTGAATTGAATTCTTCATTTCGTTATAAATTGTTAAAATTGTATAACTTAAATTCATATGAATAATATTTCAAAATTTGTTGTCAATTTCACTCTTTCAATTTTATTATTATTATTACGATTTTTATTGTTTATTAGTATTATTACTTACTTAGTATTATAATAATAATTATTATTATTTTAATTTAAGCTACCAAAATAATAATAATA
This sequence comes from Hemerocallis citrina, assembly GCA_017893485.1. Lineage (NCBI taxonomy): Eukaryota > Viridiplantae > Streptophyta > Magnoliopsida > Asparagales > Asphodelaceae > Hemerocallis > Hemerocallis citrina. The sequence continues at coordinate 186,904,118 of CM030360.1, forward strand.
ATAATAATAATAATATTAAACGGGCCAACCCGCGGGTCGACCCGGCCCAACCCAGGTTGAACCCTAAAGGGTTCACGGGTTGGGCGGGCCACCCAAACGAAAACTTAGCCCGGCCCGGCCCGGCCCGTATAAGAGTGCAACCCGGCCCGGACCGGCTAAGTATACGTGCCAACCCATACGGGTTGGGCCCGGCGCGGCCCACTCGACCCGTTCGCCATTCCTACACTAGGTTGGGACTTGTGAAATCTCGAGAGAAGCTCTCCAAGGCAGGGTTGGAGCTCTGCCAAGTGAGATTGGCTCTGGCTCGTCGAAATATTGAGGTGAGGAAATATTGAGGTGAGGCATCTCGAGGGGATTCTTCGGGAGGTACCCCCCGAGGGAGGAGAGGTCAGCCCCTCGATGGCTGTCGGCAAGGCTTATAGCTAAAGTTCCTGCGACATTCTTTGCATGCGGCAAGGACCGAGTGGGACAAGCTGAAGAGTGTTTTGTCTAGAGTAAGGGCTGAGAGGGACGAGCTAAAGAACTTGTTGTTCAGAGTGAGGTCGGAGAGGGATGAGCTGAAGAATGTGGTGCTCGAGAAGGGTTTTGAAGAGTCACATCTGCGAAGGACCATCTTAGAGCCATCTCAGGGGAGGAGTACGAGCGGAGTACCACACTTGAAGCTCAGTGTAACCCCTATTTTTCATTTTATGTATTTTCGACTGTATTTTTCATTTTGGTGTATTTTTCTCTCTTGTATTTTTCTGAACCGTATATTGGATTTGATTTCAATATATATTCGTTTTATTTCATTTTGAGCTCCTTGTGTTTGATTGATTGTTTTTTTTTTGACTCGTTTTTCATTATTTGGATCATTTCCTCATTTTTGGTCTCGTTATCTTTATTTTCATTATTCCGTGGTGTTGTGGTGGTGTTTTGGTTGCCTTTTACCTTTTCCATTATCTTTGATCCTAATAAGATTTTTAAAGCCATAGATCTCACTCCTAATTGTATCCCTATTTGTATTTGACCCAATATCCAATACCCATTTGTATACCTATTGCTAGTTACTAATACCCACAACCCATTAACCCACATCTAAAGCCTATATATAAACCCCTCCTAATTCAAACCTTAACCCTAAAAACCAAAAACCCTAGCCTCCCTAACTCTCTCCCTCTCTCCTTGCCGGCCTACACCCCAACCCGAGCACCTTACCACATCAGCCCAGCCTCCCCTACCCAGGCCGAGCATCACCTAGCCGACCACCTCCCCCTTGGCCGACTACCCCCCTACTCCGGCCATACATCAACACCTCAAACCCGAGACCCCTCTTTCCCTCTCCTAGCTTTTCCGATCACCACCACCATCAACAACATCATCCTCTTGCATCAATCCCTTCTCTCCTTGTGGTGTTCGCAGTGTGGGTGCTTGCCACTTTGATCGTTGCTTCAAGGAGGATCGTTCGTAGGGTGTTTTGTTCGTGGTTGCTTGGATTCGTGTTTGTAGCGGATTTCATTCGTGGGTTTTGCTTCTCTTCGCGTTTGCATCGTTCTTCATCCCCAAATTAAGGTAAGTAACTTGTACTCCAATTCATTTGTTTGATACAAGTCCCAAAGTTCACCTATAGTGTAGTTGGGTCTAGAGACAACCTTAGATTATGTTTTCCTTGATGGGTTTTGTCTCTATTGTGATATTTTGGCCATAGAAGACTCACGACACAAATCTGGACATGAAATAACCTAGGATTCGCCCGTTCTTGAATTTGGATCGTGTAGGTGTGAATATTGCATGATTTTGTGTTTTGGTTGTTACCCATGTGAAATAATAGGCGTGGACATGTTAGATACCCTAAATCATAATGTTTAGATACTTGGTAGGCTTTATTTCATGTTTGGATGTGTTTGGACCAATATTGAAAAATCTGTATTTTCTGGATGTTCTGTTTTGTTTGCTGTTTTCGACTGTGTTACAGTCCGTATCTTGATTTCGGTATAAAACATGAGTTTTAGATAATTTCTTCTATTTTCAAACCCCACCATCCTTGCTTGATTTTGATTTCGTATGACTGAGTTATGGCTGTTTTAGTATAGAGGTGTCGATCTATTCCAGATTCTGTTTTTGGTTGATTTTGTTAACAAACTATTTTCAAGAACTATGTTATACATATTATTTTGATCCAATATTTTGGTCAATGTTTCTTTATTAAGTTAGGGATTACCCAGAATTTTGGTGAATTTTATTGATAAATTTTATGTGGTGTTTCATGCTCGTTTCTAAAATCTATACAGGGTGTATTTTGCTCGCTGTTCTGTAAAGAACCCTATTTTCACTATGATTCCTTTTACTGTATGAAAATTCTTTGTGAAATGTGAAAGTTAGTAAATTCTATCTACTTTCATATCCCTTGGACGGAATTGAATTTCGTTTCACTGGTTGCGAGATATCTTAGTTTTCGTACAGTAGTGTTGGAAATTCCAGATTCGCTAAACTATGTTTTTTTGATGCTTTTGTATTTTTGATGAATAATCTATTCTTACTGGAAAATTCTGAAACTCTATATTTTAAAACTGGACATATAGAGGAATACTCCAGATTTTTTGTGGATTTATTTGATGTGTTTTCATACTGTTTTCATGCTCTTGAATTCGTTTTCTTGATTTCTGGCTGAACCTAGTTTCTGTAATCAAATTAGTTTTGAGCCGTGTTGTTGTGAACTAGTATATGACTTAATTATACTCGCTGTATTCGTGTGGATGTCTATTTTTCAGATCCTTTGACGGATCTAGATTTTCTTGTTTGTAACTCTTGAAATCACTATTTTACTACAGCATGGTCTTGCTGTCCTGAACTTGAGATGTGTTTGTTTGTTCCCTTATGAGATATCTTGCACTTGTACATGCTTAGTTTGCTACTTGAACTTGCCACATGATTATGCCATGCTATTCTTGATATGTTTTGCACATTTACATGCTTGTATGACATAAATAATAAAATTTTCCAAGTCGGGGTTAAGGGTAAGATCTGGTAGTGGATAGTGCAGAAATGTGTACTCGGAAGAACCTAGTGGTTATTGGAGCTTGTTTACATGTGGAGCTTGACACGTACACACATGACACTGGAGCTTGTTTGGATTTTGGATCTTGTTTACATGATACATGATTACATGATACTTAGAGTTTGTCCCTAAGTACACTGCCCTATATGGTCCCCTACAAAATCTAAAGTGAAACTATTTGTTGTAGCAACCATGTAGTAAAAACCGGGATGCATGAAGTGCTACATAGATAGTAAATCACACAAGACTTGATACATGCTACTTGAACATGATACTTGAACCCAATACATGCTTGACTGATACTTGACTACATGATACATGAGACTTGATTACATGAGACTTGACACTTGATACGTGATTACATGACACTTGACACTTGATGCATGTTTACATAATACTTGATTTCTTGACACTTGATTCATGCCATTTACACTTGTTCACTTTTTCCATGCTAGTTGTTTATGTTGGACATCATGATTATACCTTGCTAGGTTTGTTACTTAGATTCACTCCATTTCCATGCACTTGTATCCTACACTATTTGTGACCCGCGACTTGCAATTGACGGGTACTTGTTTTCTTCTTTTCTCCTTCTCCTGCAAATTTAATAATTGCAGATTAGGATGGACAGCTGCCAGATGGTATTGGCGAAGATGATGTACTAGAGCTGGATTGCATGCTTTATTTAATTATTATTACTATTTGTTGCTTGAACTTGAATAAGATGTACTTGATGACTTGAATATTTATCTTGTATTTGGGCGATGTGACCCAGGATATTTGACTTGTTCCGAACTTGATTATTTGAGATTATTGGATTTGGTTTTCAAGTAATTTCTGTTGGTATCTTGTTTCAATTACGCGTGAATGGTTGTGCCTTTTGCTTCCGACTCTGATTATCTTGTGAGGTATTGTAAAGATTCTTGAACAACTTATGGATGATGAAAATCATTCGCTGGGCTTTTGTTACGTATCCGTATTCCGTATTCTTTTTGGAAAGCGGGGCGTGACACTCAGAGTCACTGACGACTCTCTCAAGGAGCGACTTCTTGAATTAGAGGCGGAGAACCTTCGCTTGAAGCGATGCTCCGAAGGAAGTAATGTGAGGAGCACCTCTTACCCATAGGGGGAGTATGCTCAAGAGAGATCCTTCCATGAGTTAGCTCCCCGTATGCCCCTTGCCCTACGGAATCTTGGAGACGCTCAAAGTGGAGTGGCAGGCACGTCGAGAGGGGCGTCTGTCGGGGCGAAAGTCAGGCTCTTGGGTGCCGATGGCTCGACTCGGCTCGCTAGCCTAGAGACTGCCATAGAGACGAGATTTGTATACCCAATCTTGATGGAATAATATATTGCATCTTTCGATCATGTTAAGTCTTATGATAACTTTTGCAAGAGAATTTTCACTATTGTGGGAGCAATTTCGAATGGTGAGCTACTTCGTACTTGCTTGTTCGCAAGTAGCTAAAGTAGCATTGAACCAAGTGTTGGACTCCAAAATTGTAGTTAAGAGAGTTTCAATAGTTGTGGGAGCAATTTTGAATGGTGAGCTATTCGTACTTGCTTGTTCGCAAGTAGCTAAAGTAGCATCAAACCAAGTGTTGGACTCTGAACTTGTTGTTAAGAGAGTTTCAATAGTTGTGGGAGAAATTTTGAATGGTGAGCTATTTCGTATTTGCTTGTTCGCAAGTAGCTAAAGTAGCATTGAACCAAGTGTTGGACTCCGAACTTGTTGTTAAGAGAGTTTCAACAGTTATGGGAGAAATTTCGAATGGTGAGCTACTTCTTACTTACTTGTTCGTAAGTAGCTAAAGTAGCATCGAACCAAGTGTTGGACTAAGAACTTGTTGTTAAGAGAGTTTCAATAGTTGTGGGAGCAATTTCGAATGGTGAGCTACTTCATACTTGCTTGTTTGCAAGTAGCTAAAGTAGCTTCGAACCAAGTGTTAGACTCTGAACTTATTGTTTAGAGAGTTTTTATACGCCTCGGGGTAAGACAACCAGAACATTTAGACAATGGGCTTTCTGAGAAAGTAAACTGCTTTTATTAAAGATGACTAAGTGGCTTCTTCTGAGTTGCAAGCCATTATTACATTAGAAAAATCAACTAAACAATAGAAAATCCAAACTTACGAATGCTCTAGGATTAGAAGTTGCTTAGAGCGGTGTTCAAACACCCTCTTGGTACTTCATCAAGTGTTCCACATTCCATGTTTTTGGCACTCACTTGCCCCCCAGGTCTTCAAGTTGATAAGCGCCAAGGCGAACAACTTCGGAGATCCTATACGGCCCTTCCTAATTAGGTGATAGCTTGCCTTTCTTGCTTGGAAAAGAAATTGATAGCTTTCTAAACACCAAATCTCCTTCTCTGATATTGGTAGGGCGGACTCTCTTGTTGTAGGACTATTCAATCCTACGTCGATAAATCTCATGACGGATGGAGGATCTTTTTCGTATCTAGTCGATGAGGTCTAAGTTGCCACAAAGCTGGTTCGAATTTTGCTCTTCATTATAGGGAATCAAGCGAGGTGAAGGTAGGCCAACTTCGAGTGGGATGACAGTTTCGGAGCTATAAGTGAGGTTGAAGGGAGATTCTTCTGTGGGGGTCCTCTTAGTAGTAAGATAGCTCCAGAGCACATTGGGGAGCTGTTCGACCCATAAACCCTTAGCAGACTTGTCCAGTCTCTTCTTCAGGCTGGAGAGAATTTTTCGATTAGCGTTCTAAGTTAACCACCGGTGCCCTTCACTTGAGTATAAGAGCGTTTGTGCATGACCCCTTCGATGAGCGTATATCGCTCGACTCTGGTTTTGATTCTTCTAGCCTCTTTAGGGTCTGCATGGAGGACTCCATCTTTAAGAAACTCGAGCAAGGGCCTCATCCAATTTTCCCCGAGTGCTAGGGGCAGCGTCTGCATTAGTTCGAGACCGTCTTCCTCGATGCTAGGTCTCAAGAGGACTTCTATCAAGACCGTTTGTTCTAATCCCTGAAGGGAAGAGGAGGCCAGCTTTGAGAGGGCATCTGCCTGTGCATTCTCCTCTCGGGAGATTCGCTGGAGCTGTGCATCTTCAAGAGAGGCCAGTAGCCCTTCGACCTTGGTCAGATATTTGGCCATGCAACCATCTCTTGCCTCATACTCTCCCGATAACTGGTTCACTACCAGCTGTAAGTCACTGAATATTTTAACGTGCTGGGCCCCAGCCTTGCTTGCCATACAGAGACCGGCTATGATAGCCTCATATTTAGCCTCGTTGTTTGATGCCCAAAAATTAATGCGAAGTGAGTATTGAAGAACGAAGTCATCGGGGCCAGTTAAGATGACCCCAGCCCCACCCCCGTCGGCGCATGAGTACCCATCAACATAGACCATCCAGATCGGGGGTTCCTCTATTGCCTTGCTGGGGTCAGGGATAGTGCTTTCTACTATAAATTCTGCTAGAGCTTGTGCATTGATAGCGGTTCGGGACTTATAGTTGATATCATGTTGACTCAGCTCTATAGACCACTTCATAAGGCGGCTTGAAGTTTCGGGCTTGTAGAGAACTTGCTTGAGTGTCTGGTCGGAATGAACGACCACTAAGTGAGACTGGAAGTAGGGGCGGAGCTTTCGAGCTGCCATGACTAACGCATAGGCCATCTTTTCTACCTTTGGATAACGAAATTCGACATCCCTGAGGACCTTACTCACATAGTAGATTGACTTTTGCGTCTTATCTTCTTCTCTTACAAAGACGGTGCTGAGAGTCTTCTCTGAGGTGGCGTGGTATATATAGAGGACTTCCCTGGGCTTTGGCTTGCTCAAGAGTGGGGGGTTGACTAGATAGGCCTTAAGTTGATCGAACGACCCCTGCTGTTGTTTCCCTCACTCAAAGCCTTTCGCCCCTCTAAGGGCCTTGAAGAACGTGAGATATTTCTCTCCTGACTTGGAGAGAAAATGCACTATGGCTGCGAGGTGTCTTGTGAGTCACTGTACGTCTTTGACACTGGAGGGGGCAGCCATGTTGAGTATGGCCTGGATCTTTTTCGGGTTGGCTTCTACGCCTCTCTGGCTAATCATGAACCCAAGGAATTTGCCAGATGGGATGCCTAATGCACACTTGTTCGGGTTTAGTCTCATATTATGTCTCCTCAACACATCAAAGGCTTCCTGAAGATCGGAGACATGATCCAGTTTGCTGATGCTTTTTACCAACATGTCGTCTACGCAGACCTCCAAGTTCCGGCCGATCTGTTCTTTGAATACCTTGTTAATAAGGCACTGATAAGTGGCACCGACGTTCTTTAGCCCGAAGGGCATGACCCGGTAGCAATATAGGCCCTGGTCGGTTATAAATGAGGTCTTCGGAATATCGGGAGGGAACATCTTGATCTGGTTGTACCCAGAAAAGGCATCCATGAAACTTAAGAGTTTGTGGCCGGAGGTTGCATCAATCAGAGCATCAATGCTCAGGAGCGGAAATGGATCTTTCGGACAAGCTTTGTTCAGATCAGTGAAATCGATGTAGATTCTCCAGCTCCTGTTGGCCTTTTTGACCATCACTACATTGGACAACCATTCGGAATAGTTGACCTCCAGAATGAACCAAGAATTCAAGAGTTTTTCTATTTCTTCGATGGCCTGCTGTCGTTCGGGAGGTAATTTGCATCGCTGTAACACCCCGAATTCCAAATAAGTCTGAATTCAATGTTCCACAGGATCTTTACACTTCACTGCGTACAATTTTACAATGAATTTAAAACTTTTTATACAACAATGTTTACATCAACGCAGCGGAATTATAATTATAACATGATACATGAAATAAATAACAATTTGAACATTTATTTAAGCAGCATTCATTCTTTAGTCCTTTCATTCATTTTATCCTGCATAGAAACTGTGGGCACGTCAGTTGCATACAACTGACGCTAGGATATAATACATCAATTTCTCTTACTTTGAAATCACAAATTTGTTCACAAACAAAGCTAAGGGGGACTATCTTATTGATGTCATGTGTGACGGTGCACTTAGTCTTAATGCAGTTATTTATTATTTCATGACACTAATGCACACTTGTTCTAACTTATGCATCTCATTCTACATAAATCCAAGGGCAAGCCCTTAACCGTTCTTCATCTTGTAGGGTTGAATCCCTCGTTATGAGTTTAACTATTACAGTAACTACGGTAAGTATCCTAGATATTTTATGAATTACGAGCCCATGCCCAGACAGCTTGGAGGGGAATCCCACGTCATGACATGACGCATCATGCAGACAACCTATGGACAATTCTCCTTCGTCATGGAACGATGGCACTATGTAGTCACCAAGCACCCCACAAGCGTCGCCACAGTCCTGATAATTCGGGAGATGTATACACGTCATGACATGACGCATCAAATAGACAGCCTGTGAACACTCTCACATCGTAGATCTGAGGCCCTCATACTTATGTTTTTCTCTTACTTTCATCACATCTTCACTATAGTGTAGTCCTTAGATATTTGAAACATGAATAAAATTAACATCCTAGAGTTAGCATTACCTCTACACCGGTCTTAAACATCAACTATTAACCACGACCCAATCTTGGTCTTTTATTATCACATTTCTCTTCAAAATTTCATTCATGCCGATTTAAGGACTTAGCTAAACTCTAGTTCCTACTTCCTTTCATGTTTATCAAAATGAGTATTTATACTCACAAATTTCTACATTTCATCATGATCTTTTTATTTCATTTTCCATGCACACTTGCATATATTAAACATCAAATTTCATTTATTAACTTACTCTAATTTTCTATGTCGAAAATCTCAATTTTAATTTCTACACAAATTCTTTACATTCAAAATATTCCTTTTCTTTAATTAATCAAGGTCATATTCTAAGAAAATTTATCAAGTTCTTCCCAAAAATTACTTCCAATCTCATTATAATATGTCAAATATTGTAGAAATATTTTTTATGAAGTCTAAGTAATTTTAGAAGAATATTAGTATTTTTCTCAATTTTTTTATACGCATAAAAACTATTAAAGTACCCCAAAAATTGAAATATGTTAAAAAAATCAAAAACCACAAACAAAAGGCAAGGGTCGGATTCGAACCCATACCAACACCCCCGCCCTGCTACAGTAACAGATCCAAAGCGCACCCGAAGACCAGAAGTCCAGAGTGACTAACCAATATAAGGTGAGCTCAGTTTATATTTAAATTATGGTTTCGGTGATTTGATTTAAAAATCAAAATTTCATAAAAAACAGAGTCCCTTTAAGGCTCGAACCCAAGACTTCCAGCACTGTTCACAGCACTCTAAACCCCCAACGAAAGCCAGTACTCCCAAACCCATTCTCTGTTGTACTCATGGGTAAAATTTGCTTTATACTACTAATTCGTATCTAACTCCTTCTCTACTAAACTCGATTTCTCAATCAAATTGTACTTATTTAAAATCTAGATATTTTCCAGAATGTATTCTTTTTGAAAAACAGTATAGTATATTTGTTTAGATTTCCAAAATTCCCATTTTTTAACAACATAAAAGAACTATTCTCCTCATTTCCTTTGAAAAATGAAATATTAGTATATTTATTGACATTGAAATTTCTCTTTTAGATAAATCTTTTGTCTATTTATCCCCACATTTATTCACAAAGGTTTTTGTACAATTTTATTCATTCTTCAACAATGTTAATCTTCTTGCGTAAATTTTACCTTTTACAAAACTAACTCATTTTCTTATGATTCAAAGAGACAACATATTTGACAATCAAGTGAATATAATATTACACATACAATAAAATTAAAATTCAACACATATTGCAACTTTCTATATTAATCAGCTTATTTCACAATCCATGGGTGTTATTTTGCATTCTACAATCCATTTACAAGCACAATTTTCATACAAGCATGATTCATCAAATTATATATATTCTAGCATAAAAATATATTAATAAAGCATCATGAAAAATCTTTAATTAACAAATTTCATTTCATTTTACTAATTTTCTCATGTAGATAAACAAGCGTTTTCTCTTTTTCTTACTAGTCTTTTCAAGCAAGTATATGGCAAACTTTTCTATTTGCTTCTAACATGTTCATAAATTAAATTCCTAGCATGGCAACTATATTAGAAGTAGAGAGTCATCCACCTTCTTCGAGAAACAAAGAAAACTCCTAAAGAAACTCCTTGAAAGCACAATCGTCTCCCTTCTCCTCCTAGCATGTGCAAATTTCGAGCTCCTCCTTCTAGCAAAAACCCGAGCCTTCTCCTTCCTCTTGCTTGGCCGACCTCCAATGGAAATGAACACAACTCTCTTTCTTTTTCTCACACAAATTTCTTTCTCACTCAATCTTTTCCTCACAAAGCCATTTTTCTTTCTCTTTCTCTTTCTCTTTGAAATTTTCTAAGTGTAAGTGATGAAGAAAGACAAGGGAGGGGTATTTATACACATTTCAAGAGTCAATGAAGGGTTGAGATGAGTTGGGATGAAGAGCTAATTAAGATACATTTGGGAGTTAGAAGAACTACCCATCATCAAGTAACCAACTCTCCACCCTCTCCATCTTTCCCACTCTAGCATATGGCCGGCCTCCCCCTTGTTGTCCCATTGCACGTGCATGTGCAATGCACGTGTCATCACATGCACACTAGTTGTTTGCTCGTTTAATTATTAATTTATTTGTTACATGATCATGACTACCATACAAGTTGTCTTAATTAATAATAAAACTAATTAGTAGGCTAGTTTAGGTGGGATAAAATCCATGGATTCTTAATTACTTAATTAATTTATTTTAGATGGGCTAGAATTAAACTATTAGGCCCAAGAATTAATAATATGCTTTTTAAAAGAGAAAAAAAAATTTGTTCATGACTTAAGAATAATTTTTAAAGCCAAATACATACATTAATTTGCACGTGCAAAATACGTAAATTTAAATGAAAATTTAATTATAGGAAAATTCGAGATGTTACAGTCGCTTTTGCCGGATAGGTTTGGCCCCCGGAGCAACACTAAGGTGATGCATGAGAAGCTCTTCAGAGATTCTAGGGCATGTCGGTTGCGGTCCAAGCGAATAGATCGTGATTTCCCCTTACACATGGGATAATGTCGGTTTTGACGGGAGGGGGCAGGACCTTATTAATTTGGAATGTCCTGGTCGGATCTCATTCTGTGAATGCTATTTCTTCCAACTCGCCGACTGGCTCTGAGATGGCTTGGCTACTACCCTGTTGGAGCTCGAGGGCTTCAAGGGAGAGGACCGGCCCTCCTACTGAAGTCATGTAACATTTGCGAGCTGTCTCCTGGCTCTTTCTCACTTCCCCCGCCCCTGCTGTGGTGGGGAACTTCATCTTCATATGTAGAATGAGGGTACAGCCTGGAGAGAAACTAGGCTGGGTCAGCCCAGAATGATGTTGTAAGTGGCCTTCATATCTACCACCATGAAATCCATCGGCTCGGTTCGGGTGATCGAGGTTTTACCAGCAGTTACGTCGAGAGTTATGACTCCCTCGATCGTCACTGGCACCTCAGAGAACCCGTGGAGAGTGTATCCAGTGGGCTTGAGTCAATCCCTGGACAGCTTAAGAACGTGGAAGGCTTCTAGAAAAAGGATGTTGACCGAACTGCTGTTGTCGACCAGGACTCGGCGTACATCGAAGTTGGGCATATGGAGGTTGATTACAAGAGCATCACAATGAGGCATTCGGACGCCTTCCAAATCCTTGTCTGAAAAGGTAACAGGGACCCCGAGGCCCTTGGGGGGAGGATGGTTCTGCATGGAGTTCACTTCTGAGACGAAGGCTTGTCGGGAGAAGTTCAAATCTCCCCTCATTGGGCCTCCGTGTATGAGATGTAGGACAACTTTAGCTTAGGAATCTGGCGTCTCGGCGTGTCGCTCAGTTCGCTTATTAGCCCCTATGGGAGGCAGAGGAGGATCTACCCTGTCATTCCTTACGAACCTTGAAAGTTGCCCCCTCTAAATGAGGGCTTCAATCTCGTCTTTGAGGGCCCGACAATTATTCGTGTCGTGGCCGTGATCCCTATGGAAGCAGCACCATTTGTCCCTTTTTCTCTTCTTGCCCGGTGTATTCATCTTTGGCGGTGGGGGGAGGATCCCTTCTTTCCCGACCTCCATCAGGATAGCTGAAACACTGACGTTAAGAGGAGTAAACTTCTCAAAGCGAGGAGGAGGGCGACGCTGGCCACTATTGTCTTTCTGGAGCTTCTTAGCTCCTTCATCTTCAGTGCCCCTCCGTTTGTTCCCGAACATGGGCTCTTTCTGCTCAAGTGGGTGGAGGGCCTCCTCTTGCCTAATATATTTCTCGCTCTTCAGCAGGAGTTCCGAGAAGTCAAGAGGCAGCTTCTTAGCGAGAGATGCCTTCAAGTCAGCGTGGTTGATGTTGTGTCGAAAAGTAGCAGAGGCTACCGACTGGTCTAGAGATTCGATTGACCGGGCCTCGGCTGTGAAACGCTTGACATAGTCTTTTAATCGCACGCCTTTCCTTTGATTGGGTGCCAGCAATGATGTGCTTGTCTTTTTGGTTCGACGGCTGCTCACAAAATGGATAAGGAAGAGCCCTTCGAACTGATCGAAGGAGAAGATGGAGGCTGGGGCGAGTCGGGAATACCAATCTCTCTCTGGCCCCTTCAATGTGGTCGGGAGGGTTTTGCAGAGAAGCGCATCCGAAGCCTAGTGGATCATCATGAGAGTTTTAAAACTGTCAATGTGGTCAGTGGGGTCTGACTCCCCGTTGTATAACTCAAAGTGGGGGGTTTGATGTTCTCTGGAACTGGCGCTTCCATGATGGTTTGGGAGAACGGAGGCCTGCTTGGGCGAAAATTCCTTGCCCGTTGTTCCTCTTCTCTGTCAAGTCTGCCAAGTCGCCTCTCCATCTCGTGGAGACAACGATAGACCGAGTCCTCCCTCTGGTCATATCTTGTTGATCCTCGAGACTTATTCTCCCGCAGAAGAGGACTGGGAGTGCAATGGTGATGGCTTGGGGCAGGTTGAGGACTAGGCGCTCGTTGACTGTGCTCAAGAGCAACATTGAGGGCCCGCAAAACTGCTTCTTGAAAATCCTGGAACTCCATCCTTGTGACAGGTGCCTCCCGATATCAGTAGTCCCTTGGAGCGGATCGATCGGTCGGGGTGTGGCTCCTCCTCTGACAGCGCGAGGGTGATTCCCTCTGCCTTCTGGGAGAGTTTGATCTTCTGCGGTCTGGCCTACGGGGGGATCAGGCTTTAGGGGACCAAATCGCAGGATCCCTTTGATGTTCATGGCGAGGGATTCCGTCATGGGACCACCTCTAGTTCAAACGAGCTCGGAGGTCTATCCCATGTTGCCTATTGACAATAAACTGTCGGAGACCCTTTGGCGTTGCTGGACTGTGAGAGGCCATGGAGTCAGGAGGAAGGGTTATGTATTGAAACATGGTCATGGAGAGGAGGTGGCCTTTGTCGACTTCGATGGGTGCCCCTCAGGGTAGCCCTTTGAGGCCCTTGAGGGGCCTACTGGGGGTGAGGTTGTTGAGGAAGAGGTTATCCAGGCTGCGGTTGCTGGACATGTTGAGGGAGAGACTGTCCAGGTTGCGGTTGCTGGACTTGCTGGACAGGTTGAGGGAGAACATCATGAAGTGGAGGAGGAGAAGGAACAGGCGTGGTTCTGCGGCTGGAGAGCGGTGCCTTCCTCTTCTTCGAAGGCATAGCTCAGAAACTTCACCAGTGCAGTAAGGCTGGATTGCTTTTCTGTAGCGCCCCGAATTTCTAAATATTAAACTTAGAAAGTACGTGGCACTTTCCCAGTGATCCACTTCAATGTAACAACATACATAGTCCAAAAACACAAATTATTTTATTCCAAACATTAATACAATAATCTTTTCAAATTGCAGCGGAAATACAAACACTTTAAATTACAGCAATTCCTTTTACAATACTCTTCTTTACAAAATCACACAAGGCTCTATTATATCACTCATAATCTCTACAGCTAACCCAAGCATCCAAGCCTCCAAACTCTAAGCAACCTGCATCATGTGAGGCTAGAGTTGAACCCTAACCCCCAAACTAAAGGGGTCAGCCATAAATGGTGTGAGTGATATAAACAACAAATATAAATAAACAATAAACATAAATTCTCAAGCAACATGTACTGAACAAAGCTACATAAACTGAACATGTAATATGAAACAAGAAACGATAGGCCAGTACATGCGTGAACCAAGTCGAGAATCAATAACACCGATCAAATATCCATCAATCAATCACTCTCAAAAATGTACAGCTCAACTGTACTGTACAGTCGACTGAATAAGGCACCAGTCGACTGATCACTCCCAAACACCTGGTTATCAAACATTCTCAATATCACGTTACATGCCCAACGATCAATCACTAATAATGCCATAGATCGGATATTCGGTGATCAGTCACTAATAGTAACTCCCAACACCGCAGATTCTATCCATCTACAAAGACTAATGATAACACAGATCGGATATTCGGTGATCAGTCACTAATAGTAACTCCCAACACCGCAGATTCTATCCATCCACAAAGACTAAAGATAACACAGATCGGATATTCGGTGATCAGTCACTAATAGTAACTCCCAACACCGCAGATTCTATCCATCTACAAAGACTAAAGATAACACAGATCGGATATTCGGTGATCAGTCACTAATAGTAACTCCCAACACCGCAGATTCTATCCATCTACAAAGACTAAAGATAACACAGATCGGATATTCGGTGATCAGTCACTAATAGTAACTCCCAACACCGCAGATTCTATCCATCTACAAAGACTAAAGACTTGAAAGAACACTCAAGATTCTGAAAAACTCATCATCACCAGTCGACTTATACTGCAGTAAGTCAACTGCCCCGATAACCAATATCCAAGATTATAACAAGTGCTATAAGTCGACTTAATATTCCATCAGTCGACTTACCCGAGACAACTACCAATAATTCTCAAGAAACATTCCAAGTGCTAACAGTCGACTTAACAAATCATCGGTCGACTGTCCAGACGAGATACTGATCAATACTTTACAAACATAATACTCGGCAGACCAGTCGACTGAATATGGGTCTCAGTCGACTGTCCCGAAGAATTCTCAAAAATCTAAATGTGCATCAGTAGCGTCGTACCAGTCGACTGAATCGTAGACCAGTCGACTGTCGGCCTACAATTCTCACAAATTAAGTCTGAAATCAATAATCAATACTGGAGTCTATCTCAATACCAAATCTCTTCCTCAACTCAAACCTAATCCGGTTCGTAATCACAAGATCCCGAGATTCATCCATCCAATTTCTTATTTTCATAACTATACTCAAATCTTAACATGTTTCAAGCAGTCAAGAATTGTCAATCGAGATCTACTAATCTTTCATGGATTTCACATGCATATTACGAATAACAACCATGGCAGCGATTTCATACAAGATGCGAAAACATCAAACAAAACAAGTCCATATCACTCACCTTTAGAATTGCAAAGATCCAATAGAAAGCCTTCTTCTTGCTAGATCCAAGGACTTCTTCTTCAATCACCAAGAGAATAAGAGGTATAATAAGATCTGAGTTGTGCAGCGAATGACGGCTGCAAACTCCCTTATATAGGCCGGGAATCAAGTATTAGGGTTTCCAAATATATTTGCAAAACAATCCCTTCAGAATACAATTATATATATATATATATATATATATATATATATATATATATATATATATATATATATATATATATCTACTCTTGGAAATTCATCTAAAATTCATTCAATTTAGGATTTAAAAGAAAATATACTTCTTAACCTCAGCCAATATTGCTCAAAACGTCCAGAATGCCAATTTTGCATTTCAATCCTTGAAAATGTCAATTTTGCAAATAAGTCATTCTTTTCTCAAAAATTGCAAATAGTACTAATTAATTTCAGAAAAATCTGGAAAAATACTGCATAAATTCTAAACAATAAATAATGATTTTTCATAAAGAAAACTAAATTTTTCAAACATCTCAAAAGTCATTTGCACGTGTTTTGCACGTGTTCAAAAGATAAATCTTTTAGAAAATATCAATTAAATCCTCAAAATTCATTTAAATTCATTTTCAAATAATTAAAATAATATTTGAAAATACGGGGTTCTACATCACTCCCTCCTTAGAAGAGTTCTGTCCTCAGAACTACTGCTAATGGGAACCAACAACCCACTAATAATGATTGAAAACTCATGGGTAGAAACATAAATCTTAGGAAATACAGTCACATCAAAATATGCATTCCAACAAAACAAACACATCATACATAGGAAACAAATCATGCAAAGAATTCAGAAAATCAATCTTCCGCTGCGCGACTCTGATAACTTGCCATCGGAAGCCAACTGCAACAACTACTGAACTCCTGCATCCAACATCCTTCCGGGAATCAGTGGCCACTCCCTCCTTAGAAAGGACATGACTAGGGATAGCCACCTCAAGACCTTGCTTGGAAACACCTCAAGATCCACACTAAGACTAGCAATAAATGGGCGATACAATTGTATGCAAGAAAATAGTATCAAATAAAATTGTCTTTATTCCTTTAAATCCAAATAACTTGTTACATGAAGAAAATACTCAATCCTCAATTATTTCCAAAATAAAGTTTTACTTAATACAAAAGAATAAATTCAAAAATTCTTGCACACACAGATCATATTTCTGGATTGCCCGCATCCTCCTCAGTCAATGCGAACACTTGCCCCTGCTTCGGATCCTTGTCTTTCTCTGCCTTCCCATTCTTCAGCTGTGGACATTGTGGTCGGATATGCCCTTCTTGACCACACTGAAAACAAGTCTGCTTTGCTAACTTCGGACATTCCCTCCTTCTATGTCCTGTCTGCCTGCAGAAATAACAAGTCACCTCCTGAGTTGCCGGTGCCTTCTGCACGGGATCACTGGGCTTGCTCTGCTTCACTGGGAATTCCTCCCCATCCTGATCATCTGCTGGCCTCTTTTTCTTGTTCCATGTCTCTTGCTTTACCCGGGACTGGTCCATATCCTCCTCGGTCATAGCTGCTCTCCTGACCAGCTTGTCGAATCTTCTGATGCCCAACGGAACCATCCTTGACCTCAAGTTTGGCCTCAAGCCCTGCTCAAACTTTTTGGCCTTCTTCGCCTCGTCCACGACCAACTCTGGTGCGTACCTCGAAAGTTGAGCAAATTTAGTCTCATACTCCCGCACGGTCATGCTACCCTGCTGAAGGTTCAAGAACTCAGTCGCCTTCT
The DNA here is from genome assembly GCA_017893485.1 of Hemerocallis citrina. Taxonomy (NCBI): domain Eukaryota; kingdom Viridiplantae; phylum Streptophyta; class Magnoliopsida; order Asparagales; family Asphodelaceae; genus Hemerocallis; species Hemerocallis citrina. The sequence goes on from CM030360.1 coordinate 186,921,426, forward strand.
TCTCCTGTACATCAAGAGGAAAGAAGCGATCTCTGAACTCCTCCAGAAAAGCTTCCCATGTCAGCTGCTGATCTCCCAGAGTCCTCTTCAGCGACTCCCACCAGATACCAGCATCCTTCTCTAGCTGCATCGACGCTAACTTCACCTTGCTAGCTTCAGGAGTCTCCGACACTTCGAAGATCGTCTGCATCTTCCTAATCCAGTCATCTGCTGCGGTTGGATCAGCTTGCCCCTCAAAGACTGGCGGCCTCATCCTCTTAAAGGATTCAATCTGCTTAATCGGATCGGCGTTCACCAATCCATGTCCAGCTCCATGATTTGGCTGCGGATTCTGCTGTTGAGCCTGCTGTTGCGCCAAGTTGAATGCCATCAGCGCATTCAGGGTCTGGTATACCTTAGCGAATTCAGCCTCTAGGTCAATTCCCGTTCCTCGAGAACTACCCGATCCATCCTCATTGTTGCCTCCATTCCTGCCCCTGGGTGCAACCATTGTGAATACTGCAAAACGAGGGTAAAGTTAGAGCATCACACAATTCATACTCAAATCAATACCCTATGGCAAAACCATAACCATGCCCCAAGCCAAACATCATGTTTCAACTCTATGTGATACTCACACTCTAATGTCCACACCTAGGTACTCACTCTCTAGTGTCCACACCTAGGTTGGTTTTCATACTATGTCTATTATTACTATTGAAGCATGCTCTGATACCAAACTGTAGCGTCCCGAATTTCTAAATATTAAACTTAGAAAGTACGTGGCACTTTCCCAGTGATCCACTTCAATGTAACAACATACATAGTCCAAAAACACAAATTATTTTATTCTAAACATTAATACAATAATCTTTTCAAATTGCAGCGGAAATACAAACACTTTAAATTACAACAATTCCTTTTACAATACTCTTCTTTACAAAATCACACAAGGCTCTATTATATCACTCATAATCTCTACAGCTAACCCAAGCATCCAAGCCTCCAAACTCTAAGCAACCTGCATCATGTGAGGCTAGAGTTGAATCCTAACCCCCAAACTAAAGGGGTCAGCTATAAATGGTGTGAGTGATATAAACAACAAACATAAATAAACAATCAACATAAATTCTCAAGCAACATGTACTGAACAAAACTACATAAACTGAACATGTAATATGAAACAAGAAACGATAGGCCAGTACATGCATGAACCAAGTCGAGAATCAATAACACCGATCAAATATCCATCAATCAATCACTCTCAAAAATGTACAGCTCAACTGTACTGTACAGTCGACTGAATAAGGCACCAGTCGACTGATCACTCCCAAACACCTGGTTATCAAACATTCTCAATATCACGTTACATGCCCAACGATCAATCACTAATAATGCCATAGATCGGATATTCGGTGATCAGTCACTAATAGTAACTCCCAACACCGCAGATTCTATCCATCCACAAAGACTAAAGATAACACAGATCGGATATTCGGTGATCAGTCACTAATAGTAACTCCCAACACCGCAGATTCTATCCATCTACAAAGACTAAAGATAACACAGATCGGATATTCGGTGATCAGTCACTAATAGTAACTCCCAACACCGCAGATTCTATCCATCTATAAAGACTAAAGATAACACAGATCGGATATTCGGTGATCAGTCACTAATAGTAACTCCCAACACCGCAGATTCTATCCATCTACAAAGACTAAAGACTTGAAAGAACACTCAAGATTCTGAAAAACTCATCATCACCAGTCGACTTATACTGCAGTAAGTCAACTGCCCCGATAACCAATATCTAAGATTATAACAAGTGCTATAAGTCGACTTAATATTCCATCAGTCGACTTACCCGAGACAACTACCAATAATTCTCAAGAAACATTCCAAGTGCTAACAGTCGACTTAACAAATCATCGGTCGACTGTCCAGACGAGATACTGATCAATACTTTACAAACATAATACTCGGCAGACCAGTCGACTGAATATGGGTCTCAGTCGACTGTCCCGAAGAATTCTCAAAAGTCTAAAGGTGCATCAGTAGCGTCGTACCAGTCGACTGAATCGTAGACCAGTCGACTGTCGGCTTACAATTCTCACAAATTAGGTCTGAAATCAATAATCAGTACTGGAGTCTATCTCAATACCAAATCTCTTCCTCAACTCAAACCTAATCCGGTTCGTAATCACAAGATCCCGAGATTCATCCATCCAATTTCTTATTTTCATAACTATACTCAAATCTTAACATGTTTCAAGCAGTCAAGAATTGTCAATCGAGATCTACTAATCTTTCATGGATTTCACATGCATATTACGAATAACAACCATGGCAGCGATTTCATACAAGATGCGAAAACATCAAACAAAACAAGTCCATATCACTCACCTTTAGAATTGCAAAGATCCAATGGAAAGCCTTCTTCTTGCTAGATCCAAGGACTTCTTCTTCAATCACCAAGAGAATAAGAGGTATAATAAGATCTGAGTTGTGCAGCGAATGACGGCTGCAAACTCCTTTATATAGGCCAGGAATCAAGTATTAGGGTTTCCAAATATATTTGCAAAACAATCCCTTCAGAATACAATTATATATATATATATATATATATATATATATATATATATATATATATATATATATATCTACTCTTGGAAATTCATCTAAAATTCATTAAATTTAGGATTTAAAAGAAAATATACTTCTTAACCTCAGCCAATATTGCTCAAAACGTCCAGAATGCCAATTTTGCATTTCAATCCTTGAAAATGTCAATTTTGCAAATAAGTCCTTCTTTTCTCAAATATTGCAAATAGTACTAATTAATTTCAGAAAAATCTGGAAAAATACTGCATAAATTCTAAACAATAAATAATGATTTTTCATAAAGAAAACTAAATTTTTCAAACATCTCAAAAGTCATTTGCACGTGTTTTGCACGTGTTCAAAAGATAAATCTTTTAGAAAATATCAATTAAATCCTCAAAATTCATTTAAATTCATTTTCAAATAATTAAAATAATATTTGAAAATACGGGGTTCTACATTTTCTCTTCCACTGATGGCGCCAATCAGTCGCTGCTGATTTTGGTGTGGGAGCAAACAGATGAATTTGTGGATTCTTTTAGGAAACGAATAACACAAACCTGTTAACTTTCACCGGTGTTTGACTGTTTTCTTACCGCTGCCGTTGACCTGCAAAAAGTTAGATACACCGGGATGGATCCTGGCGACGAACCCTTCGACGCTCTTGTCAGTTATCAGGAAGATTTTGAAAGAGCTTTATGTGGAAAAAGATTGATTACCTTGTTATGGTGGGGGAGAGGGGTATTTATAGTCGCCTTAAGAGACAGTTTAGAGATAATCAATTATCTCTATGTCCCGGTGTTTTGAATAAGATATAGAGTTTAAACTCATTTCATGATAAGAGAGACTGTTTAAACTACCTCTTAGAGATAATCACGAATTTCAATTACTCTTTAAATATCTGAATTGGTTTGTAGTAGGTCGTTACCCGTACCCAATAGGACAGATCCGTTTTTGGGTTATTGGGCTTTAAAGAAAGACCCAGTTCCCATTTCAGACCTATTTGTATGTAAAATTACTGTTTTACCCCTGAGAGCTTTAAGATTCGTGCCCGATTTGAACGGTTCCGATTTAATCCTATTTTTAGCCATATCAGCTGCAGTTGTGAACTGCGGCCTCGAAATCAAATAGGCCGCAGTTGGGTACTGCGTTGGTCTATTTTGGAAATTAGTTTCGAAAGTGACATATTTTGGAAATTAGTTTCAAAAAGTGGCATATTTTGGGAAAAACGTCCAAATATTCCCATCCCGATCTTCAAAGAATAGAGAGAGAGAGAGAGAGAGAGAGAGAGAGAGAGAGAGAGAGTTATCAAAGCTGTGAGATTCGATTCCGAGTTGGAATGAACAGATCTCACCCAAATCACTTATAAAATTACACCAGTGATGCACGTAAGAGCACCCACTATTGTTACATTTAAAATATGCATATTTTGCAAATAGCAAATGAAAGTGGAGGGGATCACTGCTATCGTTGGTGCTAAATTTGCCAAAAAAAAATTAAACAAATCAACGGATGATCTTCTTCCTTCTGCTATTTTTTTAAAAAAAATTAAAAATGCTGTTTTCGTAAATATGTAATGGCATTTTTGTAATATTCCGAAGATTTTTTTAGAAAGATGATCTTGGACGGAAGAAGTTTTTCCGTCTGAGTTTTTTTATTTATGGACATTTTCATAATTAAGTGAAAGGCATTTTTGCAATTTTTTGGGTAAAAAATTCTGAATAAGTTAGGCGGACGGAATATCTTCCGTCCGACCATATTAAAAAATAAAAAAATAATAGATGGAGGATGAGGAACATCCTCCGTCTTCTATATTTAGCAATCGATAAAGCCGATTGCTAAATTTAGTGAGCCAGTGTTCATTTCGTTTGCTATAAATGCATTATTAATAAATGATAGTGAAGTTTGTTTGGCCAAAAATTACATATTTTGTATTTTTAGCAAAGGATAGTGGATGCTCTAATAATACATAACCTTTGACACATTATTAAGCATGGAGAAAGAAAGAAAACAAAATTATTATTATTATTGTTACGGATAAAGAGAGATAGAGAGTTGTAGTCGAATCCAAGTGTTGTGGCACTTTATTCATAACATATATATATAGGGGGGAAGTTAGGGTTACGGTTTAGAAGTGTGGTTGAACCGCCACCTTGAATAGGTGGGCTTGGGTCGCCACTTTAATAGATGGTCATCCACCTAATAGGTGGGCACGGTTTTACAACTCTCCCTCTTGGATGCTCACTTTAAAACATTTCCTAATTAACAACATTCCTAAAGAAAAACTCACATTTGAGAAAAATCCTTAGCGAAAGAAAAGAGTACAACTAATTCTTCAGGAATATGATTCTTCAGAAATCTGATTCTTCAGGAATCTAAGTGGATGCGACCTACACTACCTTTTGAAGGAAAACCCAATGGAAAAAACCTTATTGAAGGAAAAGAGTACAATATGCAAAAACATTCTTCACGATGTCTCCACCAACATCTACAGGATGCTCCCCTCAAAACACTAAAAACTATTACATTTATTTCTTACATCAACTTGAATGAAAAAGTCACCCCGCAAAATACATTTGGTCATTATATCTCAGCCCAAAAATTTATCAGCTTATACATTTATATGCATATCGGCTGAAATCTTTTTATGCCAATTTGATGTACTAACTTTTGATATCTGGATTTTGGGAGAGATTTTGTGAAGAGAACTGCAAGATTCTCTGAGGACTTGATCTGCTTTATATCAAACATCTTTTCTTTTTGAAGCTGGTGGGTGAAGAAATTTTTTGGTGAAATGTGCTTTGTCCTATCTCCTTTGATGAAGCCTTCTTGAATTTTCTTTATACAGGTTGCATTATTCTCATAAATGATTGTGCACTTATTTGTGACTTCTGGAAGCTCGCAACTCTTCCTAATATGATGAACTAGAGACCTTAACCATACACATTCTCTACTTGTTTCATGAAGTGCCAATATCTCAGAATGATTGGTCGATGTTGCTACAATTGTTTATTGGACTAATCTCCATGAAATAGCTGCACCACTGTTAAGAAAAACATATCCTGTTTGTGATCTCCCCTTATGGGATTCAGATAAATAACCTGCGTCTATATATCCAACAAGTTCAACACATTCACATGAATAATATAAACCAATATCTACTGTGCTATATAAAAAGAGTGCTCCTATAGCACTCAAATATGGTATTTCAGGACCAAAAATATCTTAATTTTATTCTTTCGGCCGATATGGATCCCGATCAACTTCTAGTGACATGACCACCATAGGTGTACTGAGTGGATGACTCATATTGAATCTCTTCAGAAGATTTTCAGCATATTTGACTTGATGTAGTAAAAATCTCATTTTTAGTGTACTCGATCTGCAGGCCAAGCTAAAATTTTGTTTCACCTAAGTCTTTCATCTCAAATTCATTCTTTATGATAGCTAGTAGCATTTTCAATATCTTCAGGAGATCTGATCAAGTTTATATCCTTTTTTAGACATATATTCACTGAGCCTATTGTACCACATTCGTCTGGTTTGTTTTAGTTCATATTGGGCTCGTTTTACATACAGTGCATATTTTTAGACTTGCTTTAAATCCTTCGGAGATTTTCATATATATCTTACAGTCTAGGTTACCATATATGTATGCTATCATCACATTCATAAGTCTCATATTGAGTTTTTCAGAAACATCGAGATTTATCTAAATGTGAGTGGGGAGTATTTTTCTTCATAATATATTCCTGATCTTTGTGAGAATAGTTGAGCAATTAACCGTGCTTTATACCTTTGGATCTCATTCTTACAAACACTCGTTTAAAACCTACATGGTTTATTCCTTTTGGAGTTTTGTACTATAGGACCAAACACTCCACGTTTTGCGAGGGAACCTAGTTCCGCTTGAATCGCATCCTTCCATTTTGGTCAATCATGTCTATTTCGACATTCAAGGATTGTTCGTGGTTCAGTGTTATCCTCATTTTCATCACCCTTTGTAATCTCATTTGCTATTGCATATGAGAAAATGTCATCCATGACAAATTCTTTTCGATTATAAGTTTCTCCTGAGTATGTGTAAAATACAGATTTCTCATTATTGTTAAGTACCAGTACCTCTTTCTTAGTCTCTTCTGGAATCTGAGACATATCCTCGACCGGAGCGATATGCTTTATTTTAAAAAATTAAGTCTTTGATTCAATACATCTTCTAAACTGGCATGAACTCTCTCTACAGGAGATGCTTCTTTAGAAGCATCATGGACTCTCTTTACATGAGCTGCTACTTCAGAAGTTGCTTCTTCAGGAGCTTTAGGGAGTGTTATGTTGTTCAACCTCTTCTTTGGGGGAGCTGAATCTTTAGAACTTTTAGGTCTTCCACATTTTTTATATCGAACTGTTTCATTTGCTACTTTATTTGGTTCTTTGGGTATTTCGATAATTCACGATGTTCTTCTGGAATGAGACATTTATCTTCCTTTTTATCTCTCCCTAACGGCGGAAATATTTTCTCATCAATATAGGATGCTCAATCTCTATTCCTAAGGGTATGCAAAAATCATTAAAGATCAGTGAGGTAAATTCATCTGCATTGTCTAGTCTTATTGATTTGATAGCTTATGCAGAGAAATGGATGATTTGGGTCAATAGACTAGAAAAATGTGTTCTCATTGAAACATCAAGCAATGCCATAAATTATCTAAAAATGCAATATTTAATCAGTAGAGGCAAATAAAAATTATTCATCAATAAATTCTAAAGAAATATTATTCCTAAATCATTAGTGCTAAAAACATGATTTCAAAAATACCAATATAAGTCATAAAGTCGCATTGTCAAGTAGTGCAATATTAAATAAATAAAACTAAGCTACTGTTTATCTTCAAAAAATTCTACAGATGTCAAACTTGTGTTTTCTGTTTCCTCAAGATCCTCACCAAGGAATGGGGACTCCACGACATCCCAAGATAGCTTAAACGGTCATGCCAAAGTTTAAAAATGTTGGGATCCTTTGGTGTCTAGCTAATATTAGGTCCTTGATTAGAAGTGAGTTGTTGGCTCATAGTATTACGTGACTCGACTACCTCAATATGAGTGAAGTAGATCTCTAGTGTTAAGCTGAAGAATTTCTCTAGAATGACCTTTTGGTTCCCTATACTAGAGGTTACACAGAGATATTCTTTGTGTTCCTCGTTCAAGGTTTGAATATGATATCCGTTTGCCATTATGTCCTTAAAATTTAGTAGGTTTCTTCAGGAATTTCGTGAGTATAAGGCATTCTGAATAAGTAGATGAGTTCCATTGGGTAAAATTAAATGTGCTCTACCGGAGCCTTCAATAATGTGAGCAGAACTAGCTATCGTGGATACTACGTTCAAGTTGGAGAAAAAGAAACCTATTCTTAAGAATGGTGTGAGTAGTAGCACTGTCAATCTGACAGGAGCTGTCGCTATCTAGTTTTTCCATACATTCTATCTTCTAAAGATCTAGTATTTGATCAATTTATTCAGGAATTCTAGACATTTATAGAAAGAAGGAAAAAAATTTCCTAACTATTTATACACTTTAGCATAAATGAACATGTTTAAAAATAATCACGGTTTTATGCAATATGAGAAAACTCTTATCAAGGATATTACATGGCAAACCTTAAAGAGTCAAGAAACACACAACAATCTAAAGGAGCAGATGCATAAACATAGTATTAGTTAAATAATACAAGTCCTTCTCCTCCTCTTCTTTCTTTCTTCTGTGCATATGCATTCAAAAGCACATGGGCCACTCATACAAGCAACAATGCAGGATAATTGCCTGAACTAGATATTAGGATTTAGAAATTCAGAAAGGCCATTTTTAAAATTTATGAACAGATTCTTCGGTTATATCATAACAAGTTTTATAAAAAATTAAAATTAACAACAACAACGAATCAGATTTTCTGCACACTTTTTCAGAAAGTGCAACCTTAGATCTGTTCTCACTTGACATATAGCAGACATGCTCTACTCGCTAGTAAGAAAACAGATCATTAACATAATATGATGATATACACACCTGCATAATTTTCTCCACATGATGATGGTACTTCTGCTTCTCATGATATTACAAATGTAAACAATAGCCATCATTTTCACAACAAATTATACTAGAATTCTAACTTTTTCTATCAAATCCCACATAAAAATAATTTACACGAACTATAATTCGAAGCTAGCAATGCCCATCATGCCGTATATAAAATCCTATCACAGTTATCAACTCTTTCTATCAGATTCTATTTACTCACGCTATTTTATTTAAATCAATAAGTCTCATAAAAGTCCACATACAATATAATACCCTCCCGATAAGGATGCCTAATAACTTATAAACCATCACTATGATTTATTAGCATCCAAAATTAGGACTAGGATTGGCATGCTATATTAGGACTAGGACTCCCTTAGTCAAAGGGTTTTGAGGCTTTGCTACTAATAAGATAAACCAACATGTAATGAGTTATGGAACAACCTTTTAATTATTATTATTATTATTATTTATTATTATTATTATTATAAAATGGCTACAAATTGCAAATGAAGTGCGATAATAGCCTATATCTTAAATAAATTACAATATACATATTTTAAACATATTTTTAGACTGATTTGTCATCAATAAATTCCACAGTATTTATCTTCTTTTGTGCAAAACTACAGTCGTTTACTATTAGAATCAACTTTTGTCATATGTTATCCTCCGGATTTCATATTGTACAAACATAGGAGTATTAGTATGCTCATTCCAACACCCAAATTATAAACTATCTCGAAAATTAATAATCTTTAGAACTTGAGCAAAACATAACAACATGTTTGGGCTACATGAAATTGTATCCCAACAACATAACTAATTAAAACACAAAACTAATGTTAAAGTATAAGGTTAATTTCCATTTGAGTATATATGAATGGATCTACACACTATCTTTAGAAATATCATATACCATCTACGCTTGTGTATATTGACAACTGCAATAAATCTTAGTCGATGAAGTTAAGGTAAACAATCATGGAGGTATAAATTAAAATAAATTCGCATCGGAAAATTCACAAAGTTCACAGATATTAAAAATTAAAATAAATCTCTACTCACTTAAAATAAATCTATATTAAACACATATATATTAAAATTCTACTCCATCAAAAATCCAAAATATGATCTTTAATTAAACCTAGATTAATAAATACTACTCCACAACAAATCAAATCCTGTACCTGTTGAAAATCAAACCCGAAATCAGATTCAATCCATAATAAATTCAGCTCAGCTTAATCAGATCCAATCTACTTTTAATTAATTCTAATACTCCCTCCGTTTCACTTTAAGTAATATTCAGGAGTTTTGCACACAGATTAAGGAAGGATGAGATAAACATTTGTTTCTGATATGGCTAAAAATAGAGGTTTAATCAAGACCGTCCGAATTAGGCACGAATCCTGAAGTTCAAGGGTAAAGCGGTAATTTTACCACCAAACGGGTCCGAAACGGGTACTGGGTCCCCCTCTCACGGATCCAATAAACCCACGAACGGATCCACCACAACTGGGTGCGGGTTTCAACCCGCAGCAAACCCGGTCCAGCAGGATAGAATTAGGGTTTCTGATTAATATTAATCAACGGCCCTGATTCATATCTTTCCTTTCACTGGGGGTTAGGGACTACATTCCTTATCTGTATACACAGGAATTACATGCCTAATCTGTTCCCTGAGACGCCTATAAATACCCCCCACCCATCTTCATTAAGAGGTAATCAATCTTTCACCAGTTTTTGCGCTCTTTCATAGTCTTTCAGATTACTGACTTGAGCGTCGGAGGGTGCGTCGCCGGGAACAACCCCGGTGTCTCGCACTTTTTGCAGGTCTACGGCGGGATCGATGATCGAGGTCCGACGGAACAGGTATACAAGGTTTACTATTCAGTTTCCCTAAGAATCCACAAATTCATCTGTTTGCCCCCACACCAAATTTAGCGGCAACAGATTGGCGCCGTCTGTGGGAAACTAACGAATAGAGACCTCCCCTCTTCCCGGTGAAACAGGTCTTCTCCAGCCATGCCGCCTCGCAAAGTCAGGTCAAGGGGTTCCAACCGAGCACCCAACCCTGATCAGCAGCAAGAAGTCCTTCCTAATCCCACTCAGCAACAAGGGCAACTTCCCCCTGCAGTGGAAGAACCACTCCAACAGGACCTTCCTCCTCCTAATCAGCCACCTCCTAAGGGCCCTAACCCTCAAAAACAACCCCTTCATCAAGAGAATGTCTCCATCCACAACGCCTCCTCGGACTCTATGGCCTCCCATCACCCCCGAGCCTCTGGTCGCCACAATGCCGCCCCTAATCGCCAGAAAGAGGATGATCTCCGCCGCCATCTAGAAGAAAAGCGGGTCCGAGAGGGAGCCTCCCGCCAGCATCATCCGGGCGAGCGGTCTCCTTGCCACCGGTACCACAGGTCCCCCGTCCGAAGAGGGAGGAAAGAGTCTCCCGACCATTACCGAAGAAGGTACTCCCCCGCAGGTCGGCAGCAGCCCAGGAACAATGAGGCACCAATCACCCGTGCCGAGTTCCAGTAGTTCCAAGCGATCGTCCTGCAGGCTCTCAACCAACGTCAAAACCCTAACGAGCAGAAGGTCCCGTCCCCTCCTCCAGTCCGAAGCCCTCGCCGACGGTCCCCATCTCCTCGTCCTGCTCCTACCAACTCCCGGCGTACCCCAAGTCCTCGTCGCTCCCGAAGTTACCATCGCCGCAGCCCTCGCTCTCCCTCATACGAAGACGAGTCTCGGGGCTCGGCAGATTACCGTCGGAGAGATGACACCATGAACCGCCGTCTTCATGAAGTAGAAAGGCGCCTAGGCCAGATAAACCGAGAAGAGGAGCTCAGGGGGAGGACCCTACGTCCCAGCCGACCCCCTTTCTCCCGGACCATAGTAGATACACCTGTGCCGTTTGGCTTCAAGCCTCCCCAATTTGAGAACTACACTGGGGAGACCGATCCAGTTGACCACATTGAAAGCTTTAAGACTCTGATGCTTCTACATCAAGCTTCCGATGCCCTCCTCTGCAAAACCTTCCCCGCAACTCTCAAAGGACCGGCCCGAGAGTGGTATTCTCGTCTCGCCCCCTCCTCAATATTCTCCTTCGAGCAGTTCGAAACCTTCTTCATCACACATTTCGTAAGCAGCCGAAGGGCCGAGAAGACGAGCATCTCCCTATTGCACCTCCACCAGAAGAAGGGGGAAAAATTGAGAGACTATGTGAAGAGGTTCACGGCCGAGGCCAGATCCATTGCATCCCTCGACTAGTCGGTCGCCACGGTAGCATTTCAATCCAATGTCCTCAATTCCAACCTCCGCTCCTCCCTCGCCAAGAAACCACCACATGACTTTTCCGACCTTCTCCTTCGCACTGAAAAATATATCCGGGCCGAAGAGGCCGAGCAACAACCCAACTGGGAAGGGTCTACCTCCGGGTTCAAGAGGAAGGGGACGGAAGAAGAAGGAGCCAAGAAGCTCCAGAAAGATAATGCCGGCCAGCGACGACCTCCCCCTAGATTTGAGAAGTTCACTCCCCTCAACACTAACATCTCTGCCATTTTCATGGAAGTCGAGAAAGAGGGGGTCCTGCCTCCAGCTCCGAGGATGAATACCCCCGCCAAGAGAAGAGATAAAGAGAAATGGTGCCGCTATCACCGGGACCATGGGCACGACACCAACGACTGCCGTGCTCTAAGAAATGAGATCGAAGCCCTTATTCAGAGGGGGCAGCTGGCAAAATTCGTAAGAAAGGACCGAGCAGAACTCCCTCCCCAGCCTCGGGGGACTAACAAGCGTCCGGAATGGGAAGAGATGCCAGACTTTGAGGAAGAGCGAGTCCTCCACCTCATCCATGGGGGTCCAATGGGGGGCTCCTCGAACTCCTCTCGAAAAAGCATTTATCAGGGAAGTCAACTCAGTCCGAACCATCCCTCCTCCCAAAGGCCTCGGAGTGCCCGTCACCTTCTCTGACGAAGATCTCGAGGGTGTCCGCACCCCTCATTGTGACGCACTCGTCATCAGTCTCCACATGGCCAATTTCAAAGTGGAGAGGATCTTAGTAGACAACGGAAGCTCCGGCAACATCCTCTTCCTCGACGCTTTTAAGGGCTTGAAGCTCTCGCGGGACCGACTCAAGCCCGCCGGCTACACGCTCCATGGGTTCACAGGAGTGCCGGTGACTATTGAAGGGGTGATTACCCTCGATGTCACAGCTGGCAAAACTCCTACTACCCGCACGGAGTTGATGGATTTCATGGTCGTAGATGTCCCAGCAGCCTACAACGTCATTTTGGGTCGGCCCGGACTAGCCGCCCTTGAAGCCGTCCCTTCCGCCTATCATCTCAAAATGAAATTCCCCACTCGGGCCGGAGTGGGAGAAGTAAGGGGCAATCAGGAGCAGGCCCGCAAGTGTTATATGACCTCTACCCTCGGATCCGTCCTCTCTTTAGAGACACTGGAAATTCCCCAAGATGCCGCTCGGCCGACTTCCGAGCCAGTGGACGAATTAGAGGAGGTGCTCTTCTCGGAGCAAGAGCCGACCCACAAGTTCTTCGTTAGCAAGACCCTCCCGTCCGCCCTATACTCAGATATTGTAAAATGCATCCGAGCCAACCAAGACCTCTTTGCATGGTCAGCAGCGGACATGCCCGGTATCTCCGAAGAGCTCTTGGTCCACCGCCTGAGTGTTGATCCGGGGTCCAAACCGGTTCAGCAGAAGAGACGCAAGTTCGCCCCCGAGCGTCAGCTCGCTATCAAAGAGGAGGTAGACAAACTGTTGAAGGCCCGATTTATACAGGAGGTAAACTATCCTGAGTGGTTGTCAAACATAGTAATGGTGAAGAAGTCCAACGGGACATGGAGAATTTGCATTGATTTCACCGACCTCAACAAGGCCTGCCCCAAAGATCCCTTCCCTCTGCCAAGCATCGACACTCTGATTGACGCAACCTCGGGACATGAGCTCCTCAGCTTCATGGACGCTTTCTCGGGTTACAATCAGATAAGAATGTTCCCCCCGGATATCCCGACGACATCTTTTGTGACCGACCAAGGCCTTTATTGCTACAGAGTCATGCCATTCGGCCTAAAGAATGCAGGGGCGACGTACTAACGCCTCGTCAACAAGGTCTTCCAGGCCCAGATCGGCCGAAACATGAAAGTGTACGTCGATGACATGCTTGTGAAAAGCATCCGAGGCGTTGATCATGTGGCTGACCTTCAAGAAGCATTTGATGTTTTAAGAAAGTACAATATGAGACTCAACCCGAACAAGTGTGCGTTCGGCGTCTCATCTGGGAAGTTCCTCGGCTTTATGGTTAGCCAACGAGGAATTGAAGCGAATCCGGAAAAGATCAAGGCCATACTGGACATGGCCCCCCCTAGAAATGTCAAGGAAGTTCAAAGATTGACTTGTCGCCTAGCCGCCATAGGGCGCTTTCTGTCGAAGTCCGGGGAAAAGTGCCTCCCGTTCTTCAAAGCCCTCAGGGGGGCTAAAGGATTTGAGTGGGGGCAGCAGCAACAAGACTCCTTCGACCAGCTTAAGGCTTACCTTGTCAATCCACCTCTTCTCAGTAAACCAATACCTGGCGAACCACTCTACCTCTACTTGGCAGCTTCCGAACAGACGCTTAGTGCGGTCTTAGTCAGAGAAGAAGAAAGGGCTCAGAAGCCCATTTACTACGTCAGCAAAGTGCTTCGGGACGCCGAGCTCCGGTACCCGAAAGTTGAGAAAATAGCCTATGCCCTGGTAATGGCCGCGAGAAAGCTTCGGCCCTACTTTCAGTCCCATTCGGTGGTCGTTCTTACCGACCAGCCGCTGAAACAGGTCCTTCACAAGCCAGAGACTTCCGGCCGCCTCATGAAGTGGTCGATCGAGCTGAGCCAACATGATATAACTTATCAGCCTCGGACCGCAATCAAGGCTCAGGCACTGGCCGAATTCATAGTTGAAACAACTATCCCCAACTCCGAGCAAGCAATAAAGGGACCACCCATCTGGTCGGTCTATGTCGACGGATCCTCTTGTAACGAGGGAAGCGGGGCAGGGGTCATCCTGGCAGGCCCAGATGATTTTGTCCTCCAATATTCCCTCCGTATAAACTTCAAAGCCTCGAACAACGAGGCCGAATACGAGGCACTCATAGCCGGCCTTGGAATGGCCCGAAATGCTGGGGCACAATGCCTGCGGATCTTCAGCGACTCTCAGTTGGTCGTCAATCAGGTCCTCGGTGAATACGAAGCCCGTGATGATAGGATGGTTAAGTACTTGGCTAAAGTGAAAAGCCTCATGGCACTCTTCGAGGAGGCCCTCATCCATAGAATCCCCAGATAAGAAAATGCTCAGGCCGATGCCCTATCCAAATTAGCTTCCTCTTCCCTTCAAGGCCTCGAACAAACTGTTCTGATAGAAGTCCTCCTGAAGCCGAGCATAGAGGACGATGCGCTCGACTCTGTTGAAACACTGCCAGTCCTCCTCGAAGACAATTGGATGAAGCCCCTCATCGAGTTTTTAAGAGACGGACTCCTCCCCCAGGATC
The DNA here is from genome assembly GCA_017893485.1 of Hemerocallis citrina. Lineage (NCBI taxonomy): Eukaryota > Viridiplantae > Streptophyta > Magnoliopsida > Asparagales > Asphodelaceae > Hemerocallis > Hemerocallis citrina. Next base: position 186,936,623 of record CM030360.1, read on the forward strand.
CGAAGGCAGCCCGAAGGATAAGGACCCGAGCCGAGCGCTACACATTAATCGAAGGCATTCTGTATAAGTGCTCCTTCACCCAGGTGGATGGTCGGCCCTACCTAAGGTGCCTCTCCCCCGGGCAAGCCGACTACGCCCTGCAAGAACTTCATGAGGGCATTGGCGGGGCTCACTCTGGCTCCAGAGCCCTAGCGCGCAAAGTGTTGAACTACGGGTATTACTGGCCCACTCTCCTGCGGGATGCCGAACGACACGTTCGGCAATGCAGCTCCTGCCAGAAGTATTCCGACATCCAACGCCTTCCGCAAGCACCACTTACCTCCCTATCAAGTCCGATCCCCTTCGCAATGTGGGGGATGGATTTACTAGGGCCATTTCCGCCAGCTCCCAGACAATTAAAATTCCTAGTCGTGGCAGTCGACTATTTCTCGAAATGGATAGAGGCCAAGCCCCTAGCTACAATCACCGAGCATAGAGTTGTTCAGTTCTTTTGGAAAAATGTGATCTGCCGATTCGGCGTTCCCTGGGTCATAGTTACAGATAACGGGACGCAGTTCGCCGGGGCCGCCTTCCGAGCCTTATGTGAAGACCTCGCCATACAGCACCGCTTCTCCTCCGTCTCTCATCCCCAATCAAATGGCTAGGCCGAGAATGCCAACCGACAGATCCTCTCCGGCATCAAGAAGAGACTAGACAAGTGCTCCAAGGGCTTGTGGGTCGATCAGCTGCCCAATGTGTTATGGAATTACCGCACCACGAAGCGGACCCCAACGGGCGAGAGTCCGTTTAATCTCACCTATGGGTCCGAGGCCCTCATCCCCCTAGAAGTTGGGATACCCTCTCCTCGTTTGATAGCCTTTGAAGAAGAGCAGAATGCTAGAAAGCTCAGAGCAAGCCTAGACTTGATAGACGAAATCCGAGAAAGAGCTGCTATACGGCAACAAAGTTACCGAAGAAGAATTGAGATACCCTACAACAAAAGGGTCCGCCCAACGGACCTCAAAGAAGGGGATCTGGTCCTCCGAAAATTGGCCATCTCGTTCCCCGGACAGAAAAGCAAACTGGCCCCGAATTGGGAGGGACCATACAAAATCTCAAAAGTGATCCGCCCCGGTGCGTACAAGCTCGAAGATCTTGAAGGCAGAGAAATTTCTAGGACTTGGAATGCCGACCATCTTTTGAAATACCAAGAGAAGGCAACTACGCCTCTCTAAGTAACTCGAAGATGTCGAACCATTCCCTTCCTGTTATTAGTAGAAACTTTTCCTTTATTTCTTTCATTGTAATAACGGCTAGCAACTTTAGAAGCAGCCGATCATTGGATATTAATAAATAAAGTTCATATTTTTATACTGTCGTACCTCTCTGCCTTTAATTCTTTGATCTCACAATGGTTCGGAGTCCGGCACTCGGCTCGACTCTTACTCCTCGGCTCGTCCATAGACGAGCCAGGAGTAGATCGCCGTTCGAAACTGCTCCTGTAGCCGTTGAATGGATCGGAGTCCAACACTTGGCTCGATTCTACTTCGCAAGTTCGCTCCTAAGCGCACTAGAAGTAGCTCGCCATTCGGAATTGCTCCTGCATCCCTTAAACTAACCACACGATGGTTCGAAGTCCATCACTCGGCTCGACTCTTCTTCCTCGGCTCGCTCAACAGACGAGCCGGAAGTAGATCGCCGTTCGAAACTGCTCCTGCAGCCGTTGAATGGATCGGAGTCCAACACTTGGCTCGATTCTACTTTGCAAGTTCGCTCCTAAGCGGACTAGAAGTAGCTCGCCATTCAGATGGATCGGAGTCCAACACTTGGCTCGATTCTACTTCGCAAGTTCGCTCCTAAGCGGTCTAGAAGTAGCTCGCCATTCGGAATTGCTCCTGCATCCCTTAAACTAACCACACGATGGTTCGGAGTCCATCACTCGGCTCGACTCTTCTTCCTCGGCTCGCCCAACAGACAAGCCGGAAGTAGATCGCCGTTCGAAACTGCTCCTGCAGCCGTTGAATGGATCGAAGTCCAACACTTGGCTCGATTCTACTTCGCAAGTTCGCTCCTAAGCGGACTAGAAGTAGCTCGCCATTCGGAATTGCTCCCGCATCCCTTAAACTAACCAAACGATGGTTCGGAGTCAATCACTCGGCTCGACTCTTCTTCCTCGGCTCACCCACAGACAAGCTGGAAGTAGATCGCCGTTCGAAATTGCTCATGCAGCCGTTGAATGGATCGGGTCTCTCCTACGGCTCGATTCTTATCTCTCTGACTCGTCCTCAAACGGGCCGGAATTAGATACAGATCACAGCCCTGACGCGCCGAGCCGAAGTACCGAGGTACCGACCCTCGTATATGGCAAAAAAACCATTCGAGATGAAATCACCGTCAGATCATCTCAGAAAGTGTGCTAGGGCGTGATGAGCGGATCTAATTTAGCCACGTGTCCACAAAACGACAAGATAGTGTTTTCTTGGAAACTGGACCCTGCCTCAAGATTCGTGCAAACATCAGACGACCCTGATCGCTTCACTTCGCTCGGCAGAAGCCACCACGGTCTTCAAGCTACGATCAAGCCATGTGGGCACAGCTGAGAATCAACTGCGCCTTAGCAGCCGAACCGAGCCTCACCTGAAGGGATCGAGCAAGGTTCAGAAGCGCAACAAAAGAGAAAGTTCCGAGGCCAAGGTGTTCGGCAATGCGAACACCTGCCTCGCGATTCATTTCAGGCCTACCCTAGTTAGCGCGACTAGAGCGGACAGATAAGAAGACAACAGAGAACAGTTCGGATAAAACAGCTCCAATTCTATTAATAACTTGGACAAAATTACAAAATGGAAAACGACAACAAAAGCTTGCAAATGAGTTACAACAACAAGACACGGCCCGTCTACTGCCGCCGAGGAAGGGGTACGTTCCGGTTCAGTGACACTTTGGGTCGGTGCTTCTTGACCTCAGAACTCGAATCCAGTCCAACGAACCGAGAAGCCTCCTCGCCGCTGACCCTGACAGTTGCTCCAACCGAAGCACCACTCGAGGACACCGCTACACCACTCTGGGCATTGGCCGCTGACTTGCCTACGATAGGAGTCCGGCTCGCCGCTTGATAGAACGTGATCCCTCGCTCGATCTCTTCGCGAGTGCACGAGGTGCTCCGGATGTTAGCCCTCACTGGCTGAGGCTTGAGCCGAGCAACCTCTTCTTCCAGTTCGACGATCCGATCCTTCAGTGTGTCATCCTTCACTATTACTTTAAACCGAGGATGTTTCGCCTAACCGGGGTACTCAGCACTGTCGGATATAACGCGGCGCAAGTGGGTCACTTCGATACTCTTGTCGACCGTCACCCTCTGCAGCTCTTCCACCTTCTTCGCTAAGCCATCTTGTTCGGCCGAAACTCGCACCAGTTCCTCTTCCTTAGCAGATAGCTCAGCCTCGACTATCCGTAGGTGGTGCAGCTCGGCCAACGCCTCGCTATGCCTAATCTCTAAGTTGTGAAGTATCCTCCTCGTCAAGTGAACCTCACCCTCGAGACGATCCACCCGAGATTGCTTAAACTGTAATACCCCGATTTTCCTAATACATAAAGATTATTTATTTCTCTTTTTATGGTATGCTTATGACTATTATTTTCTCCATGATAAATAAAGTATATTGTTTTCTATAAAGTATTTTCTCTAAAGCCCAAATGTTGAGTTGTTATTTTCTCTTTTTAAAATATTCATTTTGGCCCAAATGAACTTAACCCTTTTATTCATAGCATCCTTTTCTCCTTTTTCGGGTATTTGATGTAGTGGAGTTTGTGTGTACACGTGCACTTCATGTACACGTGCACAAGACACAATGCTTGGCCGGTTTGTGGAGTGATGGACTTGAGTCATGGGTAGTTATTTTTGGGGTGTGGGTAGTTTCTCAAACTCCCGATTTGATCTCAGCCTTTGATTCTCTAACTCCCCAATAGATCTTAGCCATCTATTCTATCTATTTCCTAGTATAAATACCCCTCCTATCCCCTATCTCCTTTACACTAAGATTTTCTAAGATTGCTGTTACAAGAGAGTATTTGTGAGTTTGTGTGGGAGCTTTTCTGTGGAGGCAAGCAGCATTGCTGAGGAGCTCGGTGTGGAGCAAAGGAGCAAGAAGACGTTCTCTACCTTGAAGAGTTTGCGGGATTTCGGTTATTTCTTCATATAAGGTGGGTGTTTCTCAGGACTTCTAAGGTAGGAATGATACTATGATTGTTTTGATTGATACCATGTTACAAAAGTGAATTGAATACAGTAGAAATTGCTTGAACATGATATTAATAATGAAAATGGAACTGTCGGTACAGTCGACTGCCATGTGAGCCAGCCGACTGGTACGAGACACATAAATTTATAATGTGCTAAAAAGCATGTGTGTGAATAGATATGATGGTGTGATTATTATGTATATTTTTCCCTGTGACACATATGATGGAGGGAAGGTAAATGAATGAAAAGAACTAATGGTAATCAATAACTTAAATTGTCGGAGCAATCGGCTGATGTTGTATAAGTCGACTGGTGCTTCGTTCTGAATATGACTGTTTGGAAGTTCCATGAATAAAGATATTTTATTTATGTAGACCCCGTATGATGACTTGAGATTTATATCTTCATTGTCGTAAGAAAGTATGAACTATGTGAATGCATGTTTAGAGTATCCTTCTTTAAAGAAAGAGCATATTAGTAACTGAACATTCATGTTGTAATGCTACTGGACAATAAGAGACTCTGTCTAGGAAACATGAATTTATGTATACTGTTAATTGACATCATGATGCAAGTGCATGTAAGAACTGTAAATGATCTTTAAGTTAAAATGGATCTGTCCAGTCGACCGATGCATGTAGCAAGTCGACTGATCTGGACATAGGATTGTGCTGTTGGAATCTTCAGGACAGACGACTGATAGATGAACAGTCGACTGTCATAAGGACAATATTGTGAATATGAAAAGTGCGGGACAGGCGACTAGTTGTGTACAACAGTCGACTATCCCGAGCATTTGTGCTGTTACTGTATGTGACTGTATGAGTCGACTGGTGTTCTCCCAAGTCGACTGTACAGAGTGGACTTTGACATATTTGAATTCATGTTATATTACTGTTAGTAATTGTGAACTTTATGATTTAAGTTGATGGACTCTGTTTATGGCTGTACAAATTATGTGATATGAATCATAGATGAGAATTGAGAATTAAATGAAAGTATGAAATGTGAAATCATGATAAGAAAGTCTGTGAGACTCTAAATTGAATTATGAGCTGATGGTGTTCAATTGGATATTGTGAATTTGAAATTGAACGAAAGAGTAGCTAAGTCTCCCCGGCAGTGAATTGAAATGATGTTGAGAAATAGACCAGGTTGGTCAAGTGAAATGAAATGATAAGTCCGGTTTGATGGAGAGGCTAACTCTAGAGCTTAATTTTTATTCATGATTCTAATGTAACTTTAATACATAGTGTGGAGGTGATGAAGGTGAAAGAAAAACATGAGTATGAGAGCTAGGGTACGGTGCGGGTGTGTGAGCCGCAGAATGCATGCTTGATGAGTCAAGACATGGCGCGGGCACAACTCAGTAATGATCGGACTTTAGTCACGCTTGTGGGATGTTTTGGTGACTGCAAGAGGAGTGTGTTCAGGGAGGAGGCTGAATTGTCGCAGAATGCATGCTTGACGAGTCAAGACATGGCGCGAAATTCTACTCCAGGGGCCAGATACATGCTTGTACTCATAGAATCATCTAGGATATTCACTGAAATTACAGAAGTAGAGTAAGTCATGGCGTGGGATTGAACCCTACAAAAAGAAGAACGATTAAGAGGCTTGCCCTCGAACCTATGTAGTATGGAATGCATAGAATTCGAACAAGTGTGCATTAGTGTCATGTGAAAATTAAATAATTACATTAAGGATTAAGTGCACAAACACGACACGACATCATTAAAAGTTCCCTTTTTGGTTTACATGCTTATTATGAACAAGATTGTGATTTTGGTTAAGAAATGAGATTCATTATACTGTTTCTGGCATAGAGAGGATGGCCATGTATAATTATCGTCGGTTGAATAAACTGACGTACCCACAGTTTGTATGCAGGTAAATCATATGTAAAGAGGAATGGATGCATAAAGAGCTTATTATGTTGTTGTTCATTTATGTAAATATTGTATATTTTGCTTCCGCTGTGAGAAATTTAAATGTAAGATATTGTAACTCTGATGTAAAAAGAAAAGTTTGAAATTTCCTTGTAAAATTGTACTCGAGAAAAGCGAAATGATCCTGTAGAACATCTCGAATTCAGTGATTTGGGATTCGGGGCGTTACAGAATGGTATCAGAGCCACGCTTTTCTACGCTTTCACACTTGTGCAAGTTTATAAGGAACGACACCCTAGATGTGGACATTAGAGTGTGTGTTTGAATCTAGAGATTTAAATGTAAGTGACTTACATTTGTGTTGCTCTATGATTTATGCTTCTTCCTCTCTATTCTAAGATGGCTGATCACTTCGACCCTGCTGGAGGCGACGACTGGCATATTATTGAGGAAGAGTACCATCCTGGACAGGCTGATTCTAAGGACGAGTATCACCCTGGGCAAGCAGATTCTGATGATGAGGAGTACCCTGAATCTCGAGAGATCACCCCACCGCCGAATTCACCTGACGATTCTTCTTCTTCTGATGAAGAAAAGGGACCAGCTCTGAGTGGCACTGTGACTTCTCTTCAGAGGCAAGTGGATACCTTGAAGTATAGAGTTGGAGCTTTGGAGGCTCAGCTGGCACAGCGGAAGGCCGATTTCTCCGTTCTCAGTCACCGAGTGTGGGAACTTGAGAAGAAAAAGAACCTAACTGATGTGCTGAAAGATGAAGTGGATGAACTACGGGATGAGATTCGAGCAGCGAAGAGGACCCGTAGAGATTAGATTGTCCTAGTTTCTATTTTCTTCTATTCTGATGTTAAGAAATGTTTTAATTCGAATGTATAAACTTTGAAATTCAATGAAATGAAAGTTGGTTTAAATTCTTGTCTTATACTTCGAATTTGATGGATCTTTTGCATCAGAATATGTCGAGAAGAATGGCTAGGAATAGGGAAGGTTTGGACCTGGAGGCCGAACTTGCAAGGGTTTACCAGACACTGAATGCAGTGGCTGCAAACCAAGGTCGAGGGCCGATGAATCCAGTACCCGAGGCAGTCAAGCTAGTGGAATCGTTCAAGAGAATGAAACCACCAGTGTTCGAGGGAAAGTCAGACCCAGATGCGGCTGACAACTGGATCCGTCAAGTGGAGACAATCTTCGAGGTGTTGGAGACACCGGAGGGCAGCAAGGTCAAGTTGGCGACTTTGCAGTTGGAGAAGGATGCAGCTGTTTGGAGGCAGTCGATGAAGAGGACTATGGGAGGTTTGTTGCTTGGCTGGGAGGAATTTCTGGGAGAATTCCGTAGCCATTATTTCCCCTCCGACGTCCAGGAGAAGAAGGCCATGGAGTTTCTGTCACTTCAGCAAGGCAGCATGACTGTAAGGGAGTATGAGACTAAGTTTACTCAGCTCTCCAGGTATGCTCCAGAACTGGTGATAGATGAGGCGAAGAAGGCTCGCAAGTTCGAGCATGGTCTGAGGCCAAGCTTGAGGTCCCGTATGATACCTCTTGGTATCAGGCGATTCGATAAGTTGGTCAAGAGGGCGGCAGCGACGGAGGCAGATATGGAGCAGTTCCATGTTGCTCAGCACCAGAAGAGCAACTGGCAGTCCGGGAAGAGGCCTGCTCAATCGGGGAGTTTCAAGGGGCAACCATCTGCACAGAGGTTCAAACCGACAGGGGCGAACGCTATCAGTGTAGCTGGAAGACCTGGAAACGATGTAGGGAGACCTTCTGCAGTCACTTGCTTTAACTGTGGTGAAGTGGGACATTACCAATCTCGATGTCTCAAACTGCGGGCTGGCAATCACAATGTGCCAATACAGTAGACTGGGAAGAGGCCGTACCAGTCAGGGCGAGTATTTGCTTTGACAGAAGCTGATGCTGAGGAGGCGGATCAGGTCATCTCTGGTACGAGAGCTGATGTTTAGTGTGGTTTTGTCATTTCTCCTTCCCGTTTATATTGTGAGACTGTTATGTAATGGTGTGTGCTATGTAACAGGCGAACTCTATATTAATGGAATGAAAGCTGTCGTATTATTCGATACTGGATCCTCTCATACTTTCGTGTCTCCTAGATTTGCTAAAGTGTTGGGAGTGGAACCGAAGATTTTCCCAGGCAAGATCTTAGCAGTAGCTACTCCATCAGGGGAAACTTTAACCACTGATCGGTATTATGCTGATTGCGAGATAGTGATTGGGGATCGAATCTTTGGCATTGATCTGATCGAGTTGACCATTTTGGGGGTCGATGTTATCATTGGCATTGATTGGATGTCGGTGTACAGTGCGAGCATCGAGTGTAAGACCAAGACGGTGACAGTGAAGGCTCCAGGTGGAACTGAAGTCACTTTCCAAGGGAAGTTGAAATGTCCTAAGCTGGTGGCAACTATCCGCAAGGAGGAGACTCCTGTGGAATTGCAAGGGATTCCTGTGGTTCGGGACTATCCTACTGTGTTCTTGGAAGATTTTCCTGGGTTACCTCCGCATCGTGATGTAGAGTTCAGCATCACTGTCCAACCGGGAAGTGCACCCATTTCGAAGGCACCGTATAGGATGGCTCCAGTGGAACAGGATGAAGTGAAACGGCAGATTGAGGAACTGTTGGGAAAAGGCTTTATTCAACCTAGTGCGTCACCTTGGGGAGCACCAGTGCTTTTGGTAAAGAAGAAGGATGGATCGATGAGGATGTGCATCGATTACCGAGAGCTGAATAAGGTCACTGTTCAGAATAAGTATCCGATTCCTCGAATTGATGATTTGTTCGATCGTCTACAAGGAGCAGCTGTATTCTCCAAAATAGATCTTCGATCAGGCTACCACCAAGTTCGAGTGAAAGCTGAAGATGTGCACAAAACTGCGTTTAGAACTCGGCATGGGCATTACGAATTCTTAGTTATGCCATTCGGAGTGACAAATGCACCTGCAATCTTCATGGACTTGTTGAACAGAGTTCTGAGGCCGTTTATTGATTCTTTCGTCGTGGTGTTTATCGACGATATTCTCGTGTACTCCAAGTCTGAGGCGGAGCACACTGAGCATCTGGCAGCAGTTTTGCAGAAGTTGGCAGAGCAGAAGTTGTATGCCAAGTTATCCAAGTGTGATTTCTGGAAATCTGAAGTGGCATTCCTAGGTCACACCCTTTCTAAGGAGGGAGTGGCAACTGACCCTCAGAAGATAGAGGCAGTGAGAGATTGGGCTAGGCCTACTACAGTGAAGGAAGTCAGAAGTTTCCTTGGGATGACTGGATATTATCGGAGATTCATTCAAGGTTATGCTCAGATAGCTGTACCGCTTACTGGACTAACCAAGAAGAATGTGAGCTTCAAGTGGACTGAGCAATGTGAGGCGAGTTTTCAGGAGTTGAAAGATAGACTGACTACTGCACCTATTTTGGCTTTGCCTAGAGCTAGCGATGCTTCACATCGTGGACTTGGTTGTGTCTTAATGCAAGAAGGAAGAGTAATCGCTTATGGGTCTAGGCAACTACGACCACATGAGAAGAATTATCCGACTCATGATCTAGAGTTGGCTGCGATTATCTTTGCTTTGAAGCAATGGAGGCACTACGTGTACGGTGAGAAGTTGAACATGTACACGGATCACAAAAGCTTGAAGTATATATATCAGCAGAGGGATCTCAATCTGAGGTAGCGGAGATGGTTGGAAGTGCTCGAGGATATGCGACCTGAGATCAAGTATCATCCTGGAAAGGCTAATGTTGTTGCTGATGCACTTAGTCGCAAGAGCAGTTTGGCCAGTTTGATTACGACTCAGAGGCATCTGATTGAGGAGCTGGACCGAGCAGGTATTGAGGTTGTCTTGCAAGGATTGGGAGCATCTTTATCTCAGTTGAAGCTTCAACCTACTTTGAATGCAAGGATCATTGCAAATCAGGAAGTTGACGCTGATATCTTGGAGATGAAGGAGCAGGTTGGTGCTGGCAGGTTGCCCGGATTTCAAATCAGGGATGGAGTGCTGTGGTTCGGAGATAGGCTGTGTGTTCCAGATCAGACGGACCTGAAAGAGAGTATTCTTCAGGAGGTGCATGCTACTCTTTTGTCAGTACATCCTGGGAGTACTAAGATGTACAAAGACATCAAACAGCATTTCTGGTGGTCAGGTTTGAAGCGGGATGTGGCCGAATTTGTCGCGAGGTGTGAGGTTTGTCAGCAAGTCAAGGCCGAAAATCAGAGACCCGGAGGTCTATTACAGCCGTTACCTATTCCGGAATGGAAGTGGGATAACATCAGTATGGATTTCATCACGGGATTGCCTAAGAGTTCTAAAGGCAATGATGCTATTTGGGTTATAGTCGATCGACTAACCAAGTTCGCTCACTTTTTGGCGATGAAACTTACTGCTTCGATGGACAAGTTGGCTGAGATGTATGTTGGTGAGATTGTCCGACTTCATGGCGTTCCCTCAACTATTGTATCTGATCGAGATGCGCGGTTTACTTCGCATTTCTGGAGGAGTCTTCAGGCAGCTTTGGGTACCAAGATAGATTTCAGCACTGCTTTTCATCTACAGACCGATGGGCAGACCGAGAGAGTCAATCGTATTCTTGAGGATATGCTTCGGTGTTGTATACTAGACTTTGGAGGCAGTTGGGAAAGGCATTTACCTTTGGTGGAGTTTGCCTACAACAACAGTTTTCAGGCTAGCATCGGGATGGCGCCGTATGAAGCTTTGTATGGCAGGAAGTGCAGGACGCCTGTCTGTTGGTATGAAGTTGGTGAGCGTCAGTTGTTTGGTCCTGAGCTTGTACAGCTGACTTCTGAGAAGATTGTTCTGATCGGGAAGAGGTTGGTGGAAGCTCAGAGCAGGCAGAAAAGCTATGCAGACAACCGGAGAAGGGACCTTGAGTTTGAGGTTGGTGACTTCGTCTTTCTGAAAGTAGTGCCCAGTAGAGGTGTGGTTCGTTTTGGCAAAGGCGGGAAGTTAGCCCCGAGATTTATAGGCCCGTATAAGATATTGAAAAGGATCGGAAAAACTGCTTACCGGCTTGATTTACCGGAGGAGTTGTCTCAGGTGCACAATGTCTTTCATGTGTCTATGTTGAGAGGTTATATTCCAGACCCGAGTCATCATTTGCCTGAAGTGCCGGAAGGTTTGCAGTTAGACCTGAATTACATCGAGACTCCTGTCGAGATTGTTGACCGTAGGGAGAAAGTCTTGAGGAATAAGACGATACCGATGGTCAAGGTAGTCTGGAGAAACCACTTGGTTGAAGAGGCTACTTGGGAATCTGAGGAGAGGATGTTGAGGGACTATCCTGAGCTTTTTGCTTGATTGTATTTTGCTTGATTGTATTTTGTATCCCTTGTTCTTGTTGTGTGTGTTGTATTTTGGTTGTTTTCTCGCTCTTGGTTGTAGTTCCGGGGACGGAACTATTCTAAGGAGGGAGTGATGTAATACCCCGATTTTCCTAATACATAAAGATTATTTATTTCTCTTTTTATGGTATGCTTATGACTATTATTTTCTCCATGATAAATAAAGTATATTGTTTTCTATAAAGTATTTTCTCTAAAGCCCAAATGTTGAGTTGTTATTTTCTCTTTTTAAAATATTCATTTTGGCCCAAATGAACTTAACCCTTTTATTCATAGCATCCTTTTCTCCTTTTTCGGGTATTTGATGTAGTGGAGTTTGTGTGTACACGTGCACTTCATGTACACGTGCACAAGACACAATGCTTGGCCGGTTTGTGGAGTGATGGACTTGAGTCATGGGTAGTTATTTTTGGGGTGTGGGTAGTTTCTCAAACTCCCGATTTGATCTCAGCCTTTGATTCTCCAACTCCCCAATAGATCTTAGCCATCTATTCTATCTATTTCCTAGTATAAATACCCCTCCTATCCCCTATCTCCTTTACACTAAGATTTTCTAAGATTGCTGTTACAAGAGAGTATTTGTGAGTTTGTGTGGGAGCTTTTCTGTGGAGGCAAGCAGCATTGCTGAGGAGCTCGGTGTGGAGCAAAGGAGCAAGAAGACGTTCTCTATCTTGAAGAGTTTGCGGGATTTCGGTCATTTCTTCATATAAGGTGGGTGTTTCTCAGGACTTCTAAGGTAGGAATGATACTATGATTGTTTTGATTGATACCATGTTACAAAAGTGAATTGAATGCAGTAGAAATTGCTTGAACATGATATTAATAATGAAAATGGAACTGTCGGTACAGTCGACTGCCATGTGAGCCAGCCGACTGGTACGAGACACATAAATTTATAATGTGCTGAAAAGCATGTGTGTGAATAGATATGATGGTGTGATTATTATGTATATTTTTCCCTGTGACACATATGATGGAGGGAAGGTAAATGAATGAAAAGAACTAATGGTAATCAATAACTTAAATTGTCGGAGCAGTCGGCTGATGTTGTATAAGTCGACTGGTGCTTCGTTCTGAATATGACTGTTTGGAAGTTCCATGAATAAAGATATTTTATTTATGTAGACCCCGTATGATGACTTGAGATTTATATCTTCATTGTCGTAAGAAAGTATGAACTATGTGAATGCATGTTTAGAGTATCCTTCTTTAAAGAAAGAGCATATTAGTAACTGAACATTCATGTTGTAATGCTACTGGACAATAAGAGACTCTGTCTAGGAAACATGAATTTATGTATACTGTTAATTGACATCATGATGCAAGTGCATGTAAGAACTGTAAATGATCTTTAAGTTAAAATGGATCTGTCCAGTCGATCGATGCATGTAGCAAGTCGACTGATCTGGACATAGGATTGTGCTGTTGGAATCTTCAGGACAGACGACTGATAGATGAACAGTCGACTGTCATGAGGACAATATTGTGAATATGAAAAGTGCGGGACAGGCGACTGGTTGTGTACAACAGTCGACTATCCCGAGCATTTGTGCTGTTACTGTATGTGACTGTATGAGTCGACTGGTGTTCTCCCAAGTCGACTGTACAGAGTGGACTTTGACATATTTGAATTCATGTTATATTACTGTTAGTAATTGTGAACTTTATGATTTAAGTTGATGGACTCTGTTTATGGCTGTACAAATTATGTGATATGAATCATAGATGAGAATTGAGAATTAAATGAAAGTATGAAATGTGAAATCATGATAAGAAAGTCTGTGAGACTCTAAATTGAATTATGAGCTGATGGTGCTCAATTGGATATTGTGAATTTGAAATTGAACGAAAGAGTAGCTAAGTCTCCCCGGCAGTGAATTGAAATGATGTTGAGAAATAGACCAGGTTGGTCAAGTGAAATGAAATGATAAGTCCGGTTTGATGGAGAGGCTAACTCTAGAGCTTGATTTTTATTCATGATTCTAATGTAACTTTAATACATAGTGTGGAGGTGATGAAGGTGAAAGAAAAACATGAGTATGAGAGCTAGGGTACGGTGCGGGTGTGTGAGCCGCAGAATGCATGCTTGATGAGTCAAGACATGGCGCGGGCACAACTCAGTAATGATCGGACTTTAGTCACGCTTGTGGGATGTTTTGGTGACTGCAAGAGGAGTGTGTTCAGGGAGGAGGCTGAATTGTCGCAGAATGCATGCTTGACGAGTCAAGACATGGCGCGAAATTCTACTCCAGGGGCCAGGATACATGCTTGTACTCATAGAATCATCTAGGATATTCACTGAAATTACAGAAGTAGAGTAAGTCATGGCGTGGAATTGAACCCTACAAAAAGAAGAACGATTAAGAGGCTTGCCCTCGAACCTATGTAGTATGGGATGCATAGAATTCGAACAAGTGTGCATTAGTGTCATGTGAAAATTAAATAATTGCACTAAGGATTAAGTGCACAAACACGACACGACATCATTAAAAGTTCCCTTTTTGGTTTACATGCTTATTATGAACAAGATTGTGATTTTGGTTAAGAAATGAGATTCATTATACTGTTTCTGGCATAGAGAGGATGGCCATGTATAATTATCGTCGGTTGAATAAACTGACGTACCCACAGTTTGTATGCAGGTAAATCATATGTAAAGAGGAATGGATGCATAAGGAGCTTATTATGTTGTTGTTCATTTATGTAAATGTTGTATATTTTGCTTCCGCTGTGAGAAATTTAAATGTAAGATGTTGTAACTCTGATGTAAAAAGAAAAGTTTGAAATTTCCTTGTAAAATTGTACTCGAGAAAAGCGAAAAGATCCTGTAGAACATCTCGAATTCAGTGATTTGGGATTCGTGGCGTTACATAAACAACTCGGCTTGGCGCCTACCAGTCGAGGCTATAGGGGTCTGCTCGGCGATCTGAAAAGAGAAAGGGATAGCATTGAAATACTACACTACCGAACCAAACACTTAGACAAATTTCGGAGTCAAAATGTTTTTCATTCATTAAAAGCGGTGGCCAGTCCGCAAAAGGCGTTACAATGCTCGGAAGAAAAAACAACAAAAACTACAAAAAGCTTAACGTGGGGATCAGGGGTCCACCTTCTTCGTCGCGTCAACCACGGGCGCATCGACGGATGGCCCCTCGATCCGCCCCTCGACCCGGCAATCTGCCGCAGGCTCTTCGGCCTCTTCCTCCTCGTCCTCTCCTTCGGACTCGTCGCCCTCGCCCTCCTCCTCACCGCCTGAGGGCGATCCTGGCCACAGGCGGTAGCCGACCCGCTCGAAGCCGGGGATCCGTTCTTGCACATGGTCGAGCGCCGTCTGATAAGACCGCTCCATGTTCTCGGCCATGTGCTTCTTTGCCTCGGCTTCGACCTCCTTCTCCACCTCGGCCCTGATCTTCGTCGCCAAGGCCTCCTTCTCTGCCTTCTCTTCGGTCAAGGACTTCAGCGCCGCAGCCAGCTCCTCGGCGGCCTTGGCGGCCTTGGCAGACTCCGCGTCGAGTCGCTCCTTGGCTTTCTTCAGGTCGTCAACAAGGTCGACCACCCGGACTTCCAAGGCCTCGGCTCTCCTCTGCTCGGCCTCGAGTTCCTTGACCGCCCAGACCTTCGCCAACCTGTCTTTGTCGCTCGCCGCCCTCAATTCCTTCTCCTGCTCAGCGAATGTCTCAAGGAGATGGCCGAAGTGACAGGTAGCCTGCGAAGACTAACGGTGAGCGCGCTAAACAAACCGGGCAGTAAACTTGAAAAAAAATTAGCAAGAAGAAACTTACCGAGACAAGTGACCGAGCCACCTCGTAGGTGTCGTCACCCACCGTCCCCGCCTTTAGCGCGGCTCGATCCTTCGGGGTCGCCAAGTGCTTGACGACCTGCACTACATTTGCGAATTGTCGAGGAACCCGTCATGGTTCTTCACTCGCCAATTCGGCACGAACAGCTGCCTGTGCTGCTCGGTCAGAATCTCCTCGGCATCCCTGGTCAGCGGAGGGGCCTCGATCGACAGCGCCGCGTTCACGTCGAAGGTCCCCTCAATCATGCCAGGAGCCACGGGAGACGAGGGCTCCTCGACAACAACGACCTCCGAGGGCGCGTCAACAGTCGGAGGTGGCGGGGTGATGGTCGAGGCGACAGTGGGTGGCGGTGTCGACGAGGCAGCCGCGGCCGCCCTCTTCCTCTTTTTCCCTCCGGCCAACTTGGACCTGTCGGCCATCATGGAGCTGAAGTCGATCTTCATTGCTTCTGCGGCGAGCCACAAAAAAGGAGACGAGTTAGCAAGCTGAACCAAAAACTTGAAAGAAAAAAGAAAATAAATGAGATGTCAGGAGCATACTCGGGTCGATGGGGCTTAGGCCGGACCCGAACAACACCTCCTCCGTCAAATCCCTCCAACTCAATACCGGCAAAGCCATTATCCTGTTCGCCACCTCCTCCTCGGCCTCAGACAAAACAGGGTCGGCACGCGCGAATCTCGGCACCTCCACCTTCCAACGGGTCGGAATAGGCCGAATCGCCTCGCCCCTTACTATAAAATACTTCTCCTTCCAACCCTTAATTAAGTCAGGGTTTTCTATAATCCTAACACCCTTCCTCGGCCCCAAGTAGTATCGATACTCCGTCTTGTGCTGCCGGTTTACTCGATACATTCCTCGGAAGACCGTGAGATCCGGCTCTACTTCGGCTCGGTAGCACTGAAGCAAAAAGGCGTTCACATGGTGCCATGTGTTCGGCATGAACTGAGTCGGCGCGAGGCAGAACCAGCCGAGGATCTCAAGGATGAAAGGGTGCAGAGGGAAACGTAACTCGGCATGCAAGGAGTCAACGTCGAACATGCACATGTCCGACGACGGCAGCTTAGAGTTCGCTCGTATCCCGGGACCTGGGAGAATCAGTTTGTACTCCAGAGGGATGGCAAAGGCCTTTCTAACCCGGAGTAGGTCCTCCTCGGATAACAGCGAGATGAGCTCGTCGGCTTCGGTGGGAAGGGCCGGGTTGGGTTCTTCGACGATCTTAGACTTCCCATAGATCGCCTTCTCCAGCAGGTCGCCCTGGTACTGCCTGACCCCCGAATGACCGGACAGGACAGAAGGATACCGTCCCATCTCGGGGGTTTGCTTCGAATTCTCCACAATCACCTCCACTACGGGGGATTGGGCCTCCACCCTCCTCTTCTTCTTCTCCTTCCTCGCCTCGGCTATAGAAGGTTCGGCAACCTGTTTACCCTTCCTCCGGATCTCCGACCTCCTCCTCTCCTCGGCACCATCATCGCCCGAAGACGAGGCCCCACTCCCCGAGTTCACTCGAGACATCTCTAGGAAAAATTATTTAGACTAAGTGAACTGACCTTTTGAAGTGACGTTCACGGTCGGAGTGCTCTCGCCGGAAATCGCCTGGCCCACGCGACAGCTAACGGCAACGCCTTGGAGAGAAAATCGCCACTAGCAGAGAACTTAGAGATCGAAAGTAAAAAACTTGAGAGTAAAAAGTGAGAAATGAGTTTGAGAGTGAGGGTGAAAGCTTATAACCCCTAACAAGTTGGGCCTCCTTGGGAAACGCAAAAAGCCCACTAAGAAGCCAAAACGACAAGCGGAAAAGCTACGAAGTTACGAGAAGCAGGAGACTCTTCAAAATACCAAGTCAACGACTCGGCCACCGGTCTGCTGAGCCGAGCTATCGAACAGCCCGGCTGGGCAACCGAGCCACTGCCCACCTTCAAAGCAGACAACTCAAATCCGAGCTGAGGTACCGGGGTACCGACCCTCGTATATGGCAAAAAATCGTCCCGAGGCAAAGTCACCGTCGGATCTCTCCAAAATTCGCGACAGAATCTGATGAACGGTTCAGATCATGCCACGCCCACAAAATGACAAGATAGCGTTTTCTCGTGATCTGAACCCCATCCTCGTGATACGCGCCATGCTCAACGATCCAGATCCAGCCACGCGTCTCTTCCGAACTGTCTGCCATCGGCTTGTTCAGGCGAGCTACCAAACAGCTCAGCCGAACAGCCGAGCCACCGGACACGGAGGGGAGCAACCTTCGAAGAACAATGCCTTCAAAACAGACAACTCAACACCTCGGATGACGGTACAGACCCTCCGAGCCGAGGTACCGGGGTACCGACCCTCGTATATGGCAAAAAATCGTCCCGAGGCGAAGTCACCGTCGGATCTCTCCAAAATTCGCAATAGAATCTGATGAACGGTTCAGATCATGCCACGCCCACAAAATGACAAGATAACGTTTTCTCGTGATCTGAACCCCATCCTCGTGATGCGCGCCATGATCGACGATCCAGATCCAGCCACGTGTCACTTCCGAACTGTCTGCCATCGGCGTGTTTAGGCGAGCTACCAAACAGCTCAGCCGAACAGCCGACCCACTGGACACAGAGGGAAGCAACCTTCGGAGAACACTGCCTTCGGAACAGACACCTCAGCACCTCGGCCGACGGGACAGACCCTCCGAGCCGAGGTACCGGGGTACCGACCCTCGTATATGGCAAAAAATCACACCGACCCATATCAGCCGTTGGATCTTGTAAAAGCGTGCGCTCGCCATGATGGACGGCCCAGATTTGGCTACGTCCATTAAACGACAAGATAGCGTTTTATGGAGATCTGCACTGAGATGGACGTCCCAGATTACGTCACGTCCCTCGGATCCTCCGAGCCGAAGCACTGACCCTCCGAGATGAGACGCAGACCCTCCGAGCCGAGGTACCGGGGTACCGACCCTCGTATATGGCAAAAAATCACACCGACCCATATCAGCCGTTGGATCTTGTAAAAATGCGCGCTCGTCATGATGGACGGCCCAGATTTGGCCACGTCCACTAAACGACAAGATAGCGTTTTATGGAGATCCGCGCTGAGATGGACGGCCCAGATTACGCCACGTCCCTCGGATCCTCCGAGCCGAAGCGCTGACCCTCCGAGACGAGACGCTGACCCTCCGAGCCGAGGCGCAGGCCCTCCGAGCCGAGGTACCGAGGTACCGACCCTCGTATACGGCGAAAAAATGTGCCGAGGAACAGGGACCGTCTGATCGTTCCGAGGTTCGCGCTCCGCTCTGATCGAGGGCTCTGATGATGCCACGTCATAAATAAATATTAAAAAATCGATTTTTATTTATTTAAATCATTTTATTTATCTAAAAATCGCGAAAAATTACTAAAAATTCAGAAAAATTAGCTAAAAATTCCGGGAAATAATTAAAAATTCGGGGGACATTTCCAAGCCTCCGAACGAACAATTATTGCCTAGAAAGCACGGCTAAAGCCCCCGAACGACTAGCTGACACATCGCGAAATTAGATAAATAGCCTGAAAAAATAGATAAAAACTTGATATACCAAATGGCCTCAAGAAAGAAGAAGAAATTGCCCTACCACCCACTTCGGGATTCCAAAAAACCCATTCGGACTTCGATACAACTTCATTAGCCACTAAAACAGTCAAACTACTCCTTAAAGACTAATTGTCCTCAGCCTTTAGGAGTGGGGGAGCTCGTGATATGGCTAAAAATAGAGGTTTAATCAAGACCGTCCGAATTAGGCACGAATCCTGAAGTTCAAGGGTAAAGCGGTAATTTTACCGCCAAACGGGTCCGAAACGGGTACTGGGTCCCCCTCTCACGGATCCAATAAACCCGCAAACGGATCCACCACAACTGGGTGCGGGTTTCAACCCGCAGCAAACCCGGTCCAGCAGGATAGAATTAGGGTTTCTGATTAATATTAATCAACGGCCCTGATTCATATCTATCCTTTCACTGGGGGTTAGGGATTACATTCCTTATCTGTATACACAGGAATTACATGCCTAATCTGTTCCCTGAGACGCCTATAAATACCCCCCACCCATCTTCATTAAGAGGTAATCAATCTTTCACCAGTTTTTGCGCTCTTTCATAGTCTTTCAGATTACTGACTTGAGCGTCGGAGGGTGCGTCGCCGGGAACAACCCCGGTGTCTCGCACTTTTTGCAGGTCTACGGCGGGATCGACGATCGAGGTCCGACGGAACAGGTATACAGGTTTACTATTCAGTTTCCCTAAGAATCCACAAATTCATCTGTTTGCCCCCACACCAAATTTAGCGGCAACAGTTTCCCTCCGCACCCATATTAATAAGTCTCCATAATTTAATTACTAATTCTTTTTCCAATACAGATCCTGATTTCAAAAAATTGTAATTAATGTTTTCTCAATACAAATTCTTTTTTAAAGAGAAAATAGAATTACTAATTCTTCTTCCAATACAGTTGGCACTAAATTTTTGGAGAAAATAAAATCTAGAAAGTTGAAAGTACAATTTTCTAAGAATATTTGATAGGATTAAGATGAGTAATTAAGACAAAATTTCAACATAAATAAGGATTTTCTTAGGGAAAAAAAAAATGGGAAAAAAATGGATAATATCACTTAAAGTGAAATAAGAAAAAAAAACCCTAAATCTCACTTAAAGTAAAACTGAGGAAGTATGGACTTAAGTGAAATTATAATTTAATTACAACAAAATCCTACCTAAGTCACCCGAGCTCTATGTGTAGGCAGACCCACAAGTCCAAATTGATGGATCAGGACCTGAAATACACACAGAACCCAATTCTGTTAATAGCCAGACCTGATTTACACTTCAGACCCGTTATCAAAATTAGGGTTTATAAAATTCTAAATTATTTCATGATTTCCTTAAATTAAAACTTTAATAAAACAATAAGTAATCTCTATTAAAAAGTGAGATTTTATCAACCAAAATCTTGTATGCTCATGTAAATAATGGTCTCCAGTCAATACCCATTAACAACTACAAAAATCTATGATTATACTACATAATTTACAAATCAAAGATACCAAATGTAAACTTAAAATTGTAGATCGATATAGAAAACGATAAATCACCTACAAAAAGTCATTGATGATTGAAAACACATACTTGATGTCATATGATTAAAGGCAATGTACTTTCTTGATGTCGTTAAATCAGCGACCTAGAACTCCTCGAGGCATCATGCTGATAACGTGTAAGAAAAGAGAGAGATATAGAGAGGTGTAGCTGAATCCAAGTGTTGTGGTTTTTTTTTTATAACATATATATATAAGGGGGAAGTTAGGGTTAGGGTTTAGTAGTGTGGTTGAGCAGCCACCTGAAGAGGTGGGCTTCAGTCGCTACCTTAATAGGTGGACATCCACCTATAGTATTTCACAACAATAACAGCAATAATAATTATTATTATTATTATTATTATTATTATTATTATTTGAATAAAGCCTAATCTTGTATCAAACTTGAGTATCACCTTTTACCATATCTCTACTACTATAATGGGAGAAGGCCTTAGTGTAATTTGTCCATAACCCAACTCGTGCAATGCACGTGCTGGTAGAATTTTTTTTGCCCTTTTCATCCCCCCCCCCAAAAAAAATTCCCCATGTGCACTGCACGTGTATAATAAAAAACTAGTGGTTTAGCTATAACCTGGGATTGTTTGCTTCCAATCAGACCTGTAATTTAGGTACATATAATAACTTCCGTTCTTTTTATGTTGGACAAGACAATCTACCATCTCTTCTAAATGATATTGGTTGTTTATCCGAAAGCCAGCAAAGTTTAGTTCGTTACCTGAAAAAGAAGTAACGATCTAGACCTATGGCCACTACAACACTAATTGCCTTTCCCAGCGTTTTGTTTTACATTTCCCAGTGTTTATAAACGCCGTTGTATCTTACACTGGCGTTTACGAAAACGCCGGTATAAATGCCGCCGAATCGTGCGTCGCGATAGAGTTGAGGTATACCCCGACGTTTTTACCAAACGCCGGTGTAGGTTAAAACTACACCGGCATTTGAAAAACACCGATGTAGGTGTGTTCTCAAATTAGGGTGTTTTCATCTATTATTTACCCCGGCGTTTATAAAACGCCACTTTATCGTCAGTTTCAATTGCGTGATTAGATACACCGGCGTTTTTTAAACGCCGGGGTATGTTATTCCTGTTGGGACCTGTAGGCAATGCTGTATAAAAAATAATTAAGAACTTGAAATTTTCGTACTATCCAGTCGACTGAAAAATGAAGTACAGTCGACTGTAGCGTTAGAAAAGAGAGTATTTTATACAAGTCTGATCAGTCGACTTATAGCAGAACTTCAATCGACTTATTTGACAAGTTTACGAATAAAACACAAAAAATTAGAAATGCAAGTTGAGAAAATACAACCACCACAGAGAGTCAAGCACAGAGTACACAGCAATGTATCCTGGTTCGGTCCTCCAGACCTACATCCCGTCCCCAAGCAACCCACTTGAGATTTTCCACTATTCTTGAAAAAGTACAAGAATACCCTACGGCGTTTTGACAACAACTATGTCAAACCCGTAGACCTCTCTCACCACTAGAGAGAGCAAACTCACTCTACACCCAAGAGTGAAAAACCAACTCTACAACCAAGAGCCCTACTCTCCAACCGAGAGGACCACTCTCACAACCCAAGAGTGAAAAACAACAACAAAAGGAGTTTACAATAACCTATAGCCTTGTTTGTGATTTGTGCTTTTGTATAGTGGCTATTAGGTTAACTTCTGAAATTAGTCTAAAATGAATTCGATGTTATACTAGACTGAATTTCAGAGAACCCAGACTTAGAGTTTGTATGCTTTTGAAAGACTTGTTCTTGTTGAAAACAAAAGGCTTGAAGCTTAAAGAAATGCTTGGAAATATTGTGAACCTTTGCCAAATGATCTCTATACTCTTTTTATAGTGTTAGAGACGTTTGAACGTTGAGAGGTTAAATCCCAACTGCCATACAACGGCAGTAAAAAGATTTGATTTTGAAAATCAAGTTTTAAAAATAGAAAACTGTCGAAACGGCTTGAACAGTCAACTGGGTTGCCATAATGAGCTTGTATAAGTTCAGACAGTTTCGTACAATGACAGTCGACTGGTTCTAAGGAACGGTCGACTGGTACTCAAAAGCTGAACTTATTCAAGCTTGTTTTGACCTTTTAATTTCGTAAAACACTCAGATTATTTAAAGTATGTGTGAGTATGTGTGTGTGTGACAAGGCTACAAGGTTCTAAGACTCAAAGAATGAAAATTACAATATTACAATACACTTTTTACAAAACATTTGAAGCACTTGAATCTTGTCTTGAACTTGAGTCTTTAACTTGAGCTTGAGCTTTTGTCTTTTTGTCTTCAAGCTTGCTTGATCAATGTGGCTTGAGCTTAAATCTTTGTGGCTTGATCAATTACTCTTGAAAGCTTCAATGGATTGTTTTGCCTTTGTGTATTTCACTATGGTATTGACTGCGATATACTCTGCAAGAGATATGTGATAGGCAAACTTTGTATTGTGTTGTAGTCATCAAAACCAAGAATCAACAATTCCTATTTTTTCTTTTTTTCGTATTTCAATACGGTTTTATGATTTTTTTCACAGCACTGCTTACATTTCGATTTTCAAAAATACAATACAATTCAATTCACAATATCATTTCAATAACCTGTACAATTATTCACAAATAAATTCCCAAGTTTCAGGCATATTAATACAAATCACAACAAACACAATAATTAATTAGGCATAATAATGTGACATACATTTCATTAATTGTCCAAGAGCATTCAACATAATTAAGAAATTATATAATATTCAAATACAACTGTACTTGCAGACACAATAAACCATATCATAACCCGAAGAAGACTTTGCCGACCGCTACTACATACCCCTCGAGTTGCTTCCATTCCCATCGATTGAATTTCCTTCATTTGCATGACTAACATTTGATGGAATGATAGGGCCGCCCTGTGCAAAAAATAAAAATAAATAAAATAAAATAAATAAATAAATAATACAGATCGATATAAACTATGCATACAATTAATGACTCACATTCTACATGAAATCTTCAAAGGAAACAAGCTATTGAAGTATAAAGTTCAATAAATTATAAATACCCAAATGAAATAAGAAACAATGTCAATTCTAAAGTTTTCTATTCACCATTATTTGTTATACTTTCAGACAAATTGTAAATTCCAACTTTTGGACAACGTACATGTACCATTGGTCCTCTAAGTATAAGGATGTCGCTTAATGAACAAGGTTATAATTTACCTAAAGATTATTTTTATTTCAGCGTATAATGTATTATCAAGTTCATCAACAATTAATGAAGCATATGCCTCAGCCAAGACTCGGGCCTTTGTCATCTGTGTAGTGATACCTCGACAAGAAACACTATATATGTTGTGTGTACATGTGCTTAGCCTTTCATATCCTTCTTTATATATATATATAACTGCGTCAGTTCAATTCCATCTAAGTGTACAGCTACTCACCTATACTCAATTAACAAGAATTTCATTGCTCTTTTGAAATTTCTTCATCTACTGGTTTACACTTTTGTTGCAACTATTTTTTTACTCAAGTGACCTAAAAAGTATGGCCTGTATATTTCTAAAAATATGTCATGTTGCATCTATTTTATTAAAAGAAATGCCATGTTGCATCAATTAGGATGTCAGATATATAAGAAATAATTAATTTCATCTAATTAATTGAATTTCATTCAAAATACATTCTACAATTGGTTCAAGGAAACTTTCATTAAATATCTTGCTTTTAACACTTGAAAGTTCTTGAAGGATAAGGATTTGTTCAGCTAAAGTTTGGCACATATCCACAAATCTGAATGGATTAAGATACTTCTAATATAAGCATTATCTTAATAAAGAACTTTGTTGTGACAGCTGTAATAATAAAGAGTGAAATTTTCTGTGAGTGAAATATCTGTAGTTAGATGCTTTCATATACTGGGATAAACTGCGATATGAAATGTTATATCTTAAGCTTCATTATACATCTGAATCAGACAAATTCAGATGAGATTCCATACTAGCATCTTCGAATAAGGTTCTGTTGAAAGTAAATCTGTTCATCCAAAAGTCCAACTCACTTGTCAAAAAAAAATGAGAATAACATGAGCTAATCTCCAGCTTATCTCACATTTGGCAGACGGACAAGGCAACCATTCTAAGGCAACCATTCTAGGAGGTGCAATCAAATTTGGAAACTGAGCATGTACTTTGCTGCCCATGCAACTAGAGATTTTGCAAGTCTAGTATACTTTTACTTGTAGAATCTGTCTATTAACATCTAGCTCATGAGATACACACTCACATAGATATGAACTATTTCATAATGCCTGAAAATGCAGATACTCTCATTTTTATTCCATCTGAAAATGGATGGATATTCGACCGAATGGCTTCCCTATAACTTTGTTACTTTGATGGCAAAGTAGTTAAAAACTCAACAAAAACTTCAACAATTTATATGGAAATGATATTTTACACCGGGAATTTTAAAGTTTGTAAGTCATATCTTTATCTAATTTTAACTATATATGCTTTAACTTGTTGAATATGAATCAATAAAATCTTTATATGATCTTATCCCAAATCACTGTTTGACTTCGGCATCTCTGAGACATTTCTCAAAGCACAAGCAGTGCAGTGCAGATAAAGAAGGGAAAGAAAGAAAATGCAGCATGCAAGGCTACTTGCATTAGATCTCTTCAAGTGTTTACAGCAAGAGATGCTGGAAAATGTACCAAGGTTGAAAAGGAGTTGAAACTTTTTGTTGCATTGTGGTGTGCAGTGGCGTAGCCAGGATTTCAATCTAGGGGGCGCGACACTTACTATAATTTTTTTTTATAATAAACACATTTGCAAGCCTCAAAATATCATATATTACTACCAAAAATGCAAACTATTACAGTCACTAAATAGCATTTTTCTTTAGCAATAAAACCCTTCGAGATTTCATATTCTGAAAATATTGAATGATATCTTCATTATCAATTGCATCCAATACATCCCTTTCAATATATGCAACCAAACAATCATTCATCATCTCATCTCCCAATCGGTTTCGTAATGACGTCTTAATGATTTTCATTGCAGAAAATACTCTCTCTACTGTTGCGGTTGCAACGGATAATAGCAATGCCAACTTCAACAGCAAATATACCAACGGATATGCACGATGTTTTTTTAATTGAACCAGCTTTCTAGCAAGCCCACTAATCCCTGCAACTTCAGAAAATCGGTCATCAGAGCGCACATCCAAAATGTAGGTATCAAGTTGCCGGTCAAGGTGCATTAACTCAATGTTAGAGAAATCAGATGGATAAAATTCAGCAAAGCGAAGCAATTTTCTCTTATCATAAGCAGAAAATGAATCGCTTGGATCAAGACAAGCCATACACAACAACAACTTCGTATTTGCCTCATTAAAACGATTGTTCAACTCCTGAAGTTGCAAATCAATCACTTCATAAAACAATTCAATACGATAATAATGAATATTTGTTTTTCCTTCGAAGTTGCGACGAGATCTTCCATGTTGTACAAATAATTCATCCATTG
The DNA here is from genome assembly GCA_017893485.1 of Hemerocallis citrina. Lineage (NCBI taxonomy): Eukaryota > Viridiplantae > Streptophyta > Magnoliopsida > Asparagales > Asphodelaceae > Hemerocallis > Hemerocallis citrina. The sequence goes on from CM030360.1 coordinate 186,962,559, forward strand.
GTGGAATTACTATCTTATGTTTCGCACAAAATGAAGAAACTTCTTCCAACAATGATTCCCATCCATCATCTCTCATGTTTTGCAATTGTTGCTTGGTTATCCTCACAAGAGTCATGGCATTTATAATATCTTGATCTTTTCTCTGTAAAGCTTGTGATAAATCATTTGTAATTCCCAAAATATTCTTCATCAAATGTAAATGAAATGCAAACTCAAATTGTGCAATGATTCCCAATAGATTTTCTGCTTGCCCCCTTATCTTCTTATCCTTTGCATCCTCTTCAACAATCACAATAACATCAATCACAGACGAGTACAAACAAATCAAACTCATTAGTGTACCGTAATGAGAACCCCAATGGGTGCTTCCTGCTCGCTTCAATGTCATTTCTTGATTCTTACCTTGCCCGGTCAAAATATCACCATTATAAACTCCTTCAACAACTTTCTCAAATTGTTTTTCACGAAGAATGTCCCTGCGCTTGCATGATGCTCCAACAATATTTGATACACTCGTAACAATGTCAAAGAATACAGAAATCTTCCCGTGACCTTCTGCAACAGCTACAAGTGTTAATAGAAGTTGGTGAGCAAAGCAGTGAACATAATAAGCCGACTCATTCTCCATCATAATCAAGCTTTTTAATCCATTGAACTCTCCCCGCATGTTACTAGAACCATCATACCCTTGCCCCCGTATACTCGATATACATAACCCATGCTGAGACAACAGAGACTCAATAGCTGCCTTAAGTGATAAGGCAGTAGTATCACCAACATGAACAATGCCAAGAAAGCGCTCCATAATATGCCCTCTTTCATCCACAAACGTAAAACAACAGCCATTTGTTCTTTCACAGATATGTCACGCGCCTCATCAACCAAAATAGTGAACAGTTCATCACCAAGATTGCTGATGATAGCATTTGTAGTTACCTTTGCAATGGAAGTAATAATCTCTTGTTGGATTTGAGGGGATGTCAATTTGTGATTTTCTGGAGCCTTCTTCAATGCAACTTTATCAATATTCTCATTGTGGTCACAAAGAAATTGTAAGAGTTCAAGAAAGTTTCCCTTATTCTGTGATTCCTGAGATTCATCATGACCACGGAAAGCCAGTCCCTAGCGCAACAGCCATGTAATGCAATCAATTGATGCCGTCAAACGAAGACGATAGTCGGCTTGAGTTTGAATACATTGAGTTGCCAAAGAATGCTCAATGTGTTGCGATTGCTTCAAAAGATCATAGCCAGCTCTCACACATTTGTTATGCATACTAGTGTGGTCTCCAACATGCCCATTCAACTTCATTTTCTTTCTCCAATTTTTAAATCCCTCTCCACCAACAAATGAATCACCACCACCTTGGCCACCATGATCAGCTTTAAAAAGATAACAATACAAACAATAAACGGCATCTGTTGTAATGCTATATTCTAGCCAATTAGGGTACTCTTTGAACCACGAAGCCTGAAATCGATGCTTCTCATTTGCACAATAACGCCAAGGAAAGTTGCGATCCTTAGGTTGACAGGGTCCTTTTTGCAAGTAGTATCGTCGAACATTCTCTCTTTCTTTAACATCGTACTCATAAATATTTTTTCTTAAAGCAGGATCAGACGGATACTCTTCTTCTACAATGCAAGTAGGTGGGGGCTGGACAACGGGCTGTCGTGGGGATGGGGGTGGCCTCGGTGGGGGGCTCTTGGCTTCTTGAAGCAGCTTGTTCTTGAGAGTTTTTTAAAAACTTGAATAGTGTAGTATTTTTCATCTGAAATTTTAAATGATGAAAAATTTGAGTGTGGCATTGTATCAAACAGTCCAATGCAACGATTTTGACATTCAATGTTTGAGACAGAATAGAACCTCACCTATATTTCCTTTGAATAACGTCAAACTATTACTCTCAGATATTTAAATAATCCTATTCGTGATACATTCCCTTAATTAATAATACTCTTTATCTGGGAAGAAGTGAAATTAATAAAAGTTTAAGATGAATTAGAAAAGGACAACTTGATATTCGTTCTGCTATCTAAAGGTTTGACGTTTCTACTAAACAAATAAAAAATCTAAACTCTCCAAACCAATGTTTTCCACACGTGCATTTTTTGCCTCTTAATGCAAATAAAAATAATGTCAATGAACTTTTAAAAAGAAAACCTGAATATCTGCAGCTCCCAATACAAATTTCCCATGGAAGGATAACTCTAGTGCTTAAATAGATATATTACAGTCATACATTAGTTTCCACCTAACAAATGTGTTCTCACTCAATCAAGGAGATTTAGCAAGACATGGTTTATCAGGGATTATATCCTCCTTGTCGAGCCTAATATAACCGAAATCATCATTTGACCACTACCACCCCCTTCTCAAGATTTGCATAGCTTGCAATGTATCAGAAAATGGCAGATTGCATGTGTATTAGATAAAATTAAAAGAACAAAAAAAAATCAACTTATTCTACAAAATAAAATTTGTTATAGATGTGTGCATGACATGTAGGTACCCAAATAATCCATTATACTAGTTATTATTATACATGTGTGCTATTCCCAAACTCATCTCTCCCAAGTTCTGAGGAAGATGCCGTATAGCACAGTGATTAAGAAACAGTATGAAGAACTCAGAAGACAATGTAAAATAACTAAATCTAGTGCTATTGTGCTAACGATGTCCATCTGTTACATACACCAATCAGATCGAATCAAATAGGATCTAGACTATCTAGTCATCTAGAAATATTAGCGATTACACATAGGATCTAGAAATATTTGAACAACCTGAAACCCTAACACAATTTCATATTTTCAGGAGAGACCGAGAGAGAGTGACGAACCTGAGAGAGAGAGAAGTCGGAAGCGGGACTCGGGAGAGAAGATTGTGGAGGTTGGGTGAGACCAAGAATAATAATAATGAACAAGAGAGAGAGAGAGAGAGAGAGAGAGAGAGAGAAGAGAGAAGTTTGGGGCGTCGGCAGAGAAGAAGAAGAGAAAAGGAAGAAAGGAAGAAAGCTAAATGGGTTGAAAATTTACAAATAAACCCTTATTAAAAAAAATTACAAAAAAACAAAAAAAATCGATTTTTTTTTTAAAAACCAGGGGGCACAGCTGCACCCCCTGGGTCCATGCCAGCTACACCCCTGGTGGTGTGGGTAGTCAGTCAGTGTTGTTATTAAGCCTCTAATTAATATGCCACTTTTTCTTATCTGTATATGCATATATTTTTTACATGATTATCAAGATAAACAATCCCGATCTTTCATGTAATGACCAATCAATTGTGATATGTATATATGTATGTATGTACCCATAAAGAGCTTAAAAGTAAACTATTGTTTATCAAAATGTATTAGATGGATATGCATGGAAAAAAAACTAGTAACTTATTGCATTATCAGTGGCTTTAACTAAAGAATACTATATTGAACTTCTCTACCAACTATAAAACTTACCGGTGGTGGGACTGGAGACTGTTCAACACAACCTCTATAAACTTTGTGGGAACGGAAAATCTTGTGCAAGTGTTTCTAAGCCCAGGGTTCCTAAAGTATTTAGTCAGCCACCATGACAATCACTGAAGAGAGATCACGATGCTCAAATATCATCGAAAGGTGGAGGGTGCCTCGAGGTAGGTGGAGTTCGTGAGGAGGGTGGCGCCTCCGTGTTGATGCCTACTGAGGAATGCCCTTGAAGGGGCATACGATTAAAGAAATAACCGGTGAAGGTAAATTCGACTAGAAGAAGAAGCCACTGAATGTTGGGTTTAATGTCTTGCACACTTATTTGGTGTGAAGGGAAGATGGTGATAGAGGGTTCGAAGCGAGGGATCGAAGAAGAAGAAAGCAGTCAGCAGCAACAACAACAACAGAGAGGTGGATAGTCGACTATCCCCCCTCGGGTCGATGTCTTGGAGACTGCGTTCGACCGCAACTGTGTGTGGTCAACTGAGCGCGGCTGATGGATTTTTTTGGGTGCGGGTCTGGCTAATTCGTTTGAAGCCCACTTCGTCTTCTGGTTGGATTGTACGGCTCTAATTGTGTGTTTATCTCTTCAGTATACATCGAATAGATATTGTATCAAGATATCAAATTAGGATTTCTCTAGATCTCAATGTAATAGTAAATATAGCCACACACAGAAATTTTTTCAACTTTTATTACATCAATTCTCCTACAAAGCACAACGGAAATTAACACCTTGAATTACTTTTTAACTTACAACACAGTTCCACATTTACACATTTACTCTCAATCTTTTTACAACATGTATGATAACACAAGCATTCTACCACAAGCTCCCAACTCCCAGCTAACAGTACCTACCTATGAAACATGAGGCTAGAGATAACCCTAATCCCGAAAACTACAGAGGTCAGCCATAATGGTATGAGTGATATTTAAAAGAAAACAACACAACGAAACATCAGGAACAACTTCATGGTAATAACAATGAAATATGAAATAACAATAAAACATAAATCATCAAGTGAACTAAGCTAAGTGTTGAGTGTAGAAAACAAAAAAACATGTATAAATCAAGTCAAAGAAATCACAGATGCTTATGATGAAATCTAATGCACACTTGTCGAAGCTATGCACCCCACTCTACATAGATTCGGTGCAAGCCCTTCTCGTTCTCCACTTTATAGGGTTCAATCCCACGTTATGCAACTAATCCTACTACGGGGATTACTTTATGGTTTAGACATCCTGTGAGTATCTAGTCCATGACCCGGTAATCAGTGGAATCAATCCCCAAACGCAAGTGCTTGCACCTCGAAGGTCAGGTAATGAAACTCACACCGCAAAGCACATGGTACCTCATCACTCAAACATCTCATGGACGTTGCCTCGGTCCCGATAATCAAGAAGACTAACCACATCGCAAGTTCCTCACACCCCGATAATCAGTGAAACTGTCTCCCATCGCTGACCATATAAGGCCCCCCTACCCATGTTTGCTCATATTTCGTCACAACTCCAACTAGTGCTTGTCCTTAGACTTTTTTTATATTAATTACTTTACAATCTCCCCTAGAGTTGATGTACCCCCAACTGGACTTAACATAACGAAACCAAGAACGAGGACCCCAACTGGTCAACTTCCACGAAAATCAAAGCTGCCGATACACAAGTGTCCCACTCAACCTCTATAGATCCGCAACTCAAATTCTAACAAATCTTTCATTAAAACTCTTGATTCCCATCATCAATTTGTTCATATTAAGAAAACTTCTTTAAATCAAACAAATACAAATTTATCCGAATACTCACAAATTTTCTGAAATAAAATCTGGGATTAAATCCCTTAAATAACTGAGTTTCACATTTTGAAGTCATTGAAAATTCTCAAAACATCAATCTCTTGAAAACCGTAAATATTTTGCTTTCTAAAGCCGTAGAAATACGAGTTAAATTCTATTATTAATCAAAATATAACTCTCTGTAAAATACAGTAACCTGTAGCAAAAATTTCATCTAAAACAGTAGTTCAATAATCCATAAGTTCGAAGAATCAATCGTTCAAGAAAAACAGTAAAAACTCATCAAAACAGCCAAAAATAATGATGTCGATCGACCTACAAAAAGTCACAGTCGACCGACATGCCAAATCCAAAATCCCAAACAATGACAGTTGACCTTCATTTTAGTTCAAAATCAGGACAGTCAATTGACATGCCAAAAACAGTCACTTTAAAATTCACACACTTCACAACTAATTCGTAGTTTAAAATCTTTAAATGCATGAATTTATAAAACTAAAACTCTAAGATGATCAAATACAACTTCTAACATATTGGAGTTCATAAATCAAATCAAACTCTCAACAATTTCATAAAAGAGCAAATTTTAAAATAAAACCTTTATATCGAAATGTATATATGTATGTGTATATATATGTATATATGCATCAGTAAAATCATCAGGAATCATGGTATATGAGTAGTGTATTGTTCAATTAAATCTCAGTATCAATATAAATCAAAGATCCACTTGAAAACATCATAAAAACACAAAAATCCACTTTCGGCCTACACCATCCGACCCGAATTTTAAAAAAAATTCAATCTTTACTTGTGCTTTTGATTTCCTCTACCAAAAATCCACATCTTATGATTGTTATACACACCTCAATCTACCGTCTAATATTTATATCTTGTTTCGACATTCAAATCCCAACAAATAATCAAGTTTTAATCAAGGGAAAAATAAAAAACCAACAACTCAGGCATGAACAGTAACCCGAAAGTTCAGCATACACACTATTTTCATACAACTTGATAGCAAATCGATTTTTCACAAGATCAAACAAGTATTTCATGAGAATGCTAAGTCTTTATGGTTCTTAACCAATCATACATGAAAATCAACCTCCATATTCTTTATCATGCAATTTACTTCTAAATCTGTCCATCAAATCAATATACGATCTTCTAGCATGCATCTACTACATAATCATCCTAGTCACATGTATATAACAAAACAAAGAGTAGAGTATCACTCACCTTATAGAAGAAACCAACGAAGACGAAGAAATAATAATAAGAAAAAGCTCCTCCTTTGCAAAAATCCAAGATCCTAGGTCCGCTACTCCAAGAAAGTCAATAATAAAATAAACTTTTTTTAATGCAGGAAAGAAGACGACTGTAGCAGCCCCTATATAGGCCGGGATATGGAGAATTGGGGTTTTCAAGTATTGCAAGATAGAGTTTCAAAGCGAGGATTTTATGGTGTAGGCCGAGAGAGGGAGAGAGAGAGAGGAGAGAGAGAGAGAGAGAGAGAGAGAGTACTTCATTGAAGAGAGTTTGAGAGTTTCTCCAGTTGTAAACAACTAGTATTTTTTTGTGAGACTTGAGAGAGGATTGTGGTGGGTATTGTAATATTCTTGTACTATCTCTAGTAGAATAACATCTCAGTTTCTTCTCCCTCGGATTAAGGCGAAAGCCCCAACCGGGACAAATTTGTGTGCTTTGGTGTGTTTGGTGTGATCATCTATTTGCTTGGTGGTTTGTGTTGATTGTGTTGCTTAATTCAACATGATCCTAGTAGAAGAGGGAATCTAATTCCCTAACCATTGGTATCAGAGCTTCAAGTTCGTGGGTTTGTTCAAGTTCCTTGGAGAAGAGGGGAAATCAAATCACGAAGTTCAAGCGGTTCGAAGGTAAGATCAACTTTGATCTCATGAAGGTGGACATGCATGAAGCATCGATTCAACAGAGCTTGAATCTAGCCTTAGAAGGAGATAAAGGGGGACTGATCGACACAAAGAAGGAGAATTAGAAAGAGATTTATTAAGAAGCCTTGGGTTTAATCCGGATGTTACTGACGAGCGAAGTCAGGTAAAGGAGAAGCATGGCGAGTCTTTGGACAAGACTCATAACTGACTACTCGGAATCGTCGTTACAGGATCAGATGTACCAGAAAAGAAAGTTGTAGGGTTGCTCAATGAAGGAAAGTATTGCTTTTCTAGATCATATAGTGGAGTTCCATATGGAGTTATCTGAACTAAGGGCGATAAACGCAGATGATCTACACCTTCCAACTTGATATATACCACCAAAATCATCCATTTTGATAACCATGCTAGACGGGAAATCTACCAAGTAGAGGTTTTTGATAGCAGGTATGATTGAGGGTCTTGGAGGAGGATGCACTTAGGAAGGTGAGTCAGAAATCGGCGTCTACTTCTGTGAGTAATTTGGAAGTGGATTGTACTTCGAATGGATAGGAAAGTGCACATAAGGGTAAAGTCCATTGCTACCACTACAAATGGACTGGGCATTACATGAGAGACTGTTGCAAGTGATTGAGTCAGAGAGGCACCAAATCTAGTGCCGTTGAATCAGGTGATAGCTTAAACATTACTTTTGTTTTAAGTTCTTTAGAAGTTGATTCATGTTGTTCTTTTGATTCGGTTAGTTCTTCTCAAATTTGATCCCAGAGGGAGATGATTTCTACTTCCAAGTTTGCATCATGTCATTGTGTGAGAACCAAGATTGGTAAGATTTATGAAGTAATGGGTGAGAGAACAGATGAGTCAAAGATGACAGACAGAAAGGAACACCATCTAGAGGAGGTCATGTATATTCCTTTGTTGAAACGGAACTGATATCCATGAAACTTTCACCCTAGCTACTGTTGCTTTCTCAGTGACTTACTAGATCGTCGGAGGACATGTCGCCGGGACTTCTCTCGGTGTTTCTAGGCAATGTGCAGGTACAAGTGTCCGAGCCGAGCCTCGAAGATCCTAGCAAAGCTACGAGACTCGAGCCAAGCTTCCGGCCTCTACCTCACTCCTGCTACCCCCGAGCCGGTCCTACAACCGAGGGTGGGATCAGTGCCAGTACCGCATCTTTTGCTTCACAAATTACAAGAACTCACACATGTTGCCCCTACACCAAAAAACAAGCAGCATCAGGTTGGCGCCGTCTGTGGGAAAGCATTAGGTATTGACGTCGGTCCGATCCCAGCCAAGGACGCTATCTCGAATCTAGGATCTTTCATGGCCCCCAAAGCCAGAAGGGCCATCACCTCCGGATGTTTTCCTGACCCTCCTCCCCTTCACAGCTGTGCAGATGCCGAGGGCTCTAACTAAACGCAGGTTAATGGCACAGCCGGACTCGAACCAGGTGCTTCTCTCTCAGTTGCGACTGATTTGCAACGCGTCATCCAGAATCGGCGGGGCAGTCCAACCAGGGGAGGGGTCGCTTCCAACTCGGTCCTGAACCAGGGCAGACAGCCTACCCCAGAGCGGGAGCCGGGACACAGCCACTCACCCCGAGAACCTCCACTCTCGCGTGACCTGATGGAGCAAGCCCCAGTCACGAGGGCCGAGTTCCAAAACTTTAGGGACGAGGTCCTCTAGGCAATTCGTGGCAGTCCTAGGCCGAGGCGCGCAACGAATCCTACCCTCAGTCAGAAGCCAGGGGTAGCGAATCCCTCGGATTGGCCCACCCGCTCGAACAAGAAGACACCGTCCTTCGGCGCCTCTGGGAGATGGAGAACCTGCCTTGCCCATCTCGGCAAGGGCGGGCCGATGCCAGGCCATGGTTACAGGCCGACCCAACCCCCATTCTCCACTCAAATCTTAGAAGCCGAGATCCCCAAAAATTTCAGGCCTCCCCAATTCGGGACGTACAACAGCGAGGGTGATCCCGCTGATCTCATGGAAGGGTTCAAAACCCTCATGCTGATTCACGGCGCATCGGATCCTCTCATATGCCGCCCTTTCCCTGCCACCTTGCGTGGTCCGGCTCGAGAATGGTTCTCGAAGCTCATCCCCGGCTCGGTCTTTTCGTTCGACCAGTTGGAGGCAAGCTTTCTGGCCCACTTTGTGACCAGTAGAAAGGTCGAAAAGACGAGCGCGTCCCTTCTGGACCTCAGACGGAAGGAAGAGGAGCCACTCCGCGAGTTCGTTCGGAGGTTCACAGCCGAGGCAAGATCGGTCTCCTCTCTCGACGCAGGCATCGCTTCCGCGGCTTTCCGACACAATGTTCGCCACGGCCAGCTCAAGGCCGCCTTAGCCAAGAAACCACCCATCGACTTCCCCGACCTGCTCAACAGGGTCGAGAAGTATATTCAGGGCGGAAGAGGCCATACACCCTGAGGGCACCGAAGAAGCCACGGACAAGGAAAAGCGCAAGGCAGATGATGCTAAGTCGGCCAAGAAAGCTGCGAAAGAGGCAGTTGGCGATGAAAAGGTCTCCTCTGGGTCCCCATTTTGAAAGATATATGCCGTTGACCCAGAACATGTTGGCCATCCTCTTGGAGATCGAGGACAAAGGGATCGTCTGACTCCCTCCCCGACCGAGCAACAACAAGAAGCGAGACCAGAGATTCTACTACCGCTTCCACCGGGACAATGGGCACGAGACGGAAAACTGCCACGCCCTTATCCGACGGGGGTACCTGAGGAAGTTCACCCTGGCCAACCCAAGAAACCGAAGGGATCCGAGGACTACGAGGCCTTCGCCCCCCCTCGAATGAACAACAGGCAACCCGAGCAGGATCCTGAGCTCGAGGAGGCTGGGGGCCAGGCCATCCTACACTGCATCCACGGCGGACCTATGGGAGTGGAATCCAACACTTCTCGTAAGGCCTTTTTGTGAGAAGTTAACTCTGTCCGAGACCATCCCTTCCCCCAGGTTCAGCAGTGGGCAGTCTCCTTATTCGGAGAAGACCTGGAGGGCATCCGGCTCCTGCATTGCGATGCCCTCGTCATCAGCATCGTCATGGAAAACTTCAAAGTCCACCGAATTCTCGTGGACAACGGAAGCTCAGTCAACATCCTCTTCTTGGAAGCTTTTGAAAACCTTAAGCTCCCCCGGGATAAGCTAAAGCCAGCTGGGTACACCCTTCACAGGTTCTCGGGAGTTTCCATACAAATCGAAGGGATCGTGACAATGGATGTAACGGCTAGTACGACCCCCATCATACGGACCAAATCAATGGACTTCATGGTGGTCAACGTCAAGGCGGCATACAATGCCATTCTCGGCCGACTTGGCCTCTGCTCATTTCAGGCGGTCCCCTCGGCCTACCACTTGAAGCTGAAGTTCCCCACTGACCTCGGCGTCGGTGTTGTCCGAGGGAATCAGGAGTCTGCACGTTCATGCTACATGACCGCGGTAGGAGGCGGGGTGTTTCCCCTTAACGCAGTCGAGCTTCCACCTAAAAAAAACCAGTCTGAGTAGGAACCCGCAGACGAATTGGAAGAGGTCTCATTCGAGGCAAATGACAAGTCTAAGTGGTTTCATGTGATTCTCTCCCTTTCCCCTGATTTGAAACCAACTTTAGTTAATTGTATTCGCCAAAATATCGACCTCTTCGCTTGGAACTCATCCGACATGTTCGGGATTTCCGAAGACCTAATCATGCACAAGCTAAGCGTCCACCCGGGTTCCAAGCCGATCCATCAGAAGCGATGCAAGTTCACCATCGAGAGGCAACAAGCAGTAAAAGTGGAGGTGGACAGACTGTTGTCATCCAAGAGGTCAGCTATCCCGAATGGCTGGCTAACATCGTGATGGTGAAGAAGGCCAGTGGGAACTGGAGGATCTGCATAGACTTCACCGACCTCAATAAGGCGTGTGCCCCAAAGATCCTTCCCCCTTCCAAGAATTGACACTCTGATCGATGCAACATCGAGTCATGAGTTATTGACCTTCATTGATGCCTTTTCAGGCTATAACCAAATTTGGATGTTCCCTCCGGACATCGCCAAGATGTCCTTCGTTACCGACCAGGATCTTTACTGTTACCGGGTCATGCCCCTCGGGCTTAAGAACGCCGGAGCCACCTACCAGAGACTCGTCAACCGAGTTTTCAAAGAACAGATCGGTCGCAACTTGGAGGTATACGTCGACGACATGCTCGTGAAGAGTCGACGAGGGCAAGATTATGTGGCCGACCTCGAGGAAGCCTTTTTCGTCTTTCGGTCCCACAACATGAGGCTCAATCCCTTCAAGTGTGCCTTCGGCGTCTCCTCGAAAAAATTCCTTGGGTTCATCGTTAGCTAGCACGGCATAGAGGCAAATCCCGAGAAGATCCAAGCCATAATCGACATGGCTCCTCCCAAAAATATTAAGGAGGTTCAACGGCTCACAGAAAGACTGGCGGCCATTGGCCGCTTCCTCTCCAAGTCGAGAGAGAAGTCACTCCCCTTCTTCAAGGCCCGGCGAGGAGCTAAAGGCTTCGAATGGGGCGACCCCCAGCAATAGGCATTTGACCAGCTAAAGTCCTACCTTGCCAACCCACCACTTCTGAGCAAACCCGAACCGGGCGAACCCCTCTCACTATACCTTTTACCTCGAAAAATATGCTCAGTGCGGTGCTCGTTCGAGAAGAAGATGGGGTCCAGAAGCCTCTCTACTATGTCAGCAAGTCCTGCTCACGACTGAGACCCGGTACGCAAAGATGGAGAAGGTTGCCTACGCCCTGGTCATGGCCGTACGAATGCTTCGTCCTTATTTCCAGGCCCACTCGATCCAGGTTCTCACAGACCAACCACTCAAGGCCATCCTCCACAAGCAAAAATTCTTGCCACCTAGTCAAGTGGTCGATCGAGCTGAGCCAGTACGACATCAGCTATCAACCTAGGACAACCATTAAAGGGCAGGCCCTCGCTGAATTCATCATAGAGTGCACCATCTCCGAACCGTCCAAAATTCAAGAAGGAGATCTGATTTGGGAACTCTATGTTGACGGCTCGTCTTGTGAAGTCGGAAGCGGCGTGAGCGCCATCCTCAAGGGTCCCGACAACTTCGTCCTCCAGTATTCCCTATGCCTAAACTTCCCCGCTTCTAACAACGAGGCAGAATATGAGGCTATGATCGCAGGACTCACCCTGGCACATAAGGATGGGGCAAGGCGAGTCAGAGCCTTTAGCAACTCCCAGCTTGTGGTCAACCAGATCACCGGGGAGTACGGGGCTCATGACGCTCGGATGGTCCGATACTTGGTGCTAGTCCAGCAACTCCTGACCACTTTCGATTTCACCTCGGTGGAACGAATCCCTAGGGAGAAAAATGCCCATGCTGACTCCTTGTCAAAACTCGCCTCATCGTCTTTCGAAGGGCTCGACCGCACCGTCCTAATCGAAGTTCTCCTCAAGCCTAGCATCGACCTCCCCGAGGTCCTCTGCCTTGCCACCGAACCTCAGCCGGACAACTGGATGTCTCCCATCCTAAAGTTTCTGGCAGAGGGCGAGCTCCCTCAAGAACGGGTCGAGGCGAGAAGGACCAGAACCCATTTAGAAAGGTTCATCATAATCAACGGGACACTCTTCAAGCACTCGTACACAATGGTAGACAGGAGACCCGACCACCGCTGCCTGGCTCCCGATGAGGCCAAGTATGCTCTGAAGGAACTACACGAAGGAATCGGTGGGTGCCACATGGAAAGCAGGTCCCTGGCCAGAAAAGCCCTAAACCACGGGTACTACTGGCCAACCATGTTACAAGAAGCTCAGGACCTAGTTAAAAGGTGCGGCCCATATCAGAGATTCTCCTCGGTGAAGCGGCTTCCACAAGCCAACCTCCGCTTCGTGGCCAGTCCGACCCCCTTTGCCATGTGGGGGATGGACTTGGTTGGCCCTTTCCGAAAAGCGACGGGCCAAAGGAAATTCCTGGTGGTTGCCATCGACTACTTCACCAAGTGGATCGAGGCAGAGCCCCTGGCCATGATCATGGAGCACCAAACTCAAAAATTTCTCTGGAAGCACATCATCTGTCGGTTCGGGATCCCAAAGGTACTCATCACCGATAACGGGACCCAATTTGCAGGCAAGAACTTTCACAAATTCTGCGAAGATATCGACGTCCAGCAGTGCTTCTCATCGATATGACATCCTCAATCGAACGGCCAGGCCAAAAATACGAACCTTCAAATCCTAGACGGCCTCAATAAGCGGTTGGAGAATTCACCAAAGGGGCTGTGGTTCGACGAGTTACCAATGTACTTTAGGTGCACCGGACAACTCAGAGAATCCCCATGGGCGAATCACCATTCAACCTAACCTACGACACTGAGGCGGTTATCCCCTTAGAGATCGGGCTCCCTTCGCCCAGGATCATGGCCTTCAACAAGGAGACTTCAACGAGGAGAACAACTGAACAGACTTCAGAGCCAACTTGGATCTAATCGACGAGGTCAGGGAAAAATCTGCCATCAAGAGAAGTATATACCAGCAACGGATCGAGAGATTTTATAAAATGAAGGTCCGCCCCTTCGACATCAAGCGAGGTGATCTCGTGCTCAGAAAGCTGGCAGTATCCAACCCCAGAAAAAAGAGAAAGTTGACCCCTAACTGGGAGGGCTCGTATAAGGTCTCCGAAGTGGTACGCCCTGTCACGTAGCGACTCGAAAACCTGGGGACAGGATAGTAAAGAGGCCCTGGACTTCTCAGCCCCACGTCCTCGCCACTCGGCGGACACTACTAGTGACAAATGGGAGATTTTTCAATCTCCCAGGTCCTCGACCGTCAGCTCGGCTCCTGAGCCAAACGGGACTTCTTAGCCCCACGTCCTCGCCACTCGGCGGGGACTACTAGCGACTAACAGGAAAATTTTCAATCTCCCAGGTCCTTGATCCTCGGCTCGGCTCCTGAGCCAAACGGGCCTTCTCAGCCCCACATCCTCGCCACTCAGTGTGGACTACTAGCAACAAATAGGAGAATTTTCAATCTCCCAGATCCTCGACCCTCGGCTCGGCTCCTGAGCCAAACGGGACTTGTCAGCCCCATGTCCTCGCTATTTGGCGGGGACTACTAGCGACAAATGGGAGACTTTTCAATCTCCCAGGTCCTCGACCCTCGGCTCGGCTCCTAAGCCAAACAGGGCTTCTCAGCCCCACGTCCTCGCCACTCGGCGGGGACTACTAGTGACAAACGAGAGATTCTTCAATCTCCCAAGTCATCGACAATCGTCTCAGCTCCTCAGCCAAATGGGGCTTCTCAGCCCCACGTCCCCGCCACTCGGTGAGGCCTATTAGCGACAAACGAGAGACTCTTCAATCTCCCAAGTCATCAACAATCATCTCAGCTCCTCAGCCAAATGGGGCTTCTCAGCCCCACGGAGATTTTTCAACCTCCCAAGCCCTCGACGCTTGTTCTAAAGAACAAGCTCAGACAAATCGAAAAGATCATTTTTATAATAACGCCTTGAGGGGCCACAGTACAAAGGTTTATTACAACGATTTTCAACCCTAACCTAAGTGTTTCTTATGGGGCTTTTTGGGCTTACATGTGCCTTCCTGAGCCCCACTGAGCGGGTCTGCCCTCCAGCGAGCTCGTCCAGCATCATCGGCATTTCTAGTGTAGACATTCCAGAAATGGAGCTCTGTGCATCCGCAGGCCTCGCCATTTTCAAATATAGGGTCGGGGAGGGACCCACGACTGAGGGGCCTTCCTCCCCCAAAAGAGCAGAATCGGGATCTGCCTGTGCCAAGCATGACCTTCAACCTCTGAATCTCCAGCTCCTTCTCCACCATGACCTCATGAAGAATGGACTCAGAGGTCGGCCGCCTGGTGGAGGCATCAAACATCGACCGGGCCATCTCGGCACTCCCCCAGTCTCGTTCGACTATAGCCTTCTTCGGCTGTGCCTGCCTCTATGCTGAGCTCCTTGGACTTGTTCATGAAATAGCTTACAGCGGCTTTCTGATCACGGGCCTATTTGTGATAGCAAACCAAGATAGTCTCCATAGACTCTAGCTTGTTCCGAAGGCGCCTGACCTCGGCAGAACTGAGGTCGGCTCCTAGGGTCTCATCCGTCTGACAAGAAGGAGAGGAAACTATATTTCAATCCAAGCTTCTCAAAACGACAAGTCATACAGTTCAGCCAAAAACATATGTTTATATTGATTTCCCCAAAAAATTATTACAAAATGCGGTGGCTAGTCCGCGCTCGGCAAATACAAAAAAAGGGAGAAGAAAAAATAAACTACATCTTAGGGGGGATCTGCACCTCTTCGTTGGCCGTTGCCCCCTCTGCCTCTCTCTCGAGGGTCTGGTCAGCATCCACCTCGTCACCCCCTCCCCCGGGAGTCAGCGGAAGAACGGGCAGCTCCCAGCCGTAGTGGAGATAGTCGATTTTGGCCTGAGGGTCAAAGAGCAAGAAGTGCACCTTCGCTCGATCATAGGCCTCATCTTGGGCGTTCATCTCCTCCTCCTCTACTGCGGCCTGAAGCTCCTTGTATTCTACGACCACTTTTGCTCGAACCTCCGCCAAGGCATGGAGTTGCTAGTTTTGTTCGGAGGCAAGGTCGGCTTGAAGGGCCTGCGCAACCCCCTGAGCTGTCGTCAGCTCGACCTTCAGATCCTTGGATTTGCGCAAGTACCTATCGGTGTTCCTCTTCTCGATCTTGAGGTCCTCGTAGCACCTCTTCAGCTGTGCACCGGCTATAGATGCCTGATTGAAGGGTAATAGGCAAAAGTCAGAAAGCAACGCCACTAAGTAAAAAGATTAAATAGGCAAATACTTACCACCACGTGGGCTTGAGCCCACTTCATGTACCATATCTCGACCGTCTTGGTCGCCAGGATGGAACGGTCGCATGCCATGGCGATGTTATCTACAACCTCGACCGAGATCGGGCCCTCCGCCAGTGTGTCGCCCTCTTTCACCAACCAGTCAGGGGCAAACGGCCTGAGCCCCCTCTTACCCACCATCGCCTGGGCATCAGGGTGCAAGGAGGGGGTCCCGGCATTCAGGACCTCAGCAACCTTGCAGCTGCTGGAGCTCGGTGCCGGCTCAGACGCTTCTCTAACAGAGAGGGCCTTCGCCCTCTTATGGGGCCGTTTCGAGGGCCCTTCGGATCCCCCCTGGCAGACCACACCTTCGGCACTGCCTTCTCGGCCCTCCTCTTTTGGGCCAGATCCTTGAGGGCCTTCCGTGCGTCGAGCTTCGTCTGGTTCATCGCTGCAGGGAAAAAAAGGGAATGTTAACACAAAGGCAGAAAGTTAAATTAAAATGAATTTCGGCTGGGCTCAGTTCGGTCCAGGCCAAGTGCAATTCTGTCACATTCGGCCAGCCAATACTGTGTCCCTCGACAATCCGATCAACATTAGCCCACTCCGCCTCCATCAAATCTCCCTGCCTTCGGGGTTTGTGGTTCGGCTTGTAAAAATTCCAAACTGTAGGAATTTCCCAAGGCACATCGCTTCAGATCACAAAGTACTTAACCTTCCACCCCTTGATGGATTTCGGATGCCCGTGCATCTCCTTCTTGTGGGGGCGAGGCGATATGTAGTATATGCCCTCCTGATCTCCAAGTGATCTCACCCCTAAGACGACCCGGAAATACTTCAGCTTCAGGGGCACCTTCTTCGCACACTTCATAATGAAGCAGACCAACTGCTTCCAAGAATTGGGACCATACTGTATCGGACCGAGCTCCTCCCACCTCAGCACCCTCTTGATAAACGGGTGCAACGGCAGCCTTAACCCTGAAACAAAGGCGTCCTCGAAAAACATGCAGAAACCGGGGGCCAACTCGGTGGAAGGGCGGAGACCAGGGTTTGAGATCATCAGCTCATACTCCCTCCCAATGAAATAACTGGCCCTTATCACGGGCAGGTAGTCAGCCTTCAGAACGCACTGAACTTTGTCCATCTGTATCTGGGTCCGACCCGGCGAAGACACCTCCACCCCAAATTGAACCAAGTTCTAAACATCGTCGGGGTACATCCTAATAGACCTTGGGTTCTTGTAGTACGGGACGTCGAGTCCATGCGTGGGCTCGAACTCGTCCGGCATCCTCGGACTGTCTAGAAGGCATGACTTCCTCTTTTTCTTTCAGATACAAGGAGCCCTCAGAGGAGATGGTGTCGCCAAAGGCGGGAGAACCTCTTCTTCCTCACTAACCCCCTCCGACACGCCTTCCTCAACTCCTTCCCCGACCCCCTCTGTAACATCCTGAATTTTATTTATAAGAGTTTGTAATTTTACGTGTTTTGCACGTATAATTTCATATGCATTTTTCTAGAGAAATATTTTTTTATAGCATGAACAAGTAATTATTCTCTTTATTTTCTAAAAAAACCTATTTTTAAAAGCCTAATAAAATCCTAGGCCTAATTATCTTTTTCTAGCCCACTATAATTAATTAATTAATTAATTTACTAGAGCCCATGATCATTTGGCCCATTAGTGAGCCCATTTAATTTAATTCGTCTTTTAATTAGCCTAACTTGTACTGTAAACCAATTTAGTAAACAATTAATTAAAACACATGAACAAACTTTTGGTAGAGGGTACTAGTTTGCTTGTGCATTGCACCAGCATGTGCAAGTGCACCTATGGGATAGGCCGGATTTGTGCAAAGAAAGAGGGAGAGATGGGTGAAGTGGGGAGGTGGTTGCTCCGTCATGGGTAGTTGCTACAACTCCCTAATTCATCTTGGCCTTTAATCCTTAACTAGTTGGATTAATGCTAGCTTTCCATTTGCACTCCAAATTAGTATAAATACCCATCACTCACTCACATTTACACTTGAAAAAGAATTGAAAAAAAGAAAAAAAAAAAGAAAAAAAGACAAATTGTGAGCAAAAGATTAGGAGTGTTGTGAGTTTAAAGATTGAGTGCTAGTTGGTGTGTGTACTCATCCTAGAAGTTGGCCGGCATACTTCAAAAGCAAGGGAGAGGGCTCGGGTTCCATACGAGCTAGGAGAAGAAGACTTTATTTGTTCATTCTAGGAGTTTTTTTGTTTGTTTTTCTCTCCAAATAAGGTGGACAATTTTCTCCAACTTCTAACTAGTTACCATGCTAGGTTAATGTTTGTGATCATGTTAGAATAAACAAGAAAAGAAAACATTACTTTATGTTAGTACCATGTTTAAGGAGAAGATGAACCCATGTGGAATTATGTGAAATAAGTAGTAAAATTGATAGTAAATATTGTTGTGATAACTTGATAATATACTTGTTTGTTAATTAAGAAAATATGTATCTCTATGTTGAAATGTTCATGTATGTGAAAAAATGCAATATGAAGAAATGTGGTGTTTATAAGATGTGAACTATGAGAAGTCTCCATGCTATGTAAGTAGATTGATTAACAAATCATACGTATTTATTGTTAGTAAGATCGATACAAAAAATCCCCAAATTTACATGTTGGAAAGAAAGAAAAATGAACATTTTGTAATTAGGACTAAGTTAAGAGAAAGATTGAATTTTTATCGATAAAAGAAGAAAATGAGAAAATTATTAGTTTAATAAAGAGTAACCCATTTGAGAATTATCAAATTAGAAATTTCTCTTTGAAAAGAGACAAATTAAGATAACATAAAGCTTTTGTGACTAATTTCGTACAAATAAAAGAATAGTCTTTTATATGAAAAATGAGAGTTAAATGGTTTTTAAAATCTTAAGTTACTGTATAAATTTCAAATTTCGGATTTTAGGCGCAGAACAGTCAACCGACTATGCGTTAACAGTCGACTGTCCTGACTATTTAGTTTTCGAGTTTAAATCCTCGCAGAACAGCCGACCGAATATGCATTAACAGTCAACTGTCCTGACTATTTAGTTTTCATGTTTAAATCCTCGTAGAACAGTCGACCGAATATGTGTTAACAGTCGACTGTTCTGACTATTTAGTTTTCGAGTTTTAAATCCTCGTAGAACAGTCGACCGACTATGCTTTAACAGTCGACTGTCCTGACTATTTAGTTCTCGAGTTTTAAATCCTCGCAGAACAGTCGACTGACTATGCCTTAACAGTCGACTGCCCTGACTGTTTAGTTTCGAGTTTTAAATCCTCGCAGAACAGTCGACCGAATATGCGTTAACAGTCGACTGCCCTGACTGTTTAGTTTCGAGTTTTAAATCCTCACAGAACAGTCGACTGACTATGCGTTAACAGTCGACTGCCCTGACTGTTGGAATTCAAGTTTTAAATGTCTTTAGATATAGAAAAATAAACGTATTGTTTAAAAGAATTTTGAAAAGAGACTTTTGATAATGGGAAAATCAAAAGTGTGAATTTTAGATTTAGTACTGATAAAATGAGAATAAGAGAATTATGTGGAAAGAATGAATTATGAATGTGACAAATAAAATTTATTCTATGCATGAGATTGTACATGAAAGTGAAATCAAATATCATGATGAATTATGAAGGGTCTTATGAATATGAATACACAAATGCTATGAACATGAAATGGAATTGAAAGCTAGAGGGTAGCTAAGCCTTATACCGGCATTGAAAAATATTTTTGAGATGAGATATTGAAAAGAAAAGACCAAGTTTGGGTCGTATTGTTGAATTAATGGTTAAGACCGGTATAGAGGAAGTGCTAACTCTAGGGGATTGATTTTATTCATGATTCAAATAAATTAAGGACTAGATACATAGTGGATATGTGATGAAAGTAAAAGAAAAACACGAGTATGAGGGCCATCGGATTGGCGGTGTGATAGTGATTCACAGACTGCCTGCTTGATGGATCATGTCTGGCATGAGCACTACTCCGGAATTATCGTCCCGGTGGCGACGCTTGTGGGGTGTTTGGTGACTACGGGTGGTGCCATCGTTCCATGACAAAGGTTGAATTGTCCATAGTCTGCCTACATGATGCGTCATGTCAGTGCGTGGGATTCCCCTTCAGACTGTCTGGACATGGGCTCGTAACTCATAGAACATCTAGGATACTTACCGTAGTTACCGTAGTAGTTTAAGTGATGGCGAGGGATTGAACCCTACAAGATGAAGTACGATTAAGGGCTTGCCCTCGGACGTATGTAGTATGAGATGCATAGAATCCGAACAAGTGCGCATTAGTGCCATGTAATATAAATAACTGCATTAAGGACTAAGGGCACAACACAACACGACATCAATAGGATAGTCCCCGTAGTTTTGTTTGTGACAATTTTGTGCTTTCTAAGTAAGAGAAAATTGATGTATTATATCCTTGCGTCAGTTGAATGAACTGACGAGCCCACAGTTTCCATGCAGGACAAAGTGAATGAAAAAGACTAAGGAGGAATTGATACTTAAAGAATTATTCAAGTGTTGTTTTATTTCATTCATGTAATTGATGTAAATTTGCTTCCGCTGTTTAAATGTAACTTGATGTAATAAAGTTTTTAATTTTCTTGTAAAATTGTACGAAGAGAAGTGTAAAGATCCTGTGGAACTTTGAATTCAGTCTATTTTGGAATTCGGGGTGTTACACCCTCATCCGCCGCTCCATCCTCAACCTCCTTACCTAGCACTTCCACCTCGCCAAAGGAACTGCTGGCCTCCACCACATACGACTTGCAAGTACGGAATGACACCACATCTAAAACTCGGTCGTCAAGATCCCAGGACGTGGAGTCCGAATGAAGATCCCCCTCATATCGACCAGAGGCACTCGCTTCAGAACCGGACTGAAATCGTGACATAACAAAAAACAATACAAACCTGTATTTCGTAAATGGAGAGTTCAACGGGAAAGTTGTCACCGGCGGCTAGAGAGAAAGAAGCTCCGATTTTTTGAAAGAGGAAGCAAAGTGAAGAAATGGAGAGGGGGGTGGAGGATTTATAGAGAAACAATCGACGTCTCAAATTCCGCGTTAGAATCCTGACCGTTCAAACTTGATCATCAAGATCTAACGGCTGACACGATTTCAATGCCTGGACTCTCCCCCCCATGACATCAGCATTACATGTAGCGCGCTAGCTTTTCCAACAAGCTCTATGGTCTCGATGCTCGACATTGACCTCGAGCCACGCCCTAGCTTTTCCAACAAGCTGTATGGGCTCAACGTTCGGCATTAAACTCGAGGCACACCCTATCTTTCTTAAGCTATGTGGGCTCAATGCTCGGCAATGACCTCGAGCCACGTCCTAGCTTTCTCACAAAGCAGGGGGGCTCGATGTTCGGTATTGACCTCGAGCCACGTCCTAGCTTTCTCACAAGCATGGGGGCTCGCTCGGTATTGACCTCGAGCCACGCCCTAGTTGTCTCACAAGCAGGGGGCTCGATGCCCGACAATGACCTCGAGCCACACCTTAGCTTTCTCAAACTATAGGGGCTCGATGCTCGGCAATGACCTCGAGCCACACCCTAGATTTCTCAAGCTATATGGGCTTGACGCTCAGCATTGAACTCGAGCCACACCCTAGCTTTCTCACAACAAGGGGGCTTGACGTTCGGTAATGACCTCAAGCCATGCCTTAGCTTTCTCACAAGCAGGGGGGCTAGATGTTCGGCAATGACCTCGAGCCACGCCCCAGCTTTCTCATAAGAAGGGGGCTCGATGCTTGGCAACGACCTCGAGCCATGCCCTAGCTTTCTCAAGCTATATGGGCTCAACGCTCGACATTGAACTCAAGCCACACCCTAGCATTCTCACAAGCAGAGGGGCTCAATGTTCGGCAATGACCTCGAGCAACGTCCTAGCTTTCTCACAAGAAGGGGGCTCGACGCTCGGCATTGACCACGAGCCACGCCCTAGCTTTCTCACAAGCAGGGGAACTCGATGCTCGGCAATGACCTCGAGCCACACCCTAGCTTTCTCAAACTATATGGGCTCGACGCTCGGCAATGACCTCTAGCCACACCCTAGCTTTCTCACAAGAAGAGGGACTCGACGCTCGGCAGTGACCTCGAGCCACGCTCTAGTTTTCTCACAAGAAGGGGGGCTCAGCCCTTGGCATTGACCTCGAGCCACGCCCTAGTTTTCTCACAAGCAGGGGGGCTCGATGCTCGACAATGACCTCGAGTCACGACCTAGCTTTCTCACAAGCAGGGGGCTCGACGCTCAGCAATGACCTCGAGCCACACCTTAGCATTCTCAAACTATATGGGCTCGACGCTCGGCAATGACCTCGAGCCATGCCCTAGCTTTCTCACAAGAAGTGGGCCTCAACGCTCGGCAATGACCTCGAGCCACGCCCTAGCTTTTTCACAAGCATGCAGCTCGATGCCCGGCAATGACCTTGAGCCACACCCTAGCTTTCTCAAACTATATGGGCTCGACGCTCGGCAATTACCTTGAGCCACACCCAAACTTTCTCAAGCTATATGAGTTCGACGTTCGGCATTAAACTCGAGACACACCCTAGCTTTCCCACAAGCAGGGAGGCTCGATGTTTGGCAATGACCTCGAGCCACGCCCTAGTTTTCTCACAAGAAGGGGGCTTGATGCTCGGCATTGACCTCGAGCCACACCCTAGCTTTCTCACAAGCATAGAGGGTTCGACGCTCGGCAATGATCTTGAGACACACCCTAGCTTTCTCAAACTATATGGGCTCAATGCTCGGCAATGACCTCGAGCCATGCCCTAGCTTTCTCACAAGAAAGGGGGCTCGATGCTTGGTAATGACCTCGAGCCATGCCCTAGATTTCTCACAAGCAGGGAGCTCGATGCTCAGCAATGACCTCGAGCCACACCCTAGATTCCTCAAACTATATAGGCTCGATGCTCGGAATGACCTCGAGCCATGCCCTAGCTTTCTCACAAGAAGGGGGCTCGACTCTCAACATTGACCTCGAGCCACACCCTAGCTTTCTCATAAGAAGGGGCTCGACGATCGGCATTGACCTCGAGCCACGCCCTAGCTTTCTCACAAGCAGGGGGCTCGATACTCGGCAATGACCTCGAACCAAGCCCTAGCATTCTCACAAGCAGGGGGCTCGACGCTCGGCAATGACCTCGAGCCACACCATAGTTTTCTCAAACTATATGAGCTCGAAACTCGACAATGACCTCGAGCCATGCCCTAGCTTTCTCACTAGTAGGGAGCTCGACGCTCGGCAATGACCTCGAGCCACGCCCTAGCTTTCTTACAAGAAGGGGGCTCGACGCTCGGCATTGACCTCGAGCCACGCCCTAGCTTTCTCACGAGATGGGGGGATCGACGCTCGGCATTGAACTCGAGCCATGCCCTAGCTTTCTCACAAGAAGGGGGCTCAACGCTCAGCAATGACCTCGAGACGTGCCTTAGCTTTCTCACAAGTAGGGGGCTAGATGCTCGACAATGACCTCGAGTCATACCTTAGCTTTCTCACAAGTAGGGGGCTCGATGCTTGGCAATGACCTCGAGCCACACCCTAGCTTTCTCACAAGAAGGGGGCTCGATGCTCGGCAATGATCTTGAGCCATGCCCTAGCTTTCTCACAAGCAGGGGGCTCGACACTCGGTAATGACCTCGAGCCATGCCATAGCTTTCTCAAAAGCAGGGGGCTCGACGCCCGGCAATGACCTCGAGCCACACCATAGCTTTCACAAACTATATGGGCTCGACACTCGGCAATGATCTCGAGCCATGCCCTAGCTTTCTCAAGTTATATGGGCTCGACACTTGGCATTGAACTCGAGCCACACCCTAGCTTTCTCACAAGCAGAGGGGCTCGACGTTCGGCAATGACCTCGAACCATGCCTTAGCTTTCTCACAAGAAGGGGGGCTCGACGCTCGGCATTGACCTCGAGCCACACCCAAGCTTTCTCAGAAGCATGGGGGCTCGACGCTCGGTAATGACCTCGAGCCAAACCTTAGCTTCCTCAAACTATATGGGCTCAATGCTCGGTAAAGACCTCGAGGCCCCCCAGCTTTCTCGCTAGAAGGGGGGCTCGACGCTCGGTAATGACCTCGAGCCACGCCCTAGCTTTCTCACAAACAGCGGGCTCGACGCTCAGCAATGACCTCGAGCCACACCCTAGCTTTCTCATACTATATGGGCTCGACACTCGGCAATGACCTCGAGCCACACCTTAGCTTTCTCACAAGAAGTGGGCTCGATGCTCAGCATTGACCTCGAGCCACGCCCTAGCTTTATCACAAGAAGGGGGCTCGACTCTTGGCATTGACCTCGAGCCATGCCCTAGCTTTCTCACAAGTAGGGGGGCTCGAAACTCGGCAATGACCTCTAGCCATGCCCTAGCTTTCTCACAAGCAGGGGACTCGATACTCGACAATGACCTCGAGCCACACCCTAGTTTTCTCAAACTATATGGGCTCGATGCTCGGCAATGACCTTGAGCCACGCCCTAGCTTTTTCACAAGAAGGGGGCTCGATGCTCGACATTTACCTCGAGCCACGCCTTAGCTTTCTCACAAGCAGGGAGCTCGACACTCGGCAATGACCTTGAGCCACTCCCTAGATTTCTCAGAAGCAGGGGGCTCGATGCTCGGCAATGACCTCGAGCCACACCCTAGCTTCCTTAAAATATATGGGCTCGACACTTGGCAATGTACTCGAGCCACGCCCTATCTTTCTCATAAAAAGGGGGGCTCGACCATCAGCATTGACCTCGAGCCATGCCCTAGTTTTCTCACAAGAAGGGGGGTCGACGCTCGGCATTGACCTCGAGGCATGCCCTAGCTTTCTCACAAGCTGAAGGGGGCTCGACACTCGGTAATGACCTCGAGTCATACCCTAGATTTCTCACAAGCAGGGGGCCTGATGCTCGGCAATGACCTCGAGCCACACCCTAGTTTTCTCGAACTATATGGGCTCGACGCTCGAAAATGAACTCGAGCTACGCCCTAGCTTTCTCACAAGCAGGGGGCTCGTCGCTCGGCAATGACCTCGAGCCACGCCCTAGTTTTGTCACAAGAAGGGGGGCTCGATGATCGACATTAACCTCGAGCCATGCCCTATCTTTTTTACAAAAATGGGGCTCGACGCTCGGCAATGACCTCAAGCCACACCCTATCTTTCTCACAAGCAGTGAGGCTCGATGTTCGGCAGAGCCGTACCCTAGCTTTCTCACAAGCAGAGGGCTCGACGCTCGGCAATGACCTCGAGCCACACCCTAGGTTTCTCAAACTATATGGGCTCGATGCTCGGCAATGACCTCAAGCCATGCCCTAGCTTTCACACAAGAAGGGGGCTCAACACTCGGCATTGACCTCGAGCCACGCCCTAGCTTTCTCACAAGCAGGGGGCTCGACTCTCGGCAATGGCCTTGAGCCACGTCCTAGCTTTCGCACAAGCCGGTGGCTTGACGTCCGGTAATGACCTCGAGCCACACCCTAGCTTTCTCAAACTCTATGGGCTCAACGCTCGGCATTAACCTCGAGCCACGCCCTAGCTTTCTCATGCTATATGGGCTTGACGCTCGGCAATGAACTCGAGCCACACTCTAGCTTTCTCACAAGCAGGGGGGCTCGACGTTTGGCAATGACCTCGAGCTACGGCCTAGCTTCCTCACAAGAATGGGGGGCTCCACGCTCGGCATTGACCTTAAGCCATACCCTAGCTTTCTCACAAGCTTGGGGGGCTCAATGCTCGGCAATGACCTCGACCCACACCCTAGCTTTCTCAAACTATATGGGCTCAATGCTCGGCAATGACCTCGAGGCACGCCCTAGCTTTCTCACAAGAAGGGGGCTCAACGCTTGGCAATGACCTCGAGCCACACCTTAGCTTTCTCACAAGCAGGGAGCTCGACGCTCGGCAATGACCTCGAGCCACACCCTAGCTTTCTCATGCTATATGGGTTCGATGCTCAGCAATGACCTCGAGCCATGCCCTAGCTTTCTCACAAGAAAGGGCTGGACTCTTAGCATTGACCTCGAGCCATGCCCTAGCTTTCTCACAAGAAGGGGGGCTCGACGCTCAGGCATTGACCTCGAGTCATGCCCTAGCTTTCTCATAAGCAGGGGGCTCGACACTCGGCAATGACCTCGAGCCACGCCCTAGCTTTCTCACAAGCAGGGGGCTCGACGCACGGTAATGACCTCGAGCCACACCCTAGTTCTCTCAATTTGTATGGGCTCGACGCTCGGCTGTGACCTTGAGCAATGCCCTAGCTTTCTCAAAAGCAGAGGGCTCAATGCTCGGCATTGACCTAAGCCCTAGCTTTCTCACAAGCAGGGGGGCTCGACGCTCGGCAATGACCTCGAGCCACGCCCTAGCTTTCTCAAACTAGATGGGCTCAACGCTCGGTAATGACCTCGAGCCACACCCTAACTTTCTCAAACAATATGGGCTCGACGCTCGGCAGTGACCTCGAGCCACACCCTAGCTGTCTCACAAGAAGGGAGCTCTACGCTCGGCATTGATCTCGAGCCATGCCCTAGCTTTCTCATAAGCAGGGGGCTCGACGCTCGGCAATGACCTCGAGCCACACCCTAGCTTTCTCACAAGCAAGGGGCTCGACGCTCGGCAATGACCTCGAGCCACACCCTAGCTTTCTCAAAGTATATGTGCTCGATGCTCGGCAATGACTTCGAGCCACGCCCTCGCTTTCATAAAACAAGGGGTGGCTCGGCGCTCGAACTTCAACGCTCGAGCCTGGACGATCAACATGAAACCCGAGCTAATTCCTGGCTCTTTTAGAGGTTAGTCCTCGACGCTTGGCCCCCAACCGTTGGTGCTCGGCGCTCAGCGTTTTTACTCTCCAGGGATTTCTTCCGTCTTACTCCTTTTTTTTTAGCTCCGAGACTCTACAAATCATACTTGCCGAATTCACCGATCCACTCTTCCTGCAGAGGTAAAATACTCCTCCACGGCTAGCTTACACAGGACTCCAGGAGTGGGGGGCTCCTGATATGGGGTAGATGACGTCGCCCCATCAGAGCCATCAGATCTCCTCAAATTTTGTTCATCCCAGATTATCAAGTCAACAAGTCCACGGGCTTCTGCCAACTCAGGCCCACAGACAAACGGATCTGACCCGGCTCGTCAGGTTCCCAGACTCGTTTACCCCTGCTTATAAATACCAAATCCCCTCCTCCTTGCCTAGGGTAAGAAATCTTTCCTCACCTGAACCCTAGCTACTGTTGCTTTCTCAGTGACTGAGTAGATCGTCGGAGGGCCTGTCACCGAGACTTCTCCCGGTGTTTCTTGGCAGTATGCAGGTACAAGAGTCCGAGCCGAGCCTCGAAGATCTGAGCTAAGCTATGAGATCCGAGCCAAGCTTC
Source organism: Hemerocallis citrina (assembly GCA_017893485.1). Classification (NCBI taxonomy): domain Eukaryota; kingdom Viridiplantae; phylum Streptophyta; class Magnoliopsida; order Asparagales; family Asphodelaceae; genus Hemerocallis; species Hemerocallis citrina. The sequence continues at coordinate 186,989,929 of CM030360.1, forward strand.
CGGCCTCTACCTCACTCCTGCTACCCCCGAGCTGGTCCTATAACTGAGGGTGGCATCAGCGCCAGTACCGCGTCTTCCGCTTCATAAATTACAAGAACTCACACCTGTTGCCCCCACACCCAAAAACAAGCAGCATCAAGTACTGTTTTACCCACGCTGGCTCCTCCAAATAGTCTGATTTTTACTCCACAACGATTCAGAGCTAAAAGATCCACCTATGCAAACTGAGTTATCCCGATAATTTCTCATACATCATCTTCGTAGAGTAATTTTATCTATGTAAATTTAATAGCATATATATACATATATGGAGGGGATGACGAAATAACACCCAAAGTTTTTAAAATTGGACAAAAAAACCCTTCCGTTAATTTTTTAGCAGAATAATGTGAAATTACTGAAATACCGCCACTCTCTCTTATTCCTTTTCCAATTATTCTTTTTCAGTTTTTTTCAAAAAAAAATTTCAATTTTTCTTGTTTTGTTTTTTTTTAAAATTTTTGGTGGAGATGAATGTGATGGTGATGGGTTTCGAAGATGGTGGTTGGTGGAGATGGGTTTCGAAGGTGGTGGTGATGGGTTTCGGTGGTGGTGGAGATGGTTGTCCGTGGTGGTTGACGGAGATACTGGTCGGTGGCGGTCAGTGGTGGTGATTGTGGTTGGAGATGGTGGTGGTGGTTGATGGAGATGGTGGTCGGCGGTGGAGATGAGTTTGGATTTGAATCCCGTTAAGAGGTGAGGGCAATTTCGATATTTCATACTTTTCTTAATGTGTTTAAACCTGTTAAGAAGTATATTTGACGAATATTCCATTAACTTAACGGAAAAGTTAATGACAGATACTTTTTCGTCCATATTTAAAAAATTTGGATGCTATTTGGGTATTTTAAAAACTTTGGGTACTATTTGGGAATTAGGATAAACTTTGGTTGCCATTTGGTCATTTATACACACACACACACACACACACACACACACACACACACACAAAAATGGGCATAATTCTTATTTAGAATTTTTTAAATTTAATTTATGCCCTTTTCAAAAACTATTTGCAAAAAGAGGACAATTGCTAAACCAATTGCGCTTAGGGATTCAACAACTAAACTCGCCATTCCCAAAGGTGAGTCTAGTTCTAAATTCTTTGAGAAACTCGTCGTTCTCAATGGCGAGTTCAGTTCAAAACTTTCAAACTAGACTTGTTGTTCCTAATGGCCAGGGGCAACCCTGGGGGTGGGCGGGTGGTGCAAGCACACAGGGCCCCTGATCTTCAAGGGCCCCCGAAATTTAGTATACCATATGAATATTAATTCAGAAACAAAACATCTATTGTATTTACAGTTGGCAGTTGACCTCAGTTGGTTATGACTCATCAAGTATGTTAAAGGAACCTTGGGTTCGAATCACACCAAGTTGGATTTTTTTCTCTCTCTCTTTTTTTCCGTGGAAATTGCACGTATTCCAAAGAGGCTAAGACCTAAAGGGACCTTGGTTTGAATCAAGTCAGGGCAATTACGGTTGGATCAACAAAAAGAAGCCTTTCAAAACTAAAACTATTGAAATCGTACTTGCGATCAACCATGTCGCAACAAAGATTAAATAGATTGGCTTTGATTTCAATTGAAAGTGTTTTTAGAAAAACTTGAGTATGAAAGTTTAATTGATGATTTTGCTTCTAGGAATGCAAGAAGATTAATTTTTAGAAATTAGTAATGCACTAGGCACTAGCTGTCCATTTTTTCCCCTCTAGGTAAAGTCTAGTAATAGTTTCAATTATTGGAAATCCAATGGAAATGCTCTGTAATTTTCAGGTAAGTTTTTATTGTTAATTTTAATTTTAATCACTGTGAAACAACTACTCATTTGGGTATTGATTCTTTCATTATTTGTTCTCATGAACATGTCGATTGTAGGGAAGTTTTGAGGTATGTTAGTCTATTATCTAAAACATGTTCATTATAACTATAATTTTTGAACATTTCTTTTAGAGGTTTGGTGATTTTGTTTAGTGACTACATATGGATTTAGTTATATTAGGAAATTAGAATTGCCTTTTAAAATATGCTTTTATTTGAACATCTTAGTTATATTTTGCTTTATGAGAACAGAAAGCCATAAAACAATAATCAATAATAGTTTCTTTTTATATTATGGCCCAATCTTAACTTTCGCACAGGGCCTTTGATTTTTCAGGACTAGCCCTGCCAATGGCGAAGTACTTTATACTAGACTCGTTGTTGGGAAACTGTACACTTTGTGAAATTCCACAGGGAGTGAAACTCTCTGTTTGACTTGGTCAATTTTCGGAAAAAAAAACTTCATAGAAGAGCTCGCTATTCCTAACATCGATGGGAAATATATTAAACTCGTAGTTGGGAACGACGAGTCTACTGATGTTGAAATTGCACAGAGAGTGGAAACTTTCTGTTATAGTTGGTAAATTTTCGAAAAAAACTCCAAAACGGAGCCCGTTGTTGGGAACAACAGGTGGAAAAGACCTAAACTCGCTGTTGCAAATAGCGTATTACATGGAAATTCCCTGCTTTTGGGAACATCGTTTCCAGTAGAAATTGGAAAATTTGAAACACAATTCGCACTAATGTTCATGTTTACATTTATAAAGTTAACCAACCATAATTCCAGAAGTCAATATTCTTCTAGTTCAACACAATCCCAACATCGTATATATACAAACACAGTTCCAGAGAAAAATATTACAACCTAACCATTTCTCAAGATTCCAACAAATTCAAAATATCACTATGAGATACGATACAATTTCAACTTCAACGCAATCCCAACAAGTTCAACACACTCTCAAAATATTACAACCAACTCAAAATATTACATTGAGATACGATAATGTTACAATGATAAATAAAGCATTATAATGTAATACAGAAGTGAAACCAAGTACATAAGTTCACATATTCAATTTGTTGAATAAAAGAGGGACATTAGCTATCTTGCTGTGATGATGATCCTTCATTATTCGGTCTTGATGCCCCTTGCTGCAATGAAGTTCCTTCATTATTTAGTCTTGATGTCCCTTGTCGCGAAAATGATCCTGTAAAGTAGGTACGAAAATATATTTAGATTTCTAATAAACAAATTAATTACTACATTGTCATGATGATCATCAATCCACCCTCAAATTAATATTAAAAAAACTCTAATCATGGGCATTTTGTAGAACACTATGTGGGCATCCGAAATTTTGATTTATTTTTTTAATTTTATGCCATTTTTTGAAATTATTTGCAAAAAGATGATAGTTGCCAAACTATTTGTGCTCATGGACTCAACAACTAAACTCGTCGTTCTCAACGGCGAATTCAGATGTTTCACGCTCACCATTGGGACACGACGAGTCTAGTTCTAATTTTATTAGACACTCACTATTCCCAATGACGAGTTTAGTTAGAAGAATTTCAAAACAACTCGCCAGTCCCAACAGCGAGGACCTTTGTACTAGACACGCTGTTGGGAACGGCGACTGTGAAGTTTTTCACATTTCCCAGAGAGTGAAAACTCTCTGTTGGACATGGTAAAATTTCCAAAAGAAATCCATAGAATGGCTCACTATTCCCAACAGCGAGGAGAAATATACAACACTCGCCGTTCAGAATAGCGAGTTTACTGGGTCCCTATATCATTTACCCGTCTCAGTTCAACTCTTCTCACATTTCTCTCTCCCTCTCTATCTCTCTCTCTACCCATTCGTCTCTCTGGGGTTACATCAACCCAAAACGTAGCTTCCTTCTTCCTGACATTTACAGAGGCATGGTGATTTTTTTCATAGCTTCTGAAGCACGCTCATTCTTCTATCCTTCTCGGAATCAAGACTATCATCTCCATAAAGGTATTGTTTCTAGTGTTTCAAATTGTAAAATATGAAACATAAACTATGTTTCTATTGCTTCAAATTGTACTGTTAGGGATTGAATTCCGAGCTTTAGCAGAATCGGCCATTGAAGATGAATCTAGGGTTTCTGAGGAAGAAGAAGAAGACAATTTGGGGAGGATTCTATTTCTCAAAGCTTGGTTTTATTATTCATAAGAATTAGCCTTATATAGGCCATTACAGAATGAGTCTTGAGCACGTGCTTGCCGTGTGATCTCTACAGGGCTTTATAACCAACCCTTACATTTCCCGCCCTATTCTCAATACCAAAGAAGTGCGCAAAGCACGTGCAGACCGAAAAACAGAGACAACCCTGATACAAACTCCAACACTTAACACTATATATCCATTGGCCAATCTACTAGCCAATCTCTTTCCTTCTACTAATCAGATATCGATTGCAATCAATTAGAACCCTAACACCCCCCCCCCCCCCCCCCCACTTTGAAGTTCAAAATCATTATAACTCCGTCGAACATCATCTATATCTTCCCAATTAGCATCAGCCATAGGTTTGAATTGCCACTTGATCAAGAGCTTGACTCCAGCGCCATTACCTTCTTGTACAACCTTCTGTCCAAAATGAGCTCAGGAACAAGAACTGCAATTAGATACTTCAATTGTGAACAGAACTCGAAGGCTATCTGAAGCACAGCAGATATATTTCTGGTGCTAGTCTGTAGCTCAGATTTCAATTCATCCAGCCTTTTTACAGTTAAATCTAGCTCATCAACTTGTAGCAAGGTAGAATTAGCTTGATGAGTGTTCCCAACTAGTTCAGAACAGATATGAACAATTTGTAATTGAACTTCCCAATAGTTTGATGCTTCACTTACAATGCAACAAGGCATATTATTCAACTCATCTTCTTTTTGAATATAAGGCAACCCATTAGCTCTAGTATCACATAACTTTTCAAAAGTTGGGTCACCAATGAAAACTTTCTCCTCAGTTTGGAATGAGAAACTAACTTCTTCTTTTCAACATGTTTTTATTGTTAGGTTCACATATGGAGGCATAATCACAAATTACACCTCTAATTGGTGAAGGAGGCTCCTTGCAGTTAGGAGTATGAGCTCTCACATTTCCTTCTGCAGAGATTACCATAGTTTCTTGAACCTTGCTAGAATCACCTGACAAATCTTCACTTACCAGTGCTAATTCATCATTAGATCCCTTTCTTTCTTGGAGAGCGTGTTTCTCCCTATCTTTTAATGGTTTAACCTCCTTTGATGCATGTCCCTTATACTGTACAGCTTCCTTCACAATTTGATTTGCTGCAGCTTCTGGTGGCAAACCTCGACTATAACTCAGAACTTTTTTCAGCAGTAACAGCATCCCATACGCCATCACCTGAGATGATAATACGCCCACCAGGAAATGACAGTTTCACTTGCTTTACATGAGGAATAGGAAAAATAAATTCACCAACTGATGCTACAGTCACAATTCACCCATCTATTAGCACAAATATCACAGTTATTCCTGATGATGGTGCTTGTAACTGAAATTCTTCATTTGTTTTAACAAACCCTACAACCAAAGCTCCAAGCAAAGCAACTCTCATCCATCCCTAACAAGATTTAAAGGGATTGCACTTAAAACATTGATATGGCTCAAAATATAACTAAATCGAGATCGTTCAAATCGGGCACGAATCTCAAAGCTCTTAGGGGTAAATGGTAATTTCCACTAAAAATAGGTCTAAAAATGGAAACTGAGTCTTTTCCAAGCCCAATAACCCAAAAATGGGTCTGCCTTACTGGGTCAAGATAACAACCCATTATAAATAAATCCAGGAGATTTAAAGAGTTATTTAAATTCATGATTATTCCTAAGAGACAGTTAAAAACAAATCTCTTATAATGAAAGAATTTAAACTCTATTTCTTATCCAAAAATACCGGGAAGTAGAGATAAATGATTATCTCAAAATTGTTCTCAAAGACGACTATAAATATCCCTCTACCCCCACCATAAAAATGGTAATCAGTACTTTTCTCCAAAAATCTCTTTCATAATCGTTCAGATTACTGACTTGAGCGTCGGAGGGTTCGTCACCCGGATCAATCCCGGTGATTCAAAATTTTTTGCAGGATAGCAGCAGCGTTGAGAACGGTCAACATTGGCAAGTAGTAAAAATGTTAGCTTTTATTGGTTCTAGAAGAAATCACAAATCATCTATTTGCTCCTACACCAAAATTAGCAGCAACAGATTGGCACGGTCTGTGGGAATCAGAAAAAGTAATCTGACAATACTCGTCGGCAAATCAGTTTTCACCCATGCCACCAAAGGGAAAATAGAAGGTGTCGACGTCAAGCCGAAAGGCCACCCCTCTTCCTCCACCTCCTCCACTTGAGGATGTTCCCCCTCAACAAGAGCAGCAAGTTCAGCAGCATCAACCTGAACAGCCGCCTCCCCAACATGCTCGCCCCATGTCCAGAGGGGCTGTGCCGGGGGCTCCCTTCAAAAACGTCGAGAACAACATCCTCTCAATGACCATGTATCGGTCCACAACCTGTCATGCCGCGCTTCCCAAAAATACGGAATGAAAGCACGTGACACGCCCCAGAGAATGACTTGCATCATCCATAGGCTGTTATCAATCCAACTCAACAATATAAACAAGAAGTAAAACAACCACGCATGCAATGAAAGAATAATCACATAAATAGCAACATTGGAAATTAAGCATAAAATAACCAACATCAAAATAACCCAACATCTGGAATTTAACAAACAACATTCGGGTCAAGCCCATGATACAAAGAAAACAACATTTGTTCAATTTATTAAGGTTCTCAAATAAAGTAACATTTATTTAAGCGGCACAGCAAAACATCTCCTTCACCATTGTTGCTCCCCTAGTCCGTCAGGTAAATCTCCTTGATTACCAGTAAGTTGTTCATCTAAAGAGAGTAAAAATATCCTTAGAGCAAGTCGTGGATAGCAAGTAGAGAAACAGAGAACAATGATAATACAGTATAACGATGAATTCAATGGACAATGAAATCAATAGTATTGAACAGTGATAAGGCGATAATAGTACAATGTGCAATAACGATGATTTATAACGATAATAATAAACAATAACAATAATGGTAACAATAACGATAATACTGTTCAATAAAGATGACAATATGCAATGACAATGTGATGAAAGTCTTAAGTCTATTATTCATTTTTAATCCTAGCTAATGCATGTACTACTGCTGTGAGACCCCGTATTTCTAGGAGTATACATACTAAGTATGTAGTATAATATATATATTAGTATATATAATAAGAAGGAAAAGAAAAGAAAGAATGGATTAGATGATGATGACGTGGATGGTGGATGGAAGGAGTGGAAGTGTAGGTGGTTTGACTAGTTAACTTGTATGGATTAATGGAATGAAAGAAATAAAGAATGAAGTGTGTGTGGGGGTGAGTGTTGACCGGGTTGACCTTGGGCACAAATAGTCCCATATCGGTCAAGAAAAGGAGGAAAAAGAGAGATAAATAGGATAGCCAATGATGAAGGTGTACCCAACGTCCGGACACCCTTTTGAGGCAGCCTGTGGTGGGCGTGGCTAGAATTTAGTTAATTGTGTGCGTACGAGTTGAGTGCGGGGCGTTACAACTGCATCCCATTCTACAGGTTCCATGCATACAATAAATTTCGTTTAGACCAAGGTGGTAGGTTCTATAGATCATGTACTCGGCACGATAACAATAACGATAACAATACCAACAACAATTTCTTGCACAATAACTATAACAATAGTCGGCACGATAATCTTAAAACAATACACGATGAATTGGGATACTGTAGTCAGTAATCCAACAATAAATCGATAGTACTAGTTGACACAATATTCTGGGAAACACGGGCCCCACATTTCCGAGTACAGTCACTATATTACCAACTACCCTAGTCAACCAATAACCCCAGCTTGATTAACATTCTTTATTTAATTAACATGCAATACTGATAGACAATACTACAATACTTGATGGGGAACAATAGAGACATAACTATTAGTGGGGAAACAGTAATGTTATTAATAAGGAACACTAGAATGATGACAACACAATCCTAAGATCATGCAATGTAGTCCATACAATCAAATACACCAAATTCAACATCATAGATACAATTACATGTTATTAAACATAGAAACCCAATTCTGGACAGCAGTAGGTCACTGCACCAAAATCAGAATTTCTGTTGCTACAGGGTAGAAAATGCGGATCTGTTAGAAGTTCATGAAACTAGACTCCGGCCCAGTTCCAACGCATATTTAAAGTCTACATTCCGACAACAGTAGCTAGGTGAAATTCAGTGTTCTTTACAGATTTTAGTTTCTGGCTGGTTATCGGTGTTGACTAGTTTCAGTTGTTTAGGCAGTAAATATTCATTTTAAAAATCAGTAAAAATAATTTTTATTACCCTAAGCATGTTATCTAACAATATGGAATTTATCATGGCAATATTTGATCATTAGTTCACTTAATTCATCAGCCTAATATGGTATGTACATGAATCTAAAATTTCAGCGCAGCAGTAGCAAAAAGGTCATAACTCATGCAATATAGGTCAGAATTTGAAAATTCTGGATGTTATTGGCAACTAGACACTTGGGGCTACTTTCATATTCAGAAAGGTATTGATTTTAATGACATTATCTAGGTTAAAATAGCACGACAATGTTCAGGTTGGCAGTAAATTCAGGGTCTCAATATAATTTTTCATGCATAAAAATAATCAAAATGTTATGAATGGTGAGTTAGAGGTTAGCAATCATAAATCACAACAAGTTACCCCTATGTGAACATGATATTATGATATATAATGTCCATAACCCTACTAATTACAATCATCTAATTTATCATTATCAATCACATGAACAATCAACCCTAATATACAATCTACAATAGTTGTGTATAATGTCATGAGATGAAATGCAACAATAATTCCCTATTCTTATATTCAATAACTAACTACATGAATGCATGTAAGATCTCTATACACTAGAGGCAAAAAGTCGGTACGAAGTTGAGACTACTACTTGGATTCGCTCATGTAAATCCGAAGTATCCCAACGATAGATAACAATAACAATATACGATATTCAATATGGATCTACTTGCGGGATTCAATAAATAATCTCAAATACGATACAACACAATTCGAGGGTAAGATGACTTGCCTTTAGGATGACGTTAGATCCGATAATTTGAGAATAACGGGATCGGAATCCCGGCGACACGGCGACGAGCAAACGATCACGATAATTATGATCGGGCATGGATCTCGTGATCAAGATGGTGATTAAGATAAAGATTAAGCGAATCCAACGGCCAAGATCAAATGTAAAACATATAAGAATTAGAAGAGTACCAAAAGAATAAATATACCATGATTGACAATTTGATGAATAAGAACAAAAAGTGGATCAAATGTTTAACTCACCAAGTAGAAGACGAACGAGACGATCGAGACGATCAAGGGTCGAGATCAAGTATGATCGGTCGATCGGATGGCTGAGATTGAAGATCAAGATCATGATCAAGATGATGGTCACGATCGCGATGATCGAAAGAGATCCGACGGTCGAGATCAAGATCTTGATGATGATGATGATGATGATGATGATGGAGACGATGATCACGATCAGATCAGACGGTCCAGATCTTCCTGATGATGAAGATAACAATGATGATCAAGATCGATCGATCGAATGGCTGTGATCAAAGAAAGTTGATGATCATCATGATCATGATGATCAAGAGAAGATCGGACGGTCGACAATCAACGTGATCAACCCAAACAAACATATTTGTACTCATTTAATACCCAAAACCCTATAGCCTGGAAAATAAAATAACTAATAAAAATGTAGAATTATATAACAAAACATATTTTGTACTACAATATAGAATTTATTTGACATAACTACAAATACAATTAACAATAGAAATAGATTTTTAAATTAACAATCAAAGGTAATAATATTAATAGTAAAAATACTCATAATAGTACTGACAATAATAATAATAATAATGATATACATATCAAAATAGGATTTGAGATAAACAGTTTATTAAAAACCAAATAATAATAAAATAAGATATAAATAGCCGATCACATAGAAAATAAACAATAATGTTAGAATATACTATTATTCGAAGTAAATATAATTCCCGAATCGAAAAGATTTTAATAGAAGGCCCCAATCGAGTTTAAAAACAAAAATAAATTTATAAATAATCAAAATACGGAAAATATTCAGAAAATACGTATTTACGGGAACGGGGGTTACACAACCCTTCCACTGATTTGATGGCCTCACGAAGTCCTCAGGGGTCAAGAGACCTCCGTCAAATCATTGTCAACCACCAACAAAGGATCAACCTCCGAACCCGCTTGAATGAGAGGCGATCCCGTGACGAGATCCCTAATCCAGAACACCAGAGAAGTCAAAGGAGCCGCTCTCCCCGACGGCCGAGATCCAGAAGGCCCGCCTCCCTAAGGAGGTGAAGGGGGTCTCATCCTCGTCGACAGCGAAGAAGCCACACCGCTGCGACCCAATCAACACCAAGAGTTCACCATGATGGATGGGCACCGGTCACCAAGGCAGAATTCTAAAATTTGAAAGATGACAACCTGCGAGCCCTTAACATCGCTCCAAATCATGACCGACGAGCACACAGCCCTTGCCATGTCACCACTCATGAAGGAGAGTCCCGAGGGTCGACTAAATCCGACTAGAGGGACGACTCGATTCATCACCATCTTTGAGAGATGGAGAGGCACCTCAACAAGATCAACCCCAAAGAAGGTCAACAGACCGAGAACTTCCACCCGAGCAGATCCCCCTTCTCCAGGACCATCATGGAAGCCCATGTCCCCGAGACCTTCAAGCCGCCTCATTTTTAATCCTACAACAGGAAGTCCGACCCGGTTGATCATATTGGGAATTTTAAACTCTCATGATGATCCATCAAGCTTCAGACGCGCTCCTCTGTAAGACCTTCCCAGCTACGTTGAAGGGGCCAGCGAGAGAATGGTAATCCTATTTATTCCGAGAGAATGGTACTCCTATTTATCCCCAGCTCTTCCTCACCCACTTCGTTAGTAGCCGCCGAGCTGAAAAAACAAGTGCATCCTTGCTAGCACTTAGTCAAAGGAAAGGTGAACGCCTAAGAGATTATGTTCGGTGCTTTACCGTCGAAGCTCGATCTATTGCCTCTCTTAACCAATCAGTAGTCTCTGTAGCGTTCAGACACAACATCAACCATGCTGACCTAAAGACATCCCTTGCTAAGAAGCCTCCTTGGAACTTCTCAAAACTCCTACTGAGAAGTGAGAAGTACATCCGGGCTGAAGAGGCTCTGCATCCCCGTGATCAGAAGGAGCCCCCATCTAAGAACAAACAGAATGGTGCAAATGAAGAAGGTTCCAAGAAGCTCCAGAAAGATAATAACGGCCAGTGCCGCCCTCCTCCTTATTTTGAAAAATTCACCCCCCTTAATGCTAGCATCTTGACTGTCCTCGTGGAAGTAGACAAGGAAGGACTACTTCATCCACCCCCAAAGATGAATACCCCATAAGAGAAGGAACAGAGGCAAGTGGTGCCGCTTTCATAGGGACCACGACCACGAAACAGATGATTGTCGGGCCCTCAAGAAGGAGATTGAAGCCATCATTCAGCGAGAACAATTAGCTAAGTTTGTCAGGAAGGACGGAGTCGATCCTCACTCAAAGCCGGGATCAATCCTCCACTCTATCCACGGAGGACCTATGGGGGGAGAATCGAACTCCTCCTGAAAGGCATTCATCTGGGAAGTCAATTCGGTACAGAACCTCTCTCCATCCAAAAGCTTCGGAGTTCCTGTGACATTCTCAGATAAAGACCTAGAAGGCATCCGAACGCCTCACTGCGATGCTCTCGTATTAACCTCCACATGGCCAATCATGAGGTGGGTCGAATCATGGTCGACAATTCTGTCAACATACTATTCCTAGATGCATTCTAAAAGCTTAAGCTCTCCCGAGACCACCTCAAGCCTGCAGGATATAATCTACATGGCTTCTCCGGAGTCCCCGTTCAAATAGATGGAATAATCACGCTAGATGTAATAGCGGGTAAGGTCCCAACAACTCGCACCGAGGCCATGGACTTCAAGGTCGTCAACATGAAGGTCGCCTACAATGCCATCCTCAGTCATCCCTACCTCAAAGCTCTCCATGTTGTATCTTTAGCTTTCCACATGAAGATGAAATTCCCACCATCCTCCAGGGTAGGGAAAGTTAAAGGAAGTCAAGCAGTAGCCCGAGCATGTTATACCGCTACAATGGGGGGGCTCGGTCCTGCCCCTCAACGCTGTGAAATTTCTCCCAGAGAAAAGCCACTATGCCCCCAAGCCAGTTGACGACCTCGAAGACACCCCATGTGTAACACATCGTAAAATTTAGTTATGATAATTTTGCTTCACGTGTATTATGCACATGTATTTTGTATCGTTACAGGTAATATTCGTAACGTATTTTAATATAAATATCCTACATATTTTGTATTTTGATTATTTATATGTTTTTCTTCCTATCAAAATTTATTTTTATCATATTTTGGGCCAACTCAAATATTAATTTTAATCTTTGTGTTTTTACGTACACTACACGTGCTTTCAGTGCACATGTTGATTGCGTATATTTATTTTTATAAAGTTTATGAAGTGTGTATTTTTATTTTTATTTGTGCTAAATTTTATCATATGTGAGTGTCGTAACAACTGAAAAAATATATTTTTTATATTCTGGCCACACGTTCTTTACACGTGTTTCTCTTTTATGCACGTGCTAATCATGTAGTTGTATTTATATAGAAGTAATGAATTTTGTGCTGTAAACTTTATTAGCTAGTTTTATTAAATACATATTAAAATGTATAACATATACATTTAAATCAACTCCTAATAAATTGTATGGAGATTATGTGCACACAACACACTTTTATAAACCTGTGCATTTCACACTCTTGTTTGGCCGGCAGATTGAAGATAGGGAAAGAATTTTTTTGAATGAATTTGAATGGGTCAAGGCATGGGATTAGTGGGTTAGTGGTCAGTTAATTAAACTTCCCACTAACCTTCTCCTTATAAGCCTTCCACTTCTGGACAATACTAAAAGAAATTCCATTTTTCCACTTTCAAAAAAATATCCTCACTGTTGGTTTCTTTTTGGAGCTCGGGATTTTGGAAGAGGATTGAAGAAGCTTTTAGGAGTTCATTTTGCTAAGGATTTCGTCAATCAGGTGGGTGTTTCTGCTATTTTCTAAATACTTTGTAGATTTTGCCTGCTTAGAAGTAAATATATTTAGATTAAAACCCTATATGAAATGAGTACGTGTAGAGATACTCTTAAGATTGTGTAAATTATTATAGGAGAAATTTCATTTTATGCCATGTATCAAAGTAATTAGATTATACAATTGTGAAATGCTATGGATGACACTCATTTTATTATATGAACATTTTCCATGTGATTCTTTGTTACTATGAAATTGACTTTGATTGAACAAATTTATGCATTAAATTATGTGTTAAACTTCCATAATAATTCTAAGTAGATTAAGATAAATGTAAATTCATATCAAATTGTGTTGGATTAAATAATCATCCTTTCTGGAAATTTATTAGAACTCGTAATTTATTGTATAGGAGTTGTAAGAATGATGGTTGAATCGAATTATGGCTTTAGTTTTTATTTTGAGATGCAAAATAGAAAATTGCATTTAAAAGAATTGCAATAGTAATATAATAAAAATTGAAGGCTTGACTGCCTGGTCTTGGCGTTTGGGTTTGGGTTGCTTTGTGCTGCGACGTGTGGTCGCAGGTTCGAGGTCGATGGGGGGGGCTTTTCTTTTTTTTGAAACTTAGAGAAATTATCGAACAGTAAACGAAAATATATAGGAAAATTCTGTGTAGAGTTTTTCACCAACAGTGTGTTGGATTCTTGGTGGTTGGTTGCGATTTTGAGCACTCTGTGCTCTTTGTGCTTGAGTTCGAACCCGATTGTGGCAAAAATTTAATATTTTTTGTTTATTTTACTATTTTAACTCTTTTTTTTAAGAGAAAAACATCTAAATTAATATAGGGTATTAATGGAATATTTTGGTATGATTAACTATGCTAATTCAAGAATTATTTTGTGGATAAAATGCATTGTGATTAAGAGATTGAAATATAATGGTTTTATCTAGTTTTACTCTAAAAATTTTACATCGTATAAAAATGGATTTAATTTCCTTTTGAACTTATGTAAAGTGTACTATATGATGAATTAAGAGATAATTAAATGATGCACTTTGGAATATTAAACGTGTGATATTTATAAGGTTTTTATCAATTGAAATGTTATTGAAATATTATAAAGGATAAAAAGTTGTTGTGAGATTTATAGATGTAAAGAGAATGGATAAAGGAAATTAAATGATGTATAATGAAGGAAAATTTTTATAAAAAGGTTAAGAGAACCTAGAAGATCTCTGAATGTGAGATGTAGGGATTCTAGAGGCTGAGCGAGACCCAGAATACCGGCAGAATGATCATTGAAAATTTGAGTAGTAGCCAGTATGGGCTATCGTTCTCAGTATGTTGTTTCAGGTCTGGTAGGAAGGTAAGCTAGCTCTAGGTGGCATTATCTATAATTGAATTAAGGACAGACACTAGCGAAGAAGATATGATGGAAACAATGACGAATATGTCTGGTAAAGAGCTTGCGGTTCCTAGGGGTTCGGGACACGACCGAGGATACGTCCGGTAAATCTACATGTGTGGGCTAGGGGTAGGCCGGTGATGTCGATGAAATGGCCGGTAAAGGACTGTGGTCCTTAGGAATGTTCACGACTGAGGATACGCCCGGTAAATCTACATGTGTGGGCTAGAGGTATGCTTGTTCTTTTTGCGAAAAAGCCGGTAAAGAACTTGCGGTTCCTAGGAATGTTCGGGACTGACAGGATACACCTGGTAAATCCACCGAAGTGGGCTAGGGGTAGGCATGGTTCGTAGTTGCGGGAGATCGACTTGCTAGGGTTCGTAGCTGAGGATATGCCCTGTAAATCCACAATGTGTGGGATAGGGGTATACCAGTAAGGTTTAATATCCTGGGAGTGCGACTCACACGTAATTATACGTTGGAGTACAGTCATTGGGCTTAAGTATTGCATACGAGGGATTGAACCCTATAATGAGGAGTAACTTAAGGGCTTGCCCTTGGACCTATGTAGTATGTGATGCATAGAATCTGAACAAGTGTGCATTAGTGTTGCATCGTAAGTAGGAATGTCTGCATTAGTCATTAAGTTCATATCATACACTAACATAATTAGAGTAATTACTTTTCATTCTGCATTCAAGTTTGTGATTGTTAAGATAATGGAATCGTTGTATTATAGCGTTGCGTTAGTTGTATGCAACTGACGTGCCTGCAGTTTTCAAGTTGCATGACTTGGATTAGCGAGAGACATGGATATGAGTTTGATACCGATGGATATTGCCAGATTGAAGTTATTAGATGTTCAAGTTGTATTTCTTTATATGATTTTCCGCTGTGTATTGTAATAAATATTATTGAAATGAAAAAGCTTAAAATTCATTGTATTTTTGTACGAAGTTGAAGTAAAAGATCATGCTTGTGATACGAATTACCTGTGTTTGGAAATCGGGGCGTTACACCATGCTTCAAACATGATGAGTCCAAGAGCTTGCGTGTAAGTAAGAGACTCTCCCCCAACTCGAAGAACCAATTGTCAAACATATCAGTGAGAACAGGGACCACACAAAGTCTCCAAAAGTTGTCTGTCCAAGCGCTTGCCAACGTGAAGACTTGTGGGAAAGAAGATATCAAGAATTTAGAACGCTGAGCACCTCATGAAGTTCAATGAAAGAGCTTAATACTCTCCTCCAAGTTCCCTTAGTTCAAACATGTAATAACGACCAATACTTATAATGGTCACAACATGTAATAATGGCTAGCACGTAGTTTAGAACTTGTAATAAAGACACGCAACCATTGCAACCGACTAGTTTTTCATCTTAAGAAATAATTCAGCATTTTCTTTCAAAAATTCTTGTATTACTCTCCCAATTCAAGCAATGAGTTCGGTGCTCAGCTTCTCCTCCGAGCTACACCAACAACTCATCCACCCTAAGCAACGAGTTCGGTGCTCAGCTCCTCCTCCGAGCTACACCAACCACTTCAAGCAATAAGTTCGGTGCTCAGCTCCTCCGAGCTACACCAACAACTCATTCACTTCAAGCAATGAGTTTGGTGCTCAGCTCCTCCTTCGAGCTACACCAACAACTCATTCACCCTAAGTAATGAGTTCGGTGCTCATCACCTCCTCTGAGCTACAATAACAACTCATCCACCCTCAAGCAACGAGCTCGGTGCTCATCTCCTCCTCTGAGCTGCACCAACAACTCATCCACCCTAAGCAATGAGTTCAGCGCTCAGCTCCTCCTTCCAGCTACACCAACAACTCATCCACTTCAAGAAAAAAGTTTTGTGCTCAGCTCCTCCTTAAAGCTACACCAACAACTCATCCACTTCAAGCAATAAGTTCGGTGCTCAGCTCCTCCTCCGAGCTACACCAACAACTCATCCACTTCAAGCAATGAGTTCGGTGCTCAGCTCCTCCTCCAAGCTACACCAACAACTCATCCACCCTAAGCAATGAGTTCGGTGCTCAGCTCCTCCTACCTAACTTCACTGGAGACTCATTGGATTCTAGAATAAACCCCCTCAGTGCCAAGTCAAGAGTCTAACCACTCCTCTCACTTGGATAAATGAGGGACAGCTTGTGTGGAGTCCACGCTCTTGGGCCAAAATCTCACTACCTACTTGCCAAGTTAGGAGAGAGGTATAACTCGTCTTGCGGCATGCTCCTAAAATAAGATGACACTTAAAACGTGTTCAGAGTCCCTAACCATGGCTTGCGTGCTTTAGCAGCCTGTACATAAGAGCACGAAGCGCCATTCATTCTGCTCCAACAACATGTTACCCCTGGAGTCAACTTGTTCAGAGTCCATAATCGCGGTTGAAACTTACTCTAAACAAGCTTATGTGCGAGTAAAGTTTGAAATTCGATTCACTGCCGTGGTGACTCTTCGCAAACTTGTTGCATCCCCTAAACAACATGTTCAGAGTTCAACACTTGGTTCGACGTTGCTTTAGCCACTTGCAAACAAGCAAGTGAGGAGCAGCTCACTATTCAGAATTGCTCCCACAACTGTTGAAACTCTTAAGCAACAAGTGTGGAGTCCAACACCTGGTTCGACACTGTTTTAGCCACTTGTAAACAAGCAAGTGCGGAGCAGCTCACCATTTGAAATTGCTCCCACAACTGCTAAAACTCTTAAACAACAAGTTCGGAGTCCAACACTTGGTTCGACCCTGCTTTAGCCTCTTGCGAACAAGCAAGTGCAGAGCAGCTCACCATTCGAAATTACTCCTGCAACTCGTTGAAGCTCTCAAACTACAACTTCAGAGTCCAACACTTGGTTCGATGCCACTTTAGCCGCTCGCAAACAAGCAAGCGCAAAGCAGCTCACCATTCGGAATTGCTCCTGCAACTTGTCGAAACCCTCAAACAACAAGTTTAGAGTCCAACACTTAGTTTGATGCTGCTTTAGCCATTTGCGAACGAGCAAGTGCAGAGCAGCTCGCTATTCGAAAATGCTCCTACAACTTGTTGAACCGCTCAATGACTCCACAAAGGCATAGTTTGTGTGCTCCCGAGAGACACAGACGTTGCGCACCAGTTTCTACTCCCAATATGGACGAATCCTTAGTCTATTTCTAAATAGGACTTGTAGGCCTTCGAGCCATCGTCGAAACGATAGGTCAAATGCCCCAGTCAGATCTCTACAGCTCCTAGAATATGCATTACATTGCAGCAATGCCGGAGTCACACGAGCAGGCAGACTCGGATCCGAAGACTAACCTTCGAATTCGACCTAACAAACAGAGGAATTTTCAGTCCATCTCTAAACAAAATGTAGAACTTCGAGTCCCCGTTAAGACGGTAGGTCATACCCGATTGGAGCTCTGCAGCTCAGGGAATACACATTACACTGTAACAAGGCAAGAAATACGCAAACATGTAGGATTGGGTTTTGAAGCAACTGCCCTAGTCCTCCCTAAGCTTAGGATGCGGTCCCTCCCCGGGACTACCATTATAGCTCACTCCTGCGGTTCGACGACCCTTAACAATGAACTCGGTGCACTGTTCCTCACTCGAACTCCCCCAACAACTCATTCTGCACATATACTGAGTGTGAAGTTCCGCTCACCTCCCGAGTGGCCTTCTTCCAAACAAGTTCAGAGCTTAACTCACCCTAGAGTTGCTCCCAGAACTCGCATCCTGAACGGCTCTCTCCTAGAGCTCGGTGATACTCTTCATCTTGCTCGCCTCCCAAGTGGCTTTCTTCTTTCACAGAGAGTTCGAAACTAAACTTGCTTCCCAAGTGGTTCTCTTCTAGAGTCCGGCGATGCTCTTCATCTCGCTCACCTCCTGAACGGCAATCTCCTAGAGTCTGTCGATACTCTTCATCTCGCTCGCCTCTTGAGCGACTTTCTTCTTTTCACCGTGAGTTCGGAGCTAAACTTGCATCCCAAGCGGCTCTCTTCTAGAGCCTGGCGATGCTCTTCATCTCGCTCACATCCCGAACGACTCTCTCCTAGAGCCCGGTGATGTTCATCATCATGCTCGCTCCCCGAGCAACCCTTTTCTTCACCAACAGCATGTTCGGAGCCTAACTCGTCTAGAGATACTCCTCAAACTCGCCTCCAAGAAGGGATCTTCCCAAGAGTCATAATCTTCCCAAGATTCATACAAAGCTCTTGTCAACTTCATGGAGGAAAAGGTATTGCATACCTGTTTTGACCCTGAAGAATGATGATTCTTCAACTGACTTTTTAAGAGAAATTGTAGATCTTCGATTCAGCTTCGAAATGAGGGGTCACATGCTCCAATTGGATCTCTGTAGCACCGAGAAAGGTAGTTACAATGTAGCTCACTGAAGCAACTCCAATGCTCGGATGCCAGATCCGAGCAAACAAAGAACCGAACGAAAATGGAACAAAAACAGTTGACCAGTTAATGGTCAGCATTGTGGTCAATGGTCAATGCCACGTGTTGGTATGGCGAACGATCAAGCCTGTTCAGCAGAGTGAACCGAGCAGACGAGTTCCCAAACGAAATTGGCACAAATAGCATTGACTAGTCAACGATCAACGTGTCAATTATGCCACGTGTCGAGCAACTGAAGGATCAAGCCTGTTCGGCTGAGTGAATCACGCAGACCTGTTTCCGAACGAAAATGGAGCAGAATACTCTCCTCCTGAACTGCGCTCAATAGTTGATCAATGACTAAGATGCGATCAAAAAATTTACGCTCAAAGCAAGTTAAAAAAATCAAAAATAGAGAAACAACAACTACAGCTGGGCCCCACGCACTGCAGCCAACCAGCACATGCCACGTGGGCCTGTAGCTACAGCGCGGGTCCCACGGAATGCCAGCATGCCATTTGCATGCCACATACGGATGTCCCTTCCCCGATCGACAACGGAGACATGTGGCGCTCCCACGTGCTCTCGCAGGACCAGTGGGCCCTGCCACCTGTCCCTCTAACCGCCTCTGCGTCGCCACATGGTAGGTGGGCCCCACCACCCTCCTCAGTTCAAGATCGAAATTGAGGAGGTCGTTTGCTTTGTCGCTCCTGTGCCATTTGATCACCTCGTGAATAGTGCCCCATTCGATGAATGACCCAAATTGCACCAAAAATTGAGCTCATGATGTTACGTGCTTAGCACGCACCCAAAAAAGGTCAACAGTCAGCATTGACCGCCACGTGTCAGCATGCCAAAGCAACCATGTCTTTCAGCAGCGCGTACCGAACAGATCGAAATCTGATCGAAAAATGACAAAAAATTCCTCTACCCCCATCATAATAAAGGTAATCAGTACTTTTCTCCAAAAAAGCTCTTTCATAATCCTTCAGATTACTGACTTGAGCGTTAGAGGATTCATCACTGGGATCAATTCCGGTGTTTCGAACTTTTTTGTAGGAAAGCAGTAGTAAAAGTGTTAGCTTTTATTAGTTCTAGAAGAGTTCACAAATCATCTGTTTTCTCCCACACCAAAATTAGTAGCAACAAACATTGTTTAAAATGTTTTCCTTGGAGTGTATAGCAGCAATATATATTGATTTCCCCTGGAAATTTTGATGGCTTCATGCATATTGATTTGACTTTTACTAATAAGAAGAATATCATCCATATCACCAAATATATAACTGAACTTTGTTTTATAAAAATTCCAAACTTCTTGCTTTTCTCAAGTCTTTGATAGCTTCACCATTGACATGATTGTCCTCTACATTCACTGGCTTATTCGGAATAGGATTGTTAGGTTGATGAAAAAGAGTGAGTTGTAGCGCCCCGAATTTCTAATATAATATCTTAGAAATACGTGGCACAATCCCAGCATCAACTTCAATGTAATAGTACACATAGCCCAAAAACACAAATAATTTTATTCCAAACTTTTATTACAACAAACTTTACAAACACAGCGGAATACAAAACACCTGGAATTACAACATTCTTTTTACAACACTTCTTTTTACAAAAATTTTACACAAAGCTCTATTACATCAGTTTATCTCCAAAACTATCTCAAGCATCCCAACCTCCAAACTCTTAAGCAACAACCTGTAACACATGAGGCTAGAAATGATCCCTAACCCCCAAAACTAAAGGGGTCAGCCATAAAGGTGTGAGTGACATAAAAGCAAACAACATGAATGAACATTAAGTATGGATTCTTAAACAACATGTAATAAACAAGAATACATAAAATATGATGTAGCAAGGAAACATGTAAACAACAAGTGAAACTAAACTAAGTGTCAAGTGCAGAAAATAGGAAACCACATGCATAAAACCAAGTCAAGAAACACAATTCTATATGCTGACTCTCTAATGCGTACTTGTCGGAGTCTATGCATCCCATTCTACAAAGGTCCGGTGCAAGCCCTTAACGTCTCCACATTATAGGGTTCAATCCCCGCTATGCAACTAATCCAAACACGATGACTACTCCGAGATAAAGATAAACTGTGAGTATTAGCCCATGCCCCGATAATTCCGGAGATAAATCCCACACCACAGGTAATTTACCTGGATAATTCCGGGGATTATCTCACACCGCAGCAATGACCCTCATCACATGAATATCACATGTGCGTCGCCTTGACCCCGATAATTCTGGAGATAAATTCCACACCACAGGTAATTTACCTGGATAATTCCGGGGATCAATCCCACACCGAAAGCCATACTGAGGTCCATAACCCATGTTCCCGTTCTTCATATTACCACTAGTGCCTGTCCTTATCATTTTTAGGTTATTTAATTACTTAACGAATCTCCTAAAGTTGGTGTACCCCACCAGACTTAACTCAACAACTGAACAACTAAAATGCCTCAATAGGACCAAACATAATGAACTCAATCGTCGGTATACTAGGATCACACACACCCTCTAGAGACCCAAACTCAAATATCTAAACCAATCTTCCAACATAAATTGTTCAACTCAACTTATCATCTTGAAAACATATGTTCAATAGAAGATAAAGTATAAAATAATAGGTTATAGCTTAGAACATTTAGAGAATAAATTATTTGAAAGAACATTCAAAATTATAAGAATACATCAGTATAAGTCGACTGTAGAAAAGGGTAAGTCGACTGTCCAGAGAGAAAATATAGTGGCTTTGAGGAAAATAAGTCTAAGTGTTATGAGTCGACTGAAAAGAGTCATAGGTCGACTGTCTAGAGAAAATTCCAATAATTCTTTAAGAAAATATGCTAAGCGATAAGTTGACTTATAAAAGTCATAAGTCGACTTACCAAAGTGTTATAAGTTGACTTATAAGTCATAAGTCGACTTACCAGAGTGTTATAAGTTGACTTATAGAAGTCATAAGTCGACTTACCAGAGTGTTATAAGTTGACTTATAAAAGTCATAAGTCGACTTACCAGAGAGAAATTCCAGAAATATTTAAGAAAATATTCTAAGGGTTATAAGTCGACTTAAAAAGCCATAGGTCGACTTACCAGAGAGAAAACTACAGTAACTTTAAAAAAGTAATCTGAGTAGTACCAGTCGACTGTAAAAGTCGTCAGTCGAATGTCCAGAACCCAATTTCAAGAAAATTAAAGATCATAGCAGCTGGGTCGTATCAGTCGACTGAAAGGTCGTACCAGTCGACTGTCGGCCTACAGTCTGAAGAATTTAGGTCGTACATATGTCAAAACTAGGGTTTTTAAGAATCAGTCATATAACAAAATAACTTTGTATTATTTTCCAAATCTTATTAATACCAAAATAATTAGATTTAAACTTAGCATTTGAGAAATCCAAATTTAAACAACATCTTTTACAAAAATCACAAATCCCCAATTTAAATCCTCATAACTCAAATCCTCAAAACATGGTCCTCTAAACTGTTAATCATTCACAAAATTCCTCAACTAAATCTCAACTATTCTCTATAGTTGATTCATGAACAAATCAAATTTATCCTCAACATGGTCAAGTTTTTTTTATCCAACTCACCAATAGTCCAAAAATGTCATCTTTAATTTAATTAATGCATGGCATCTATCAAACTCAATCAAATCAACAATAATCCAATATTTTAAGAAAATATAATCTAAGCAGTAGCAGTCGACTGCTAATAGTCACCAGTCGACTGTCCGCAACGAAAATCCAACATTTTTAGCCTACTAATAATTTATATTAAGTTCTCCCACAAATCTAAAATCATTCTCATACAAATATCTAGGGTTCTTCTTAAAGATCCAATTTTTCATTCATCCATCCAACTTACATATTCAACATCCAAATCAATCTAAACATTCATATCATTCTCATACGTCATACACAAATCAAAGAAAGCAAACAAAACAACAAACAATTATGTCATTCACCTACAACATACACAAAACAAATAAAACAAAACAATGTCACTCACATACATAAAACAAAACAACAAACAAATTTACATCACTCACATAGTTGGAGAGATCAAGCGAATATCACGAAGTAAAATGAAGAATCCCCTCTTTGCAAAGAATCCAATATCTCCTCTTCAATCACCAAGAAAATAGAAATATAATAAAACTTGTGTTGTGCAGCGAATGACGGTTGCACTCCACCCTCTTTTATACAGGCCGGGATTGAAAGATTAGGGTTTTAGAAACATATTTGCAAAAGAATCCTTCCAAAATATAACTTTACATATATAACCCTTTCTTAGTTAAAATAGGTTAACTAAATCAAAACCAAATCAAATCTTTTTATCACTGAGTTGTCCAGCAATCCCGCACAGGCCAGCAAATAAGAAAAATTCGGATTTACAACTCAGGGTGGCAATTTTGTACAAAAGCCCTCCCTTTTGTAATATTTGCAAATACATCATAAAATATTCATAAAAATCCAGAAAAATCAGAAATAATATCTAATAATACATATTATATTTTCCAATAAAAATATTTGACTTTTACTTTCCAGAAAAACATTTGCACAAGATTCTACATAAATTCCATATTTACAAAAACACCATATTTGTATAAATCTTTACCAAATCAACTCCAAATAAAATTTAAATATACTTTAATTTAAATGATGATTATGGAAAGCCCAAAAATCAGTAAAAACGAATTTTCATAATTTATTTCAGATTCAAACGACTTTTTACATAAAAGCCCATCTCTTTCGAGATATTTATAAAAATAGTTTCTCTACTCATAAATATCCCAAAATTTAGAATATACTCCATTATAAGTAGGAGAATTTACTAAAAATATAAAATTTGATATTTACACCAAAAATATTTGCACGTGTTTCGCACGTGTAAAAAGATAAACCTTCAGAAAATATTTATTAAATCTCCAGAAAGTCATTTTAATTCATTTTCAAATTTTTAAAATAATATTTGAAAATACGGGGTACTACATCACTCCCTCCTTAGAAGAGTTCTGTCCTCAGAACTACTGCTAATGAGGCCCAAACAAACACACCATTAAGGAATGCAATATCTCACAAATAGAAACATAATTTATGAAATACAATCACACAAGAGAATACATTCCAACAAAATAAATACGATCATACAGAAGGAACACCATCATACAAAGAGTTCAGAAAAACAACCTTCCGCTGCGCAACTCTGATAACTTGCCATCGGAAGCCATGCCGCAACAACCTCTGAACTCCTGCATCCAACTCTGACCTTCCACATATGCTTCATCCTTCCAAGAATCAGTGGCCACTCCCTCCTTAGAAAGGACATGACTAAGAATAGCCACCTCAAGACCTTGCCTGGAAACACCTTAAGCTCCACACTTGAGACTAGCAATAATTTGGGCAACACAATTGCATGCAAGAAAACAGTATCAGATAAAACCTTTGTCTTTATTCCATTAGTCCAAATAAATCTTGTTACATGAAGAAAAATACTCAATCTTCAATTATTCCCAAAATAAAAGTTTTACTTAATACAAAATGAATGAATTCGAAATTCTTGCACACACGAGTCACATTCCTGAGTTATCCGCATCCTCCTCAGTCAATGCGAACACTCGCTGCTCCTCAGATCCTTGCCTTTCCCTGCACCATCTTTCTTCAACTGCGGACAGTTTGGTCGAATATGCCCTTCACGACCACAATGATAACATGCCTTCCGAGGTTTGGTGCATGCTGCTCGATAATGACTTGTCTCTCCACAGTTGAAACAAGTCGCACCTTGAACTGCGGGCACCTTCTGCACTGGCCCACACTGGAAACAAGTCTGCTTCGCCAACTTCGGACACGCTGTCATGTAATGACCTGCCTCCTTACAGTAATAACAAGTCACTTCCTGAGTTGCAGGTGCCTTCTGCATTGGATCACTGAACTTGACTTGCTTCGCTGGGAATCCCCTCCCACTCTGACCTGATGTTGGCCTCCTCCTCTTGAAAGACTCGACCTGCTTGATAGGATCAGCGTTAATAAACACTGGTCCAACCCTATGATTTCGATTCTGGTCCCGAGTCTGCGCCAAATTAGCTGCCATCAGTGCATTCAAGGTCTGATACACCCTGGCAAATTCGGCCTCGAGATCAATTCCAGTTCCTTGAGAACTTCCAGATCCATCGCCATTGTTGCCCCCATTCCTGGGTCTGGATGCAACCATACTGAACACTGCAAAATGAGGGTAAATTTAGAGCACCACACACCATTCCTATTCACGTCAATACCCTTTGGCGAAACCTCAACCGTATCCCCAAAGGTAAAACATCATGTTCTAACTCTATGTGATACTCACCCTCTAATGTCCACACCTAGGTACTCACGCTCTAGTGTCCACACCTAGGTTGGTTTTCATACTATGTCTATTATTACCATTGAAGCATGCACTGATACCAATCTCTGTAGCGCCCCGAATTTCTAATATAATATCTTAGAAAATACGTGGCACAATCCCAGCATCAACTTCAATGTAATAGTACACATAGCCCAAAAACACAAATAATTTTATTCCCAACTTTTATTACAACAAATTTTACAAACACAGCGGAATACAAAACACCTGGAATTACAACATTCTTTTTACAACACTTCTTTTTACAACACTTCTTTTTACAAAAATTTTACACAAAACTCTATTACATCAGTTTATCTCCAAAACTATCTCAAGCATCCCAACCTCCAAACTCTTAAGCGACAACATGTAACACATGAGGCTAGAGATGATCCCTAACCCCCAAAACTAAAGGGGTCAGCCATAAAGGTGTGAGTGACATAAAAGCAAACAACATGAATGAACATTAAGCATGGATTCTTAAACAACATGTAATAAACAAGAATACATAAAATATGACATAGCAAGGAAACATGTAAACAACAAGTGAAACTAAACTAAGTGTCAAGTGTAGAAAACAGGAAACCACATGCATAAAACCAAGTCAAGAAACACAATTCTATATGCTGACTCTCTAATGCGTACTTGTCGGAGTCTATGCATCCCATTCTACATAGGTCCGGTGCAAGCCCTTAACGTCTCCACATTATAAGGGTTCAATCCCCGCTATGCAACTAATCCTAACACGATGACTACTGCGAGATAAAGATAAACTGTGAGTATTAGCCCATGCTCCGATAATTTCGGAGATAAATCCCACACCACAGGTAATTTACCTGGATAATTCTGGGGATTATCTCACACCACAGCAATGACCCTCATCACATGAATATCACATGTGCGTCGCCTTGACCCCAATAATTCTGGAGATAAATCCCACACCACAGGTAATTTACCTGGATAATTCTGGGGATCAATCCCACACCGAAAGTCATACTGAGGTCCATAACCCATGTTCCCGTACATCATATCACCACTAGTGCATGTCCTTATCATTTTTAGGTTATTTAATTACTTAACGAATCTCCTAAAGTTGGTGTACCCCACTGGACTTAACTCAACAACTGAACAACTAAAATGCCTCAACAGGACCAAACATAATGAACTCAACTGCCGGTATACTAGGGTCACACACACCCTCTAGAGACCCAAACTCAAATATTTAAACCAATCTTCCAACATAAATTGTTCAACTCAACTTATCATCTTGAAAACATATGTTCAATAGAAGATAAAGTATAAAATAATAGGTTATAGCTTAGAATATTTAGAGAATAAATTATTTCAAAGAACATTCAAAATTATAAGAATACATCATTATAAGTCGACTATAGAAAAGGGTAAGTCGACTGTCCAGAGAGAAAACATAGTGGCTTTGAGAAAAATAAGTCTAAGTGTTATGAGTTGACTGAAAAGAGTCATAGGTCGACTGTCTAGAGAAAATTCCAATAATTCTTTAAGAAAACATGCTAAGCGATAAGTTGACTTATAAAAGTCATAAGTCGACTTACCAAAGTGTTATAAGTTGACTTATAAAAGTCATAAGTCGACTTACCAGAGTGTTATAAGTTGACTTATAGAAGTCATAAGTCGACTTACCAGAGTGTTATAAGTTGACTTATAAAAGTCATAAGTCGACTTACCAGAGAGAAATTCCAGAAATATTTAAGAAAATATTCTAAGGGTTATAAGTCGACTTAAAAAGTCATAGGTTGACTTACTAGAGAGAAAACTACAGTAACTTTAAAAAAGTAATCTGAGTGGTACCAGTCGACTGTAAAAGTCGTCAGTCGAATGTCCAGAACCCAATTTCAAGAAAATTAAAGATCATAGTAGCTGGGTCGTATCAGTCGACTGTCGGCCTACAGTCTGAAAATTTTAGGTCGTACATATGTCAAAACTAGGGTTTTTAAGAATCAGTCATATAACAAAAAAACTTTGTATTATTTTCCAAATCTTATTAATACCAAAATAATTAGATTTGAACTTAGCATTTGAGAAATCCAAATTCAAACAACATCTTTTACAAAAACACAAATCCCCAATTTAAATCCTCATAACTCAAATCCTCAAAACATGGTCCTCTAAACCATTAATCATTCACAAAATTCCTCAACTAAATCTCAACTATTCTCTATAGTTGATTCATGAACAAAACAAATTTATCCTCAACATGGTCAAGTTGTTTTTATCCAACTCACCAATAGCCCAAAAATCTCATCTTTAATTTAATTAATGCATGACATCTATCAAACTCAATCAAATCAACAATAATCCAATATTTTAAGAAAATATAATCTAAGCAGTAGCAGTCGACTGCTAATAGTCACCAGTCGACTGTCCGCAATGAAAATCCAACATTTTTAGCCTACTAATAATTTATATTAAGTTCTCCCACAAATCTAAAATCATTCTCATACAAATATCTAGGGTTATTCTCAAAGATCTAATTTTTCATTCATCCATCCAACTTACATATTCAACATCCAAATCAATCTAAACATTCATATCATTCTCATACGTCATACACAAATCAAAGAAAGCAAACAAAACAACAAACAATTATGTCATTCACCTACAACATACACAAAACAAAATAAAACAAAACAATGTCACTCACATACATAAAACAAAACAACAAACAAATTTACGTCATTCACATAGTTGGAGAGATCAAGCGAATATCACGAAGCAAAATGAAGAATCCCCTCTTTGCAAAGAATCCAAGATCTCATCTTCAATCACCAAGAAAATAGAAATATAATAAAACTTGTGTTGTGCAGCGAATGACGGCTGCACTCCACCCTCTTTTATACAGGCCGGGATTGAAAGATTAGGGTTTTAGAAACATATTTGCAAAAGAATCCTTCCAAAATATAACTTTACATATATAACCCTTTCTTAGTTAAAATAGGTTAACTAAATCAAAACCAAATCAAACCTTTTTATCACTAAGTTGTCCAACAATCCCGCACAGCCCAGCAAATAAGAAAATTTCGGATTTACAACTCAGGATGGCGATTTTCTACAAAAGCACTCCCTTCTGTAATATTTGCAAATACATCATAAAATATTCATAAAAATCCAGAAAAATCAGAAATAATATCTAATAATACATATTATATTTTCCAATAAAAATATTTGACTTTTACTTTCCAGAAAAACATTTGCACAAGATTCTACATAAATTCCATATTTGCAAAAACACCATATTTGTATAAATCTTTACCAAATCAACTCTAAATAAAATTTAAATATACTTTAATTTAAATGATGATCATGGAAAGCCCAAAAATCAGTAAAAATGAATTTTCATAATTTATTTCAGATTCAAACGGCTTTTTACATAAAAGCTCATCTCTTTCGAGATATTTATAAAAATAGTTTCTCTACTCAGAAATATCCCAAAATTTAGAATATACTCCATTATAAGTAGGTGAATTTACTAGAAATATAAAATTTGATATTTACACCAAAAGTATTTGCATGTGTTTCGCACGTGTAAAAAGATAAACCTTCAGAAAATATTTATTAAATCTCCAGAAAGTCATTTTAATTCATTTTCAAATCTTTAAAATAATATTTGAAAATACAGGGTACTACATGAGTGGTGGTCGGCCATTAAGAATTACTTTGTCATTGCCAATTACATCCACGAAAACATTCAAATTCGTCACCTTAACAGTCCGTTGAACACTCAATAAGAGCTCAAAATAAGGGAAAATTATCTTTGAGACATTAACACAAACACTTGGTTGAAGATTAGGAAATGAAGCAAAGATTTTGGAGACTTCTATCATAAGCTTCTCCTCATTTTCTTCAATAACAGTGGAGAATGTCCTAAGCTTCTCCTCAAACTTCTCCCCTTTTGCTTCTTCCAAATTCTTAACAAACTCTCCATCGTTATCTTCAATTACAACATCTTCTTGAATTTTCCTTCCAAGATCAGCATCATCAATTTTAAACTCTCGAAGGCCAAATTGATCAATCAATTCCTCCACAAACTTTTCCCATTTCATCACACGGCATCTATTACCTACATTGCTAAACCACAAACTCGCCTTTTGTTTCAAACTCAAATTTGCATATCTTACCCACTCTTCTTTAGAAAAACAGTGAAATTCCAAGAATTGTTCACATTTTCGAATCCATTCCATTGGATTTCCTCCAGAAAAATTAGGAAAATCGAAGTTGAAAGAGATTCTTACGGTGGTGTTCTTCGACGAATCTTGCGTGAACTGCTGGTTTTGAACTTGGGATTGTGCGATGATTTCGAGTTGAGCGGAGATGAATTCGAGCTGCAATTTCAACATCCGGATCCCCTCCACCGACAACGTGCCTCCGACGTCTTGCTCGTTGCCGTTAATGAAGGCCTACTCTGATACCAAGTTGTTAGGGATTGAATTTCGAGCACTAGCAGAATCGGCCATTGAAGAGGAATCTAGGGTTTTTTTAGGAAGAATAAGAAGATAATTTGGGGAGGATTCTGTTTCTCAAAGCTTGGTTTTATTATTCACAAGAATTAGCCTTATATAGGCCGTTACAGACTGAGTCTTGAGCACGTGCTTTCCATGTGATCTTACTGGGATTTTATAACCAACCCTTACATTTCCCGCCCTATTCTCAATACAAAAGAAGTATGCAAAGCACGTCCAAACTGAAAAATAAACACAGCCCTGATACAAACTCCAACACTTAACACAATATATATATATATATATATATATATATATATATATATATATATATATATATATATATATATATATAAGCCAATCTACTAGCCAATCTCTTCCCTTCTACTGATCAGATATCGACCACAATCAATTAGAACCCTAACATGTACGATTAGGGTTGAGAAATCTCAAATTAGTTAGTTATAGTTAACAATTATGTGTTATCTATGTTGGTTGTGGTGAGTTTTCTGATGGCCACATAGTGTTCTATGAAATGTCAAATTTAGGGTGGATTGATGATTGTCATGAAAATATGGTAATTAATTTGTTCATTTACTCGTAGGTATGGAATACAAAATTCATGTTTGGTAAGGGGGAGAAAGCTTTCGTGACCCGAAAGTGGGATACAGTTATAGAGGTGCTGGACCAGAAGTAAATTGGGTTGATCGTAACATTAGAAAACAAGAAATAGTGAATAAGATATATGAAATTACTAGTTGGGGTCGAGCTGAATGTATTATTAAAATCCATGATTGACACTTTGTGTCAAAAGGTGAAGGGCAATATTTCATGGCGGTTCCCATAAACAACGATGATGCTCTTGCTGCAGTGATTGTACGGTCTCTTGATCCAAACTCTAATTGGATGGTTGTCGTGCTATATCTTGAGAAAATCCCGATGCCAATTCGTCAGTGCAATGTTCTTTGTAATCCAAGCACAGTAGGTGAAGTCCCGACTCAAGAATCGAGGAACATCATGAAGATTTGAGGAACATCGAAGATACATCCTCAATACCAACTGTACCAAATAACACGGAAGACGAGTTGCCTAGTCCTTCTCAATTCATACGCAATTTGGTTAACAATGAAAATATGAGTAATGAACG
Organism: Hemerocallis citrina; assembly: GCA_017893485.1. Lineage (NCBI taxonomy): Eukaryota > Viridiplantae > Streptophyta > Magnoliopsida > Asparagales > Asphodelaceae > Hemerocallis > Hemerocallis citrina. The sequence continues at coordinate 187,020,919 of CM030360.1, forward strand.
ATTTTTTAGATGTCGATGAGGAAGAAGAAGGTGATGAAGGTGAGACGGGTGAAGAACATCAAGAAGATGAAGAAGCTAATGTAGCTATTATTTTTGGTGAAACACAAAGCAATTGTGAAAATGATGTCCAGTCCACTGAAGGTAGAAGGCAATCCTCTTCTCAACAAGGGATATCTTGCACATTCAGTGAAGTCTGAAATGGTTGACTGGGTTAATAATATGGTTTTCCATCAACTTGAAGGCCCTTTAATTCCCGATACCGGCGAAGATGATTTATACATTGGGCAAAGGTTCGAAACAAAAGAAGATGTCCAATATGCGGTGAAAATATTTTCAATAAATCAACACCGCGAATTCGTAATAATGAAATCGTCGACAACCGTGTACATTGTAAAATGTAAAATGGCACCAAAGCTATACTAAAAAACGGAGAGGGCAATAAATCCAGAACCTGGGAGATTTAGCACTGAAGGTTGTACTTGGAGATTTCGTGCGATTGTTCCAAAAGGGAAAACATATTTTATTGTCAAGATGATAGACGGGCCACATACATGTGTTAATCCATCAATGAATAAAGACCACTCAAAAGTGGATTCTAAGCTTGTTTCGGGTTTGATCTTGCTGGTTGTGAAGGCACAAACTGGAATAACCTTGAAGACAATAGGTGAGATTGTTAAACTTCGATTCAATTATCAAATTTCATATAGCAATGCCTGATGTGCAAAGCAAAAATCTATTGAGTGGTTATACGGAGGGTTTGCAGAAGCATATGAAAAGTTTCCTGCTCTTTTATCAGTGCTACAGGTTTCAAATCCGGGGTCTGTTGTCCATTGGGATGATGTCAGCACTGGGGTTGGTGAGGAAACATTCAAGTCGATGTTTTGGGCATTTAGGCCTTCGATTGAAGGGTTTAAGTCGTGTAGGCCTGTTGTAAGCGTTGATGGCACTTTTTTATATGGAAAGTTTAAAGGATGTTGATTGAAGGTAGTGTCATATGTTCGTGCGGTGGGTATATCTTGTTGTAGACCGAATTGTCGGAGTACTCGATCTACATGAGGATGCTCTACGATGGAGAAGTGGATGAGAGGTGCAGTCGTCAACCATAGATCGCTATATTTTGTGCAACATTGCGACAACTTCTCCAATCTCTCGTCGGTGTACGGTTCCCACACTATGCATTCCGCCCACAACTGATTGAGCTCATCTCGATAATATGTGAGCAGTCCATGTGGGTTATCACGGTGTGGGTGGTCGCCAGCCCAATAAACACCAATAGGAGCCAACCTACCGACTCCAAACACCCGCAAACTCCACACCAGGTGTTGTACTCTTATGCACGGCCGACCAATGTGGAATCGCTCCTAGCTCCACATTTGTAGTATCAACATCGGTCCCGCCGCCTGTACATTGTTCATAGAAGCTTAACACAGATTTCTGTAAAGGACGGTCAAAGCGGCACTACCCCAACTAAACCGGCCGGCTAGTCTAATGTCCGCGATCCAATGCAAATACAGCAACGATACTTGGTTGCTCGATGAGTTGAGAAATATCACACCTCCAAAAGGCATCATAAGATAGGCTCGGGTGTAGCACTCTACTTGATACTCAGTCGACTCTGGATTCAAGTAGTTATCGAACGACTTCATTAACCATGAAAGTTTAAGAGATGTACCAATAAAAGACTATTCAGTCGGATCCTAACAGAGGTATTCTCGATCATGATGGAACTTATCACCGCCCTAACTTTCAGTCACGACTACACCATATATTGGAAGTCTTGTAATTAATGCAACATCTTGTAAAGTCACCATCATCTCTCTATGCGGTAGGTGGAATGTATGAGTCTCCAACCCCATTAATGCAACTCCATAGAATCTCGCCTCCACCAAGTACGGGATAATGCGATTGTCATGCCCCGCTTCCCAAAATACGGGAATACGAGTCCATGACTGAGGTCCAGCGAATGATGCGAATACACCATTCATAAGTTGTACAGGTAACTCAACAACAAGATAACAACAAAACCATGCAGGCATGTAAAATCACAATAGGATAACAAAAGTACATGACATAGTCCATAACATAACCAATAGCTGAAAAATACAAAGTAGTTACGGGTCAAACACGTCCGAAATACAATAAAGAGTAGCATGAATAAAACATAAACTAAAGATAACATGATAATTAACAAGACTAAAACACTTGATCAGCAACACCTTCGGGTAATTCTCTTTCCAGGCCTGCAAGTACATTAATATAAAAAAAGAAACAAGAAGGCGCCCGTTAATGCTAGTCACGGGCCGCAAGTGGTACAAGCTAAGGGGACAAGTACAAAATGAAACAAAAACAGGGAAAGAGTAAGGAACCAAGAATCATGTAATAGAAGAAATACAATATATAAATATTATCATGAACAAGACATCATGAAACAAGTGGCATGTAAACAAGTAAGCAAATAAATAAGTCAACGGAACATATACATGTAATTGAATTATGCAAGTGCACGTGTTAATCTCAAGTCTTTTATTAACCTAGCTAGTACAACAATCATTCGTCCCATACCACATGTTTGATACACGCAATCAAGTGAACGTTTAGACTTAGTGGTGGATTCTATAGGTCACGTACTCGGGAAAAATATGTACATTCAATCTTGTATCGAGATACGTGCAATGTGAAACATGTAGAGTGTAAACTTGTAGCGTGAACATGTAAACTTGTAATTTGCAACTTGCAACCTGTAACTTGCAACTTGCATTGGGAAACCACGAGCTCTCGTCCGAGTACGCTCTTCTATATTGCCCACTACTAAATCTTTATACCCCGGATTGTTACTTTTATTAATTTTAATCAATAATAACAAGATATCATATTTAAACTACTATCACAGGTAAAACAATCATGCACATAATCATGTATAATCCTAAGAGTACATATGTGTGTATCAATCGTGTTCATGTAATGCATGTGGCAACAAAGTATTCACGATCATATATGAATATAGGATCGACGGTTTATGTATAGTAATAGATTTCAATTCGACTGAAGAATACAAATTAGAGTCAAAGAATATACTTGCGGTATTTTTCTGAGGAAGCTTGTACGAGAACAAACGAGTTGTACAAGAAGATACTTGCCTGATAACCGACGACGATGATACCAAAAACAAGAATAACGGGATCAGAATCTCGGATAGCGAAGCACGTGCAAGCCACGTGCAAAACCAAAGCACAACAACACTCCAACAGCACACCAAACTCCAATTCTCCACAACAGTAACACCAAACTCCACTTCTCCACAACAGCAAACACACCAACCCAGATCCACTTCACAAACACCAAACACCAATAAAATAATCCAATCCCTATTCTCCAAAACAGCAAACTCCCCAAAGATCACTCTCTGTGTTCCTTCTCCTTCTTCCCAAATGCGACAGAGAGAGAGAGAAAGACGACGGAAGAGGTAACGGCGACCGGGAAGCACGACGATGACGAGGAGGAGTCGGCATGTACCTCCCTGTTCCAGTTGTACATATTTTATTACGTGAATTTTTGTACTTCAATTTTCAGATCAGTTTTATTTTTCTCTTTGGTCTCTTTATCTAAAGCCAGAATATTTTTCTGATCAATTCTATAATTTTTTGATTTTTTGACCGAAGTTTAAATACAAATTTTTAATCCTAATCCTAATCCTAATCCACTCCTGCTAATCACTCACTCACAGCCAAATCCTACCTAATTTACTCCTAACTTTATCATTTTTCTCCTATTCTACTCTGCCTCCACCACCCTACTACTCCTAATCCCCTCTTCCGTCAACCCCCACTTCTGTCTTCTTTTACATTTTTCTACACCCCTATCTCTTTCTCCCCTTATTTTATACACACACCATGCATGCATGCACACTCATTATATATTATAATGTACATATTCATACACACTTGCACACACCATGCACATTTTGTCTCTTTCCTTTCTTTATATTCATATACACACATACACATACAGTACACTCCTCTCCCTTTCTTTCTATATATATACACAAACACATATCATACCTCACCCTCATCTCTACGTCTCATTCTTTACTTCTCCTTCTCTTTCTATGCCTTCTTCACACCCGAGAGCCCAATCCAACCCCCGAGCTTCACTTTACCCTCCACCTTCGAGCCGACGACTCAATTTCTACGGTCCCGTGAACCCCGAAAAACAACCCGATGTCGTGCCATCTCCTCGTTGTTGTTGTTGCTCATCACCGTCGCTCACCATTGCTCGCTCGCTGCCGTCTTGCCGTCATTCTTACAACCGTTGTGCCGCTGTCCGTTGTCGACGTCGCTTCTTCTTTCCGTGGTTAACACCACCACCGAAACCGTCACGTTATAAGGCAAGTACCTTGTACACTTTTTTTGTTCTCGTACAAGCATTTTCCTTGGACTCGTGGCAAGTAGTCTAGTTATTATCATGTTTTATTGTCAAATTCCATTTTAGTCACTTGTTCCATGCTATATCAACTCAAGAGTGAACCGTTAACACATTTTGAATCGTGTTATCGAATATCGAATATTCAACCTTACTATCTCCAAATTTCTTAACCTTGCACTAAAAATTTGACCATGTTTCCGATACTAGATTGAAGATTTTCCACGTAGAAATCGTAGCCCATCGAGTCCCGAATCCAAAACATCTTACGGTTTCTCAATCGGATGTATAGATTACGAGATATCGCGATTTTAGTACTGTCATATCGTGAATTTCTGAACCTGTACGGGATCACTAACCGGTCTCTTGTACTGAGAATTCGACCATGTTCCCGATACTGGATCGAAAAACTTTCTACATAAAAATCGTATCCCTTCGAGTCTAGATATCCGAAATATATTATAGTTTCTCAATCCGATGTATAGATTGTGAGATATCGCAATTTTAGTATTGTGACTCTGAATTTCCAGAATGATTGCGGAACATCGAAACCAGCGAAGAATGAATTTGTACGCATAGCAACTGTCTCTAGAATGTATCGTGTAAATATGCGTTGAAACTGGAAGGGAGTCTACTTTCTAGAATCTTTGACGGAATCGGATTTGCTTTTCTGTAACAATGGGAAAGTGAGTTTGAATGCAGATATGTCAAGTTGTCTAAAAATTTATCTCTACGTTTTTGCATATAAACCCGTTATTTTTCATATTTAATGAACTGAATGTATTATTGTTCTTATAATAATAACTTGCATAGATATAATAGGTTGATAGCATGCATTTTATACCACTTGATAATTCTATAATAACCACTCTCGATACATGTACTCATTTTATATCTCATATCCATGATTACTGTCCTTGATATTTTCCTTGATTAACTGTCTTGATTATACCGTTCCACTAGTCGTACCAATTGCATGTTTATAATTAATTATAAAAGAATAACAAGCCGGGATTATAAGGGTACGACTTAATAGTGGACAATATAGGGGAGTATACTCGGAAGGGGGGCCGTGTTTTCCGAAATAGTGATTCTTGATTCTTGATTCTTGACTACATAATTCTTGATTATACAATTCTCGATTACATGATTCTTGATTACATGTCTTGATACTATCACTAGAAGACCCGAGTACATAATCTTATAGAATTCACTACTTTAGTGTAAACGTCACATGATTGATATGCACCCGAACTTGTGGTATGGGATACAGGATTGTGTGTATTAGATAAGTTAATAAAACAGATAAACTCGAGATTTCCACTAAGCATAATTCTTTATTACATGATTCTTGATTTTTGATCACATGATTCTTGATTATATGACTCTTGATCACATGATTCTCGATTACATGACTCTTCATTATATGAATCTTGATTCTTGATTACATAATTCTTGATTACATGACTCTTGATTACATGACTTCGATCCTTGATTACATGATTATCGATTAACCGAGCCTAGGTTATCAATTGCTTATACCTTGAAGTCTTGAATACACTAGTTACAATTATTACTTACATGATCATATTGTCCCAGTACCTTACTTACTTCCATATTGTATTTGTACTTCTACTTCTTGTTCCTTCCATGTTATATCTTGTTATATTACTCTTTTTTTCTGCTTGTTGCTACTTGCTGCCGAAACTTGCTCTAGCAAGTACTTTTCTATTTTTCTTTGAGTTAATAATTATACAGGTATTGATGGACCCACGGAACAGACTTTCTAGATGATTGTTGCTGCTTTATTACTACTTCATGTTGTTTTTCTTTCAGTCGCTATTTTATCTAGTTGTTATAGCGAACTGCTTATTGTACTGTTTTAATTATGGAACCTTGTATTTCCGGGCAACTTGACCCGATGTTGATGTATTACCTAGATGATGGTTATTTTATTTTCAGCTCATGTGATCATTATATTTGCCTGCGTAAATGTGTTATAAATATCTTGTTGAGCTTATAATTGTACAGCTTATAGATGATGTATATCATTCGCTGGGCCTCAGTTGCGTGCCTGTATTTCCGTATAGTGTGAAGCAGGGCGTGACAGGTTTTTAGAGGTATCAGAGCCTAGGCTCGAACCATGCTAAGCTCAACAATATACACACCACGTGGATCACATGAATGTTAATAACCAACTTGCCATCTGGAGATTAAGCCCATTCGAATATGCATTTCAGACTATGGTTCACAGAGGCTTTTCGACTTCTATACCTAGGGACGAACTATCGGAGATCGTCGCCATTCTCCAAGAGATGCAATGAATGATGGAACTACAGCAAGAGAAAAATAAACTGGTGAGAGCTAATCTGGATAGGGTACAAGATGTTGTAAACTCCACTCAATGGAACTTGTTTGTGCACCAGCACAAAAGTTACACTGCCATGCTCGATACCCCGGAGCAGATCCGTAGAGGGTGGAATGCCATTCAGGGTGCATTACATCTCCTTACTATCGCACAATCTACAGGTGGACCGATACGGAGGCCAGTTCAGACCCCGACTACTAGAGCATCACCTTACCCATCGGCGACCCCGAAGAAGGACCAGAAGTACTATTATTGTCGCCGAGTTGGACACATACGCAAGAACTGCTGGAAAGCCAACAACCTGTGTCTTGTATGCAGAGCGAATGATCACAAGGTTCGGGATTGCCCAAAGAGAAAGAGTGTCACACCAATAGGAGGATCAAATCCCAGTGGAGGACAGACTGGAGAGTGTAATCATGCTCATAAACCTGATTACAGAGAAGGCAGAGATCACCAAAGAAACAGTTACTGGTATATTTTGATATAGTCATGCTTCAGTTCCTGCATCGTTTGTTACCTTCTGTACATTGCATTCATTCTCATCGATCAATCCATTATTGAGTATCATACTAGTTATTTTTTTCTATCCCTATTTACTTGAATCTTCTGTTGGAAGAGAGTAGGAATTTTGTTGGGCTAAATAGCAAACAATTGGAAACTTGTTTTATATTTTATTATAACAACAAGAAACCTCTTCACTATTTTTTAAAACTGGTATTACTACACCTTACAAATATACACTCTATTCTTTTTCTTCTTTTCTGCTTATTTCTTGTTCTTGTCTTGCTTAATTTTTTTCTTCTTCCTAAATCTCTCATTTATAGGAATGAGAGATGAGTAACTGACAAATTCTTCATTCCCGTTTCTCCCGTTTTTCTTTGTGGCAACAATTTTGCCACAATCTTTCAAAATTGTTTGGTGGGTGAGGCCCACTTTACCAAATAAGTTTGACAACCAATATCTTCGTGTTACCGATCTCTTAATTCTGCTTAATTCGTCGATCGCTATCACTTGATATCAGCAGCGAGAACCATCACCATCAGAGTGGCGCAGCGAAAGCATAGCAAAGTCCCTTATTGATTCGTGGAATGAATTTCAAAGCAAACTTCATCGTCATCAACAACTCAAGGTTTGATGTTATATTTGGAAGGGGCCGAAATGCAAATACTAATCATAGGACGGTTGTAGGGGGCGGTGCATTAATGAAGAAAAGACAACAAGAAGAAGAAATAAAAAGAAGAGAAAGAGAGGGAGAGAAGTCAAAGAAAGAAGAAAGAAAAATAGAAAGAAAGAAAAGGAGAAAGAAAGAGGAAGAAGAAAGAGAGAGAAGTCGGAGAAGAAAGAGAGAAAAAGAGAGAAGTCGGAGAAGAAAGAAAGAGAGAGAGAAGTCGGGAAAGAAAGGGGAGAAGAGAAAGAAGAAGACAACTCGGGAGCAAATTTCGGAGAAGAGAGAAAGTGAGAAGCCGATAGCATAGGCGGGAGCAAGAAAGAAAGAGAGAGAATAGGAGCTCGGATTTTCTTGGCAAATGGAAAGAAAAGATCAAGAATCGGTGGTAGGGATGAAGAGAAAATCGGTGCAAGAAGAAGGAGAAGTGGGTATGAAGAAATTTTCTTCATCTTCATCATCTTCATCGAGATTCAGAAGGATCTATGTATTTTGTGGCAGTAGCTCTGGTAAAAGAGCTAGCTACCAAGAAGCCGCGATCAAGCTCGGCAAGGAGCATGTAGAGAGAAATATCAATCACGTCTACGGTGGAAGGAGCATAGGATTGATGGGCCTGGTTTCTGACGCTCTTCGTGCTGGTGGCCGACACGTTTTGGGAGTGATTCCTAAGTCGTTGATACCGAAAAAGATTACTGGAGGAACTGTGGGAGATGTTAGAGTTGTCTCTAACATGCACGAGAGGAAGGCTGAAATGGCTCGTGCTGTTGATGCTTTCATAGCCTTGCCCGGAGGTTATGGAACACTTGAGGAATTGTTCGAGGTGATCACTTGGGCTCAACTAGGAATCCACAGCAAGCTGGTTGGTCTGTTAAATGTTGATGGATATTACGACTCGCTTCTGTCTTTCATAGATTCAGCAGTGGCTGAGGAGTTTATATTCAGTAAGGCCAGATGCATCTTGATTTCAGCTCCATCGCCTAAGGAGTTACTCAGAAAATTGGAGGAGTATGTACCAGAGCGAGATGAGCTTGTGACTCAGCTGAACTGGGATGTTAGCGATGTCGGTGGTTCAGATTCTAAGCCTAGACATTAAATTGTTGAGTTCTCCAGTTGAGGATGCACAATTTGTCTTTAGTTGTTTTCATGCCTTTGTACTTTTTATTTCTTTTATCTTTTGTTGTACTCCCGATTGAAGAGTATTGCATTCACTTCTTAGCTATCCTACTTCCCGCCTGAGTAAATTTCGAGGACAAATTTTTTTTGTAAGGTGGGTAGGATTGTAACTCCCTGTTCCAGTTATACATATTTTATTACGTGAATTTTTGTACTTCAATTTTCAGATCAGTTTTATTTTTCTCTTTGGACTCTTTATTTAAAGCCAGAATATTTTTCTGATCAATTCTATAATTTTGTGATTTTTCGACCGGAGTTTAAATACAAATTTTAAATCCTAATCCTAATCCTAATCCTAATCCACTCCTGCTAATCACTCACTCACAGCCAAATCCTACCTAATTTACTCCTAACTTTATCATTTTTCTCCTATTCTACTCTGCCTCCACCACCCTACTACTCCTAATCCCCTCTTCCGTCAACCCCCACTTCTGTCTTCTTTTACATTTTTCTACACCCCCATCTCTTTCTCCCCTTATTTTATACACACACCATGCATGCATGCACACTCATTATATATTATAATGTACATATTCATACACACTTGCACACACCATGCACATTTTGTCTCTTTCCTTTCTTTATATTCATATACACACATACACATACAGCACACTCCTCTCCCTTTCTTTCTATATATATACACACACACATATCATACCTCACCCTCATCTCTACGTCTCATTTTTTACATCTCCTTCTCTTTCTCTGCCTTCTTCACACCCGAGAGCCCAAGCCAACCCCCGAGCTTCACTTTACCCTCCACCCGTCGCTCACCATTGCTCCTCGCTGCCGTCTTGCCGCCATTATTATAATCGTTATGCCGCTGTCCGTTGCCGACGTCGCTTCTTCTTTCCGTGGTTAACACCACCACCGAAACCGTCACGTTATAAGGCAAGTACCTTGTACACTCTTTTTGTTCTCGTACAAGCATTTTCCTTGGACTCGTGGCAAGTAGTCTAGTTATTATCATGTTTTATTGTCAAATTCTATTTTAGTCACTTGTTCCATGCTATATCAACTCAAGAGTGAACCGTTAACATATTTTGAATCGTGTTATCGAATATCGAATATTCAACCTTACTATCTCTAAATTTTTTAACCTTGTACTAAGAATTTGACCATGTTTCTGATACCAGATTGAAGATTTTTTACATGGAAATCGTAGCCCATCGAGTCCCGAATCCAGAACATCTTACGGTTTCTCAATCGGATGTATAGATTGCGAGATATCGCGATTTTAGTACTGTCATATCGTGAATTTCTGAACCTGCACGGGATCACTAACCGGTCTCTTGTACTGAGAATTCGACCATGTTCCCTCGAAAAACTTTCTACATGAAAATCGTAGCCCTTCGAGTCTAAATATCCTAAACATATTATAGTTTCTCAATCCGATATAGATTGTGAGATATCGTAATTTTAGTATTGTGACTTTGAATTTCCAGAATGCACGCGAAACATCGAAACCAGCGAAGAATGAATTTGTACGCATAGCTATTGTCTCTAGAATGTATCTTGTAAATATGCGTTGGAACTGGAAGGGAGTCTACTTTCTAGAATCTCTGACGGAATCGGATTTTCTTGTCTGTAATAACGGGAAAGTGAGTTTCAATGCAGATATGTCAAGTTATCTAAAAATTCATCTCTACGTTTTTACATATAAACCCGTTATTTTTCATATTTAATGAACTTAATGTATTATTGTTATTGTAATAATAACTTGTATAGATATAATAGGTTGATAGCATGCATTTTATACCACTTGATAATTCTATAATAACTACTCTCGATACATGTACTCATTTTACGTCTCATATCCATGATTACTGCATGTTACCACTGATTCTGGTGTGGGGGTAAACAGATGAGATTTGTGAGTTCGCGGAAAAATCTGAATAGCGGATCCAAGCCTTCTGATTCCTGCCGCTACCTGCAAGGAAGTGCGAAACACCGGGGTTGATTCCGGTGACGCACCCTCCGACACTCTTGTCTGTAACCAGTGATGATTAAGAAAGAGCTTAAGGTGGAAAAAGAGTGATTACCTGGTCACAGTGGTAGGTGGGAGGTATTTATAGTCGCCATGGGAGTGATTAGGGACCTGATTCTCTGTGTAACTGTCAGGAGTAAAATCCTCCCAGTCTATTTAGGAAATCTGACCCCTGTTTCTCGGTTAGAGCAAATCAGGCTCATTGATTCGGTCAAATCAGTGACCCTGATTTTCCTCTTGCTGATCTGGGTTCGTCTTGGGTCGGGACCCGTACCCAGTTGGAGCGGATCCGTTCGCAAATTATTGGATCTGTGAGAAGGAGACCTAGTACCCGTTTCGGAACAATTTGTATGTGAAATTACCGTTTTACCCCTGAGCTTCAAGATTCGAGCCCAATCTGGACGGTTCCGATTTAACCCCATTTTTAGCCATATCACTGTCCTTGATATTTTTCTTGATTAACTGTCTTGATTACACCGTTCCACTAGTCGTACCAATTGCATGTTCATAATTAATTATAAAAAAATAACAAGTCGGGATTATAAGGGTACGACTTAATAGTGGACAATATAGGGGAGTATACTCGGAAGGGGCCCGTATCTCCCGAAATAGTGCTTCTTGATTCTTGATTCTTGACTACATAATTCTTGATTACACAATTCTCGATTACATAATTCTTGATTACATGTCTTGATACTATCACTAGAAGACCCGAGTACATAATCCTATAGAATTCACTACTTTAGTCTAAATGTCATATGATTGATATGCACCTGAACTTGTGGTATGGGATACAGGATTGCGTGTATTAGATAAGTTAATAAAACAGATAAACTGGAGATTTCCACTAAGCATAATTCTTGATTACATGATTCTTGATTTTTGATCACATGATTCTCGATTACATGACTCTTGATTCTTGATCACATGATTCTCGATTACATGACTCTTGATTCTTGATCACATGATTCTCGATTACATGACTCTTCATTATATGACTCTTGATTCTTGATTACATGACTCTCGATCCTTGATTACATGATTATCGATTAACCGAGCCTATGTTATCAATTGCTTATACCTTAAAGTCTTGAATACACTAGTTACAGTTATTACTTACATGATCATATTGTCCTATTTCCTTGCTTACTTCCATATTGTACTTGTACTTCTACTTCTTGTTCCTTCCATGTCATATCTTGTTATATTACCCCTTTTTCTGCTTGTTGCTACTTGCTATGCGTAACTTGCTCTAACGGGTACTTTTCTATTTTTCTTTGAGTTAATAATTATACAGGTGCTGATGGATCCGTGGAACAGACTTTCTAGATGATCGTTGCTGCTTTATTACTACTTCATGTTGTTTTTCTTTCAGTCGCTATTTTATCTAGTTGTTATAACGAACTGCTTATCGTACTGTTCTAATTATGGAACCTTGTATTCCCGGGCAACTTGACCCAATGTTGATGTATTATCTGGATGATGGTTATTTTATTTTCAGCTCATGTGATCATTATATTTGCCTGCGTAAATGTGTTATAAATATCTTGTTGAGCTTATAATTGTACAGCTTATTGATGATGTATATCATTCGCTGGGCCTCAGTTGTGTGCCTGTATTTCTGTATAGTGGGAAGCAGGGCGTGACACGGCAATGGCTGGCATCGAGGTGAGGGCGGCTAACGACTGGCATGGGAATAGAGGAGGCGCACAAGGGATGGCAGAGGAGACCGAGACCCCGAGGAGGTGGGGCGAAGCTTCGGGATTGGCAGCACGGGGAGACAGAGCGGCTGAGTCGAGCGGAAGGCTCGAGCGGCGCGACGAGGAAGGCAGGGGAACTTCGAGGAAGATGATGGCAGAGGTGCTCAAGGTCGGAGGCATCGAGGATGGAGCTTCGGGGGTCTCGAGCGGAGAGGGCGACAGGGTCGACTGGAGGAAGGAGGAGGATGGCGGAGGCGTGCTGAGGTAGACGAGCGGTAGGCTCGAGGATGAGCGGCGCATCAACAGAGGCGAGGGGAAGGAGGCGCTCGACGGTGGCGACGACTGGGTGAAGGATGGCGGAGTGAGCGGGAAGGAGGCGACGGGGCTCCGAGGCGACAGCGGCAGCAATGGTGGCGGAGATGGAGCCAGAGGGAGACGCGGGGTCGAGGTCGCTCGACGAGGAAGACGAGCGGAGGGGGTTGTACCCTGTTGGGTTCGAAACAGAGAAAAGTGAGAGAGCGGGAGAAAGAAGGAGACGGGAGAGTGAGAGAGAATGGTGAGAGAGAGGATTTTTATAAATAAAAATAAATATAATATAATAATAATATAGTGATAGGTAGTTATGAGAAATAGTGCGGGTTATGGGGTTACAGGAGGTGAATAGTTGAGAACGTGAGACCAAGTTAGCGGTGAATAGTAATATGGGGGTTGAATACAATCATATAGGATTGAGCCTATAGAAATATATATGAGTACTGGTTTTGGGTTTATGGGCAAAAAGCAAATTAGTTATAGGGTTGGGCTTATGATAAATAATTAAACAATTGGGCTTGGGCTTCAAATTAAATAGTTGAATAATATTAATATTAGACTGGGCCTAGGCTTCAAGTAATAATTAAATTAAAAGAATAAATAAAATTGTAGAATGTAAGAAGTAATCGAATAAATAAATTGGTTTAAATAATTAATCAAATAAAAGATTCAACATTTGGGTATCATATCCAAAAATCACAGAATGAAATACAATTCAGGTTGAAAATCGATAATCATTTAAGAATAATAGTTACAAGATAATAAGAATTTGAAATACGAAAAAATACATGAAAAAGAAATACGTATTAACGGGAACAGGAGTTACAATCCTATCCACCTTACGACAAAATTTCATCCTCGAAATTTGCTTAGGAGGTACATAGGATAGTGTAACACACAAAAGATTGAGAAGCAGAAAACAATGAAGAGAAACGAGTGGTGATGACATTGGGATCAAATAGGATATGAGCAGGGAATGAGTTAACTAAGATAATACCTAAGGTTGAGTCTAAGAACATAACTGAAATTGTGCATGTACAAGAAAGTATGCAGAAATAAGTGATGCAAAGAAAAAGGCAGGAAGATGCCAAAATAACAAATTACAATATACCTGTGGCAACGCCTTCAACTGTCTCTGCTTCCTTTGCAATCAAGTTGTAGGCCTGCCCTCTCCCAGGAGCTGCGGACCTCTGACCATAGACTTGCTGCTGCGGTAGGAGCGATGGTCCTCGAACTGGTGCTATCTGCTGGATCAGCCCTCTTGCGGTTGGACTAATTCTTGCCTGTGGACATTCCCGGAGTACATGGTCACGAATCCACATGCGAAGCATTGGCGATTCGCCAACCGACAATCTTGACGTACGTGACCGGCTTTCTAGTAATAGTCACAGATCACATCCCTCTTTGGAGCAGTAGGTGGGTAAGGCATTGGCCTTGCAGCAGTAGCGAGGGCTGGCCTCCGAATTGGCCCACCAATAGATCTAGCAGCAACGGGGTGCGAGACAGAACGCTGAATAGTACGCTTCCTTGTACTAGTCTGTTCCTGGCTTCTGGCAGCCTCCAGGATGTCGGTATAGGATCGGAGTCGCAAGGCGGCTAGGCGATCCTGAATCTCAATATCCAAGCCCAACAAGAAACGATGGCCCCTATCTTCATCATTCGCCACCATGGAAGTGGCAAAATGACTCAGTCGGGTGAACTCCGCAGCATACTCATCTACGGTCGGACTTCCCTGAGTTAGCGCTACAAATTGCCGCTCCATTTCATTCCTAGTAACATCGAGAAAGAACTTTGTGAGAAAGCTCTCTCTGAAAATGGCCCAGGCGATATGGCGCCCTAGCCGTTCCAGCTCAGCTCGCCACCAGATGTGGGCGAGGTCAACCAGTTGGATGCTCACGACATCCACA
This sequence comes from Hemerocallis citrina, assembly GCA_017893485.1. NCBI lineage: Eukaryota > Viridiplantae > Streptophyta > Magnoliopsida > Asparagales > Asphodelaceae > Hemerocallis > Hemerocallis citrina. Next base: position 187,035,953 of record CM030360.1, read on the forward strand.
CGATCAGCATCCGCCACCCGTGCTGTAGTCAATAGCTGCTCAGTCCGGATAAGCCATTGCTCGGCTTCAAGCGGACCTTCAGTGCCTGAGAACTTATCTGGGCGTAGCCTCATGAAGTCTGCTACATTGCCAGGTCTCGATGGCAGCGCCTCGGGTGCAGGTACGATGGCCTCCCTGTTGGCAGCTCCCAAAGCCACCCTCATCAAATCACTATGCTCCCGCTGCATCTGCATCATCTGTTGCATCAGCAGCTCATTTTGCTCACGCTGCATCTGCATCACTTGAGCAATAGTGGGCTCTTCCGGCTGACCGGAAGAAGAAGCACCTCCCTTAAGCATTTGCATAATCTGTGCAATAGTGGGCTCATTAGACTGATCATCCCCAGCACGGGGAGGAGAGGTACCCTTTCTAGCCATGGCCTGTAATAAAATCAAACAGTTAGCATCCAGATTATATGTTGGTTATTCATTATCCATGTGATTAACATTGTGCACGTGTTGTTGAGTTAACCTGGCTAAACTCCAATCATAATTAGTGTCTAACCTGGCTCTGATACCACTAAAAACCCTGTCATGCCCCGCTTCCCAAAATACGGGAATACGAGTCCATGACTGAGGCCCTGCGAATGATGCGAATACACCATTCATAAGCTGTATAGGTAACTCAATAACAAGATAACAACAAAACCACGTAGACATGTAAAATCATAATAGGATAACAAAAGTACATGACATAGTCCATAACATAACCAACAGCTGGAAAATACAAAGTAGTTACAGGTCAAACATACCCGAAATACAATAAATAGTAGCATGAATAAAACATGAACTAAAGATAACATGATAATTAACAAGACTAAAACACTTGATCAGCAACACCTTCGGGTAATTCTCCTTCCAGGCCTGCAAGTACATTAATACAAAAAAGGAAACAAGAAGGTGCCTGTTAATGCAGTCACAGGCCGCAAGTAGTACAAGCTAAGGGGACATATACAAAACGAAACAAAAGCAGGAAAAGAGAAAGGAACCAAGAATCATGTAATAGGAGAAATACAATATATAAACATGATCATGAATAAAACATCATGAAACAAGTGGCCTGTAAACAAGTAAGCAAATAAACAAGTTAACGGAACATATACATGTAATTGAATTATGCAAGTGCATGTGTTAATCTCAAGTCTTTTATTAATCTAACTAGTGCAGCAATCATGCGTCCCATACCACATGTTTGATACACGCAATCAAGTGAACGCTTAGATTTAGTGGTGGACTCTATAGGTCACGTACTCGGGAAAAATATGTACATTCAATCTTGTATCGAGATACGTACAATGTGAAACATGTAGAGTGTAAACTTGTAGCGTGAACATATAAACTTGTAATTTGCAACTTGCAACCTGTAACTTGCAACTTGCATCGGGAAACCACGAGCTCCCGTCCGAGTACGCTCTTCTATATTTCCCACTACTAGATCTTTACCCTTATACTCCGGCTTGTTACTTTTATTAATTTTAATCAACAATAACAATATATCATATTTAAACTACTATCACAGGTAAAATAATCATGCACATAATCATGTATAATCCTAAGAGTACATATGTGTGTATCAATTGTGTTCATGTAATGCATGTGCCAACAAAGTATTCACGATCATATGCGAATACGGGATCGACGGTTTATGTATAGTAAGAGATTTCAATTCGACCGAAGAATACGAATTAGAGTCAAAGAATATACTTGCGATATTTTTCAGAGGAAGCTTGTATGAGAACAAACGAGTTGTATAAGAGGATACTTGCTTGATAACCGACGATGATGATACTGAAAACAAGAATAACGGGATCAGAATTCCGGACAGCGAAGCACGTGGAAAACCAAAGCACAACAACACTCCAACAGCACACCAAACTCCACCAATCTACAACAAAAAATACACCAACCCAGATCCACTTCACAAATACCAAACACCAATAAAATAATCTAATCCCTGTTCTCCAAAACAGCAAACTCCCCAAAGATCACTCTCTGTGTTCCTTCTTCTTCTTCCCAAATGCGACAAAGAGAGAGTGAGAGAGACGGCGAAAGAGGTAACGATGACCGGGCGGTGCGATGATGACGAGGAGGAGTCGGCAATGGCTGGCGTCGAGGCGATGGCAGCTAACGACTGGCGTGGGAATAGAGGAGGTGCACAGGGGATGGCAGAGGAGATTGAGACCCCGAGGAGGTGGGGCGAAGCTTCGGGATTGGCAGCACGGGGAGACAGGGTGGCTGAGTCGAGCGGCGCGACGAGGAAGGCAGGTGAACTTCAAGGAAGACGATGGCGGAGGTGCTCGAGGTCGGAGGCGTCGAGGATGGAGCTTCAGGGGTCTCGACCAGAGAAGGTGACAGGGTCGACTGGAGGAATGAGGAGGATGGCGGAGGCGTGCAGAGGTAAACGAGCGGTAGGCTCGAGGATGAGCGGTGCGTTGACAGAGGTGAGGGGAAGGAGGCACGCGAAAGTGGCGACGACTAGTTGGAGGATGGCGGAGCGAGCGGGAAGGAGGCGACGGGGCTTCGAGGCGACAACGGTGGCAATGGTGGTGGAGTTGGAGCCAGAGGGAGACGAGTGGTCGAGGTCGCTCGACGAGAAAGATGTTCGGAGGGGGTTGTACTCTGTTGGGTTCGAAACAGAGAAAAGTGAGAGAGCGGGAGAAAGAAGGAGACGGGAGAGTTAGAGAGAACGGTAAGAGAGAGGGGTTATATAAATAAAAATAAATATAATATAATAATAATATAATAATGGGTAGTTATGAGAGATAGTGGGGATTATGGGGTTACAGGAGGTGAAGAGTTGAGAACGTGAGACCAAGTGAGCGGTGAATAGTAATGTGGGGGTTGAATACAATCATATAGGATTGAGCCTATAGAAATATATATGAGTACTGGTTTGGATTTGTGGGCTCAAAACAAATTAGTTATAGGGTTGGGCTTATGATAAATAATTAAACAATTGGGCTTGGGATTCAAATTAAATAGTTGAATAATATTAATACTAGACTGGCCTAGGCTCCAAGTAATAATTAAATGAAAAGAATAAATAAAATTGTAGAATGTAACAAGTAATCGAATAAATCAATTGGTTTAAATAATTAATCAAATAAAATATTCAACATTTGGGTATCATATTTAAAAATCATAGAATGAAATACAATTCAGATTGAAAATGGATAATCATTTGAGAATAATAGTTACAAGATACTAATAATTTGAAATACGGAAAAATACATGAAAAAAAAAATACGTATTAACAGCAACAGGGGTTACAACGATCTTGTAGGGGCAACGTTTTGTGCTTTCGGAATGTCAAGTCCTCTCCACACAAAATTCGATCGGTGAGAGGCTTGCATCCTAAGAACTAATAGGTTTATTGGATCGGGATCCCCAGGTGCATCTGCATATGTATGTGGTGTTTGGGGGACATCGATAAGGGTGTCAGTAACATCCTGCAATGGAAGAAATTATAGTTGATGTTAATTGATACTGGTTGGATGAAAGAGATGTATATCATGGAGTTCAGAACTATAACAAAACAACTATTGCCACTGCAGGAGCTTTCCCCCGCGCGAATGCAGTAGGAGGACGGACTCCAGAACCGCTAGGTCGTGTCATTATGAGTCTGCAAAAAATGTTAGAGATAAAATTAACTACATTGCATTTCTCAGGTTGCCTTTTAACAATTCTTAGGTACAACTACGACATACGAATGCAATTGATCACAAACATGTCACCACTAACAAAGGTGGGGTCACCTACATTCAAATGTCACCACTAATGCATTACATCGAACACCGAATGTGCATAATGAACAATTTCATCACTTATGCAATTCATCGAACACTTTATGTGCATAACATAAAATGAACCTTAACTTCAAACCAAACACAACCCCTCTTCAATTCCTAACCTTAACCCTAACCCTACATTCAATTTAAAGTTATAGCATAATCCTAATCCTAACCCTAACCATATCCAAATACATTGTATGAGTCAAGTAAAAACATACTTTCATGTTGTCATTTGTGATAAAAAAAACAAACGTAGTGCCTAGAGATTTGTTGGGGAATGTTAGAGATTCTGCCAAGTGAACTTGTCAACCAACGATTGAGGTAGATGACGAAGATGAGAGCTAGGGTTTTGGTTCAATGAGGAAGGAGATGAATAGGGGTTAGAGAGAGACTTGGTGAAATGATAGTAGAAGTTAATGAATTCGGGTGAATAAAGTGATGGCCCAATAAACTCGCTGTTGGGAACGACGAGTTTAGCTCTTTTGCCTCGTTATTGGGAATGGCGAGTTATTCTATTGGAAACCAACAAAGAGTTTTCACTATTTGGGAAATGTAAAAAACTTCACAGACGCCGTTCCCAACAGCGTGTCTAGTACAAAGATCCTCTTGTTGGGAACACCGAGTTATTTTGAATTTTTTTAAACTAAACACGTCGTTGGGAACATCGAGTGTCTAATAAAGTTAGAACTAGACCCATCGTGTCCCAACAGCGAGCGTGAAACAACTAAACTCACTGTTGGGAACGGCGAGTTTAGTTGTTAAGTCCACGAGCGCAAATAGTTTGGCAACTGTCCTCTTTTCATAAATACTTTCACAAAATGGAATAAAAAAATTCCGAAATTTCACCACAATCAAAATATATAACACATATTTTAAAACTATAATTAACTCATTTCAATAACCTCAATCCAAACCGTACGATTTGAAACAATAGAAACATAATTTATAATTTATAATTTATAATTCACAATTGAAACATTTCGGAAAACACTACATAATATAATTCATAACTCAAAAATACCTTTATGGAGATAATAGTTATGATTTCGAGAAGGAAAGAAGAATGAGAGTGCTTCAGAATCTATGAAAAAAATCACCACAAACAAATGAATGCCAGTTATTGTAACTTCGAAGAGAGGAATGAGTAGAAAGAGATAAAAAAGTGATGAGTTGAATTGAGTTGGGTAAGTCAAATAGGGACTCAGTAGACTCGCTAATCCCAACAATGAGTTTAGTATATTTCTCCTCGCTGTTGGGAATAGCAAGTTCTTCTTTAGATTTTCCCCCCAAAATTCACCAAGTCCAACTGAGAATTTTACTCTTTGTGAATTTTCACAAAGTGTACAGTCACCGTTCCTAACAGCGAGTCTAGTATGAAGAACCTCGCTGTTGGGAACAACTTGTCTAGTTTGAAAGTTTTGAACTAAACTTGTCGTTGCAAACGACGGGTTTCTCAAAAAAATTAGAACTAGACTCGCCGTGTTCCAACGACAAGCACAAAATAACCAAACTTGTCGTTGGGAACGACGAGTTTAGAGGGTGTTTGGTTGTACGTAAAACTTTTCTAAAGTTGTAAGATTACTGTAGAAAAAGGAAATTTGTAAATTTGAGTTCTAAAAAAGTAGTTTGGTTGGATGTAATTGTATTGTATTATAGGATAGAGAGTAGAAAGAAAGAAATTTAATGTAATGATTATGTGGAATTATTTAATTGGATAGAGTAAAAAGTATGAGTGAGGAAGTAATATTATATTGTTACAGTAGCGCTGCAGTGTTCTTCCACACGCTTTCCGCTGAGTTCCGAGCTATTTCGCTAGATTTCTTTTATCACTACTGTAGCGCTACAGTGCCGAACTTAAGTCCAACCGAAATCCAAGCCAAACAAACCGATTTTGGAGTTCTTTTCGGTGGATTTGTGTTCCTGGATTTCTTTTAAGGGCAATCAAACATCTCTAATATCTAATCTCTAAAATTATAATGGGAGAGTTGGGATTGTCATTTGTCAACATACAAACCCGTGCTTTGCACGTGCAACTCCCATTAATTACAACAAAAACAAACAAATAAAAAAGTTCCACCTATTTTAAACGTGCAAGGCACGTGCAAAATAATTTTATAATATTTTTTAACACTAAACATGCACATATGTTGCACATACAACTCAAATTATACTTATAAACACGTAGATTGCACGTACAAATTGTAGTTTTTCCTTCAAAATATTTTTCACAATTATGTGCAACGTGCGTCCAACTCTAAAACTATTTCTTAACACATAAATTGCACGTGAAAATTCTCAAACTCTTATAAAAATGTGCATCGCACGTGAAAAATACTAGTCCCTTAGTTGTTGAGTCACCGAGGCCTATTAGTTTGGCAATTGTCTTTTTTTTGCAAATAATTTTGAAGAAGGGCACAAGTTTAAATTTTTTTTATTCTTATTTACATATATCTGAATTTCATTCATTAAACATCCTTTCCTCTTCTTTTTTTTTTCTTCATCTCACAACCGCTGTACACTCGAGAGTTGAGAGGTGCTCTCAATCTGCAAATGGACAGCACATCCAGAGCCGCAACAACCTTTGAAGCCCTTGAAAAGCCCCTTCGAGGATCGCCCATGTCTTTCATGGCTTGGTAAGTTTCTTTTTATCCCCCTCTTCTAAAGATTGGATTTTGGAGCTGCCCATTTGACCATTAATGGACCAAAGTGTGCCATTTTGTGTTATGGGTTTTTGGGTAAGTGGGTCTGAGTTTCTTTGCTTGTTGCTTTGATTTGATCTGAGTGATTGGTTGTAGAAGTTTAGTTATTGGTGCTGTATTGTTTGTATGAATCTCCTGATAGTTGTGTCTGTATGCTACCCAATTGTGTAGAAGGGGCATGATTGTGTTTAATGTAGAGCTTTTTATGTGAAGTTTGATTTTGTGCTTTCATTTGCCTGTCAAAAACTGATGGGTCTGTTTTTATATTTTATTTTTATTTTTAAATTCTTGTTACAGTGCTTGAAAGATGTTTCCTTTTGGCTGTCCATTTGGTTAACAAGAGGGTGGAAAAGGATTTCATCTTATTGATCTTTTATGATGTTTGCTGGGGTTTGTCCGCATTGTCGGTAAAAAAAAAAAATCTTTTTGAAGGAGGACATTGTGGGCTTTTGGTACCTATTCATTGTGTGTTTGAGAACAAAGTTTGGATAGATAAAGTTTATCTTTAAGTGATGGTAGAACCGTAAAAGTTTGCAAAACTTTGTGTCAAACATATACCTCCGTTTGAAAGATAACTTTAGCTATTTTGTAAAGCCTTGTTTGGATACAAAGGTGGAATAACTAGAATTTTTTGCGGTACTAGGCCACTTTTTGACAATCTTTGCGATTCTAGCCCACTTTCCAAACTATTAGCGTTCGTGGGCTAGCTAGCGCCACGTTAGCAGCGGCCGCTATTGGGAATAGCGGCCTTTTCATTTACGAAACCGCTAATGGGAATAGCGGCCGACACATTGTACTCATTGTAATTGGTTGGTTGTTGTCGCTATTGGCCGTTAGCGACCACCGTTTGGAAAAGCCATTATTGGAAATATCGATTTACAATGAACTATATTCTCACACTTAGCAGATTTTGGAGAGGGTTTTGTACAATTGGCAAAAGACTTCGTGTAACTGAGGTCGCTATTGGCAATAGCGGTCTCGTCTAATTGAGATCGCTATTACCAATGGTAATAGCGACCTCAAGTGAGCCTGATCGCTTTTAAGACCCAGCAACCACTGTCTCTCTCTCTCTCTTATTTCGTTTTTCTTCTCCCAATAGCGGCCTCTCTGTCTTTCTCCCAAAACCCTAACCCCTAATTTCTCCCCCAATTTATCCATTAATTCGAGTTTGATTCATCTCCACCCGATCTCTCTCCTCACACTTCATCTCTACCTGATCTCTCTCCTCACTACAGATTTCGGAAATCCCCAATACAACTTCAATCTCCAAACCATAAAGAGGTATGCCTAGTATTTTGCAATTGTGATGCTTGATTCATGTTGTAGGTGACAAAATTTTAACTTATTGTTAAAATATGCTACAAATTGAATGTTTGTTTATTGATTGATGAATGTATTAGACTTACAACTAGAGTTGTATTATGATGGTTATTCGTTGATTAAACTATAGTTTATTTTAGTTTATTTCGTGATGGTTATTAGTTGCCGAATTGTAAATTTTTTTTATCTGTGTTTAACAATTGGTGAGTTGTTGATGATGTTAACTGAGGAGATAACTCAATTAGATATTTTTTATTGTGGGTTGAACTTGTACTTAAATGGCAGTAGGAAATAGTATAGGATAGGCATTCAAGGTCATGTCTTGAGTATGAAACTATGAATACAAGAGTCAGAGACTAGATGTGGAGGCAATTATGCTATTGATATACCGATAGTTGTGACTGTATTCTTCCCTGAGCTAGGTGAACCTGGACTCTACGATACCAATCACATGTAAAGGAACTAGGTATCATACGTATATAGTATGATCATTCCATTAATTCATGATAACCTTGATTCAAAATTTCCACTGTGAAAGATACTTATATAGTCATATGCACAATTGAAATAGAGATGAAGTGTGAGGAGATGGATCGTGCTGGTTTTGTGAAAGATACTTAATAATTGTGTGAGGAGATGAAGTGTGAGGAGATAGCTTGTGCATAGTCACATACTTATAAAGATCTCTCTCCTCACAAGATTACCGTCCTTGGTTCTTTATGTCTCTCAGTTTCAAGATAGCTTGTGCATGTGACTCTCTAAGGGTGATGAGCATAACAATTGTGTTCTATGCTATTATGAATATATAATACCTATATATATATATATATATACCTACAAAGTAGTTACTGATTCGCTCCTCAAAACATAAACCGATACATCTCATATGTAACATGATATTTTTCTGATCTCCATATACTTTTAGTTTTCTGTTTGCTCCATAGTATTTTATAGCAATTTATGAGTTCTGTTTTATCCCATAATACCATCCATGATCATCCTTGTCTGCGTATATTGTTTTTCCTTATTTTTGTTGCTTGAATGAGTAGTTCCTTGATGACATATGAACACTCTCAACAACGATCTTAACAAACTTCCTTGTTTGCTTATACTTTGTTAGGTAATCTACGCAAATATAGTAAGAACAATGGGAGTGGGATCAAGCAGTGCTAGGCCCAGAGTAAGTACTATTATTTTGTAATGTTTAAATAATATATTTCATCCTATCGAGTGTTCACTAAATATAGTATATTTTATCCTCAAGGTGGCCGAGGCGATGTTCCATCTACGTCTGTACCGTCTGGGCATGCTAGTTCGTCTCATGTTGCACCTGGAGGGCCAGACTCTCATGACCCGACAGTATTGACGTTGCAGCGGACACATAAATCCCAACGGGTGTGGGACGGTACATCTCGGGAGTGTAGTTTCCGCACACATGAGATCTTGCCTATGCATCCAATGACACATCAGCTCCTAGTTGAGGCCAATTTCTACGGGCTAGGTTTGATAGGAAAAATGAAGCTCAACAGACATTTACTTACAGTCTTAATCGAGTGATGGAGGCCGGAAATTCATACGTTTTATCTTAGCTTTGGAAAGATGACATGACACTTCAGGATATTGCGATTATCTCAGGACTACTAGTTGATGGATTTGCCATCACAGGAACCATGACCTTCAATAAGGAATAACTTGTGATGGACTTTCTAGGTGTTGAGCCAGATGATAATACATCGATTATGTTGGTTGAAGAATACATTAAAAAATCACCTAAACAACGATTCTAATTAATATCAGATCGAATGCTACACCCAAGCTTATCTGATGATAGTCTTTGGAGGTGTCATCTTCCCCAACTCGACTGGAGATGTTGTGTCTCTTATGTATTTGCCACTGATCGGTGATTTGACAAGAGTTCGTCAATACAGTTGGGGTAGTGCAACATAGCGATGGCGAACGGGTCGACCGGGCCGGTCCGGGCCCAACCCGTGCGGGTTGGCACGCACGAGTGGGTGGGCCGGGCCGGGTTGGGGTGTTATGCGGGCCGGGCCGGGCCGGGTCAATTTTGCATTTGGGTGGCCCGCCCAACCCGTGAACCCATTAGGGCTCAACCCGGGTTGGGCCGGGTCGACCCGCGGGTTGGCCCGTTTAATAATATATATATAATTTTTTATTTTTTTTTGGGTAGCTTAAATTGAACTAATAATAATAATAATTTTACAAATGATGTATACAATTATACAAACAACCATATTTTGTTTGATGAATATTACATTTCTTAAAAAATTATAATACAAATAAGTAATAATACTACAATTCTTCAAATATCCCCAAATGATGTTTAATTATAATACTAAGTATGTAATTCAGTAATAATATTAATAAGTAATAATACTACAATTCTTAAAATTAGAATCAAATATCCCCAAGGCCCAAATGATGTTTAATTATAGTACTAAGTAAGTAATAATACTAACAAACAAAAAAATTCGTAATAATAATAATAAGATTGAAAGAGTGAAATTGACAACAAATTTTGAAATTTTATTCATATGAATTTAAGTTGTACAATTTGAACAATTTACAACGAAATGAAGATTTCAATTCACAAATAAGTTTTATACAATAACATATTTCTTATGTACAATTTTAATTGACTACAATTTTTCTAATTTAACATAACAAGAAAAGCTATTGTTGTTGTTGTTGTTGTTGTTGTTGTTGTTCTTCAGGCGAGTTGCTCCCACTTGTGGAACTCGATAACGCTTTCCCTTGCGTCCTATCTTCAGCCTTCAGCCAGTCTTCTGTGCATACGAGCATCTCTAACGTCTCGGGCTTCAACCGATTCCTGTAATCAGATAGAACCCTGCCATTTGTAGAAAATGCACTCTCAGAAGCAACTGTAGAGACAGGAGGAGTTAGCAAATCTTTAGCCATAATTAATAGAATACTAAAAGTGTGTTCGTGTTCTTTCCACCACTGTAAAATATCTAGTGCAGAAGTAAAAGGCTCAGCATCTTGTTGGTTATACCAATTTAATTCATTTGGTTGATTAGTCCTAGGTTTTTTTGATTGAATTTTTTCAAGTAAACTAAATGTTCTATCACCAATTCTACTTTTATCTTTAGAACTACCAGAAGAAGAACTAACTACAGAAGCTGTACTACTAGAAGCAAAACGTCTATCATAATAATCATACAAGTTATTTAACGTAGATTCAAATTTAACTAAAAAACTAGCGCAATCAATTGTTAATTCTACAATGTTATCTAAATATCCAAAAAATATTTCTATCAAATTCTTCGTACCTTCTAATTTGATACGAGGATCCATAACAGTAGCAACACAAATCAACATAGGAGGAGGAAAATAATACTTCAAAAATTTTGTAAATGCAGGTTTTACAATGTCACTAATATGGGTATCATTTAACATTTCGTTAAATGTTTGCATCATGCTAACTAATTCAATAAAAATGCAACTAGAAGTAGATTCATATGTTTTTGAAAATTTTAAAGTTGCGATTTTAAAAGGTTCTAAAAATTTCAACAAAGATTCAGCAAAAAACCAATCATTAGGAGTCATTTCAAAATTAGGCATATTTTGTGCGATACAAAAATCATTTACAACTGCTTTATATTCGGTGACAATACTTAGTAAATCAAAAGTAGAATTCCATCGGTGTCTAACATCCTTTGGAAATTTTCTAAAAAGAACATTTCTAGCTCTACACCAAGCTTTCCATTCTTGTAGCATGCTTGGTTTTAATGCAATGAAATGTACACAATTTCTAATTTTAATTATATATGGATCAGCTATACCTAATGCATCTTGAACACATAAATTTATAATATGACATGCACACCTAACATGAAAAATATTGTCAGATGGAGGGTTAATATTCTTTTTAAAGTATTAATTGCTACATTGTTGTTAGATGCATTATCAAAACTAATAGCCATAATTTTATCGCGAATATGAAAAACATCACAAATTTCTAAAATACGGTTTGCTATTTCAGCGCCACTATGGGGATACGGCAACGACGCAAGTGATATGATTCTTTTATTAAGAATCCAATCATTGTCGATCCAATTACAGGTTATTCCCATCGTTGGAATATTGTTGACACCCGTCCAACAATCCGAAGTTAAACTAACCCTACAAGTTAAACTCCATAAAATTGCAATCAACGCGTCCTTCATTTCCATGTATACTTTAAAACAATCCGATTTGCAAGTATTTCTCGGAATTCTTTTAAAATGAGGGTTTAAGGCCGTTTGATTAAAATTTTCCAAGTTCCTACTCTCGGGATAGGTAAATGGTAACTCTTCCTTAATTACTAATCGGGCCATTTCCCGACGAACAAGTTCGGGATCATAAGGGTGGCTAGCTACTTGACCGGTCCTAGGGTTTATTCTTTGTTGGCCTTGTATTTGATCAAGAAGATCTTTATGATTATTTAGGATGTGCCTATTAAGTGTACCGGTTCCGTCACCCCTCTTGAATTTGTATTGTTTACCACATGCTTTACACACTTTCACACCTACACCCGGAGTATTTTCGTCCGGAATATACTCATAAAACTTGTGCCAATCGCTAGTTTCTCCTCTACTTTTCCTACTACTACGGGGTTGTGTGGTTTCGGTTTGTTGTTGTTGTTCTTCTAAATGTTCGTGTCCAACATCATCGTGTGTACCCCATTGTTCCATAGTAGGATCAAATTCTTGGGCGGGCTCAATAATTGGGACAATTGGTGGCCTACGTGAAGATGAGGAAGAATCTTGTCCGCTACGACCGCTACCGCGTGATCTAGACATAGTGTAGTAATGTGGTATGTAAATAAAATCTACAATGTAGAAGCGGTGAATTATACAAAAAAAAACTAAAAAACAAGAGGGTTGAGATAGAGAAGTTCAAAAAACAAACAATAATTTTAACTACAACGAAAAAAAAATAAGAGAGATAGAGATATTTTGATACCGTTCACCGTGGAATACGCGTATAAAAAAAACCGTAAAAATTAGAATATAATAGAAAAGATGGAGGAGCGCTTTGCCGATTTCGCAATTGAAGAGTTGAAGTAGATTTGAGTCGATGGTTGAAGAGAGTTGAAGACGTTGAAGACGTTGAATTTTGTTCTCCGATACGATCGAAATTTGATCGTGTATACGCCTCCTTGTACACTTGTTTGATGATTACTACAATTGTTCAAATTTTTTTTTTTGATGTATAATAGTAGAGAGAGTAAGAGAGGAAGGTGTGATTTTTTTGGGGGCTATTTATAGGCTTAGAAGTGGGTAAAAACAAAAAAAAAAAAAAAAAAAAAACAACAACAGCAAGCACAACGGCTAAAGAGCCGTTTGCTGCTGTCAGGAAGCCAACGGCACCAACCCAACGGCTAGCGACCCGCTCCGAACCGCGGGTTTCGACCCGTTCGACCCGCGGGTCGAACGGTCGGCCCGCCACGGGTTGGGGGTCGAAATTCGTGGGTCGACCCGCGGGTTGGCGGGTCCAATTCGCGGGTTGACCGGGTTCGTGGGCCGGGTTTCGCGAATCCAATTCGCATAAATAGCGACCCGGGTCGATCCGGTACTGTTCACCGGGTTCGACCCGAACCCGTCAAAGACTTAACCGGGCCGGGTTCGTGGGCCGGGTCGCGGGTGGGTCGCCGGTTGACCCGGCCCAGTTGCCACCCCTAGTGCAACATTAGCCTCCTTATACATGAGTCTTTCTAATGGAGCATTGATGGCAAAGGAGATGACTGGTCCGATGTTGATACTCCAGATTTGGTGTTGGAAACACTTACACTTAGGAAGACCTCGCATCAGTCGGCAATCAGAGGGGTGGATGAGGGAAGCAGCAAATGTTGACATGTTGGCTCCCATCACCGTTTATTGGGCTGAGGGACATACGTGGAGAGATAACCCACGTGGGGTGGTCACCTATTACAGAGATGAGCTAGATATGTTGCGAAAGGAGTTTGTTGTGTGGGAAACGTACACAAACGATAGATTGGAAAAGTTACTTCCTATTTGTACCGAACATAGCCATCTATGGTTGACGAGAGCTTGACTCGTCAATTTCAATATCGTCGAGATGTACTATCCCGACCGTGTGTTTCGTCAATTTGTACTTCAACAATACATTCCCGCACCACGATCATATGACACTCTCCTACATAAGGTCAAAGGGGTTGGTCGTGTCCTCGATCATGATTGGGTCTCCTATCACCAAGCTCATGTCAATGCTTGGAATGTGCGGAGGAGTGATACCATTGTAGCAGGCATTCCTCCATATGATGGATCATTCCAAGCTGTGTACATGTCCTGGTATCAAATAATCACACATTTGTGTGTTGCTCCTTGTACACACATTTGTATGTCGCTCCTCGTACACATGTTTGTATGTCGCTCCTCGTACATCTGTACCTACTGAGCGTCTCACTTCTGGCGTGCTTGGTTCTTCATGAACTACTTCAGGACTAATCTGGACATCACTTCCAGATATCTCCTCGAACTCTACGAATTCCTTCATTTCAGCATGTGTACTGGAGCTACTTGATTATGCAATTAATCTGGCTTTATACATCACATTCTTATTGAATATGATAGATGATCTTCCGATTTTCATAATCCCAAAATCGGTAGCCGAACTCGTCACCACCATATCCAAAAAAACACATTTATTAGATTTCGGATCTAATTTACTTCTTTCAGCAGAATCAATATGCACATAAGAAATACAACCAAACACTTTCAAGTGTGAAAGGTTTACCTCTTTTTTGCTCCAAACTTTCTTTGGTATTTTACCATCCAAAGGTACTGATGGCCCATGGTTGATCAAGTAGGCAGTAGTGTTGACGGCTTCAGCCCAGAACATCTTGGGTAAGCCGACGTGTATCCTCATGCTTCTGGCACGTTCATTCAGAATTCGGTTCATGCGCTCTGCTACACCATTCTGCTGCGGTGTCATGGGAATCATTTTCTCCATCTTGATGCCATCGTACTCTCCACCATTGTCAGACCTCAGACGCTTGACTTTCAAACCAGTTTCATTTTCCACCATGACTTTTCATTTTCTGAAGGTATCAAAGACTTCTGATTTCTTCTTCAGAAACTATACCCACACCTTCCTTGTAGAATCAACAATGAAGGTGACATAATACAACGTGCCTGCTGGAGATTGAACCGGAGATGGTCCACATACATCAATATGAACCAATTCTAACTTTTCTGCCTTGGGTGCCTTGCCAATCTTTGCAAAGCTGACCTTCTTCTATTTGCCGAAGATACAATCCTCGCATAGGCCAACATCCACGCTCTTTAGAGCTAGCTGCTTCTCCTTTGACATTAGTGTCTTCATCCCTTTCTCGCTCATATGACCAAGTCTTTGGTGCCATAGATTTGATTTTCCATCAGCATCTGCACTAGCAATGATACTCTCCAAGTTTGAGGTCACATAGAGAGTACCAGTCTTCTTACCACGAGCAATGACGAGTGCTCTTTTGGTAATCTTCCATTCACAACCTGAAAAGGTTGTACAATAACCTTCTCCATCCAGCTGTCCCACTGAGATCAAATTCCTTTTAAGGCTAGGAATATGTCTCACTCCTTGCAGCTTCCATGTAGTCCGGTTCGGTAACTTTATTCGAATGTATCCCTTTCCCACGATCTTCAAGGTCTTATCATCCGCTAGATGAATCCTCCCGAAATCACCACTGACGTAGTTCTCCATGATTTCTCTGCATGGGATGGAGTGGAAAGATGCCCCAGAATCCAAGATCCATGATTCATTCGGAGTGTTGACGCTTAGAATTATTGCATCGCCTGCTTTCTTGGTCACGTTGGTAGATTCCTGTGCGCCGATAGCTTTCTTCGGTGCTCGGCAATCTCGTTGAAAGTGATCCCTCTTGCCACAATTGTAGCAGTTGATAGCTTTCTTTCTCGATCTAGATTTACCTCGTCTAGATTGCGATCTGCTGCGATTAGAGTTTCTTTCCGAAGTCCTTCCTCTTGACTCCGTGTGTAAAGCTGAGGAGGATGTTGATGCTTCACCTGATTTTCTCCGCCAAATTTCTTTACTCAATACCAGATTCTGAACATCGTCGAACTTCAATTTACTATTTTCCGATGAACTACTGACTACTGTAACAGTAGCATTCCAACTGTCTGGTAGAGAGGATAAGAGAATCAAAGCTCGAACTTCATCATCGAACTCAATTTCTACTGAACTCAACTGGGTTGTGATTGTGTTGAGTTCGTTCAGATGTTGAGCCACTAATGCGCCTTCTGTCATTCGTAAGTTGAATAACCGCCTCATCAAGTAAACTTTGTTTGAGGCCGATGGCTTCTCGTACATGCTGGAGAGAGCCGCCATAAGACCCGCCGTGGTCTTTTCCTTCGCTATGTTAAAAGTAACATTGCTGGAGAGCGTCAATCGGATAACTCCAAGGGCTTGTCGGTCGAGAAGAGCCCAGTCTTCCTCCTCCATGTCTTTTGTTTTTTTCCCGAGAGGTTGATACATTTTTTCTGATACAGATAATCTTCAATCTGCATCTTCCAAAAGCCAAAGTCTGCACCATCGAACTTTTCAATTTTCACATTTCTTTTGTCTGCGGCCATCGCTCCCACTCTAATCTGGCTTCTTCTGGATTGTTTCTGACTATTCTTTGACAGAAATCACAACCAGAGCTCTGATACCTTGTTGGAAAAAAAACACAACACTTATCCCTTTCACCAGATTAGCAAGAATGCAAAATGTAAGCGAAAATAGCACACACAAAATTGATAAGGAGTTCGGCACAATTTGGTGCCTACGTCTCCAGAGCTACTGCAGATTTTCACTTTAGGGAAGAAAATTGTACAAAGGGTTTTTTTCTCTCAAAATACTCAAAAAATACTCGCAACCTAAGACCCCAAGAATTTTTTCTTCTCAAAAAAAAAATCTCTCTCTGCAAAGTGTTTACACTCAAAAAACCCAAACCCAAAATTTTCTCCAATTCTCACTTTTTCTTCTCTTGAAGGAGCCTTGGATGATGAAAACGTGAAGGGATAGGAGGATATTTATAAGAGGAGTAAGGGGTTTTGGTGGCCGCCATAATTTGGTGGATGGTAGGTGAGAGAGGTTGGTGGGGGGTCCGGTGGCATACAATTTTTGACCCCCACCCTTTTTTTTGGCACACATGACTATGAAAACTGTGTATTTCATGGTTGCTCTGTATTTTTTTAGAAAATATTGAAATCTGAACCTCCTTACAAATGTCCCATTCTCAGATATGACTCCCAAGATTCATCTTTTCCTATTGAACTCTTAGTATCCTTTATCACTTTTAGATATTCCCTATTTTTTCTATTATGTTTTTTTTTAATTAATCATATTTATCATGATTTTACTCCGTCCATTATGGATGACTTTTCTACTTAGGTTAAAGTGTGTTCACGTATCAGGAATCTGGTTGCGCAGACTCCTGGATCCTGGTTGCGCAGACTCCTGGATCTCGCCATTAATGGAGCTTGAGAACTGGGGTTAGGATAAGAAGAGTGTGGAAGATGGAGGAAGAGAAAGTTGAAGAAGAAGGAACCAAATTTTTCATTAATGCTCTAACAGAATACAGTTCACCTTATATAGAAAAGAGGGGGAGCGGTTACGCTACAGACAAACTTACAAAATACATGCATAGCGCACTTTACAGACTCCCGCTCACCTCCCGCCAACAACAAATATGAAAAAAGGTGCGTTAAGCACGTACAACCCTCACAGTTCAAAGAAATAAGAAAAAACAAAGAAACAGGGAACTAATCTGAACTAATCAATCTTCCTCCCCCTTGCATATTAGCGTCGACTCACGTCGTGGCTCTGCTGCTCTAGTTGCCCAATGTCGTCCCTGACAACTCCTCTCCCCTTAAGGATGAACTTGCCCCAAGTTCGAAGCCTGGAAATCTACGCCGAACTACATCAACATCAACCTAGGAAGCGTTCTCTACTCCGGCATTTTTCCACTTAATCAGTAACTCGATACCCACTTGATTTCTCTTCTTGAACACCCTCCTATCCATTACAGCTTCTGGGGTCTCCTGTTCATCATCTTCTACCCACCATGTGGGAATCTCCGTAGATATATTGGAGCTATGGTTGCCGTAACACCTTTTAAGCTTCGAGACGTGAAAAACAGGATGGATACTAGTCCCTTCAGGAAGCTGCAGGCGATAAGCAACAGGCCCAACTTTCTCAATCACTCTATATGGTCCAAAAAACCTAGAAGTGAGCTTCTGGGGTGTATAACTTCGGATGGACACTTGCTTGTAGGGCTGGATCTTCAAGAGCACCAAATCACCTGCTTCAAAAGTCCTCTCTGTGTGCTTTTTATCTGCGAAATGTTTCATACGCTTTTGAGCAAGAGTAATATTGTCTTTTAGCACTCTGGACATCAATTCCTCCTCCAAGGCTGGCATACTCGCAGTGCCTCGCACATATTGGAGCAACGATGGTGGGGGTCTACCATACACACCTTCAAAGGGTGTTATACCTATGGAGACATGCCAGTTTGTATTAAACCAGTACTCTGCCCAAGCCAACCACCGCATCCAATCCGTGGGTTTCTGACTACAAAAACAGCGGAGGTATAGTTCTAAAGCTTTGTTCACGATCTCCGTCTGTCCATCACTTTGGAGATGGTAAGCTCTGGAGTGGTTAAGTTTGCAATTCTGCAATTTGAAAAACTCCTTCCAAAATCTGCTAACAAAGATGGGATCCCGATCGCTTATGATGCTCCTTGGCATGCCGTAGAGTTTGTATATGTTGTCAACAAACACTTGAGTAGTAGACTGTGCTGTGTAGGGGTGTGAAACTCCTATGAAGTGGGAGTACTTAGTCAGCCTATCAACCATCACCATTACCACATTTTTGCCCTGGCTTTTGGGAAGGCTTTTTATAAAGTCCATCGAAATGTCATCCTATACATGATCGGGAATAGGAAGTGGATGCAGCAGCCCTGCAGGATGTAGGGTCTCATTCTTGCTTCTCTGGCATACTAAACATTCTCTAATCCATTGCTTTACCTCTTTGGTCATGCCTTCCCATTTGAAGTCCCTCTTTATGCATTGTAATGTTTTGTGAAGGCATGAGTGTCCCCCCATGCTAGATGAATGAAGGTCAAAGAATATTAGATGTCGCACACTTGCTTGTGGGCTAACCAATATTTTCCCTTTATAGTACCAAACATCTTATACCACTCTTATTGATTTGGTTATCTTGCAGCTTCTTTTGCAGTTTAACGAAGTACGGGTCTTCTTCCACCATTTGTTTGATTCCATCCAGCCATTCAGGGACGACAAATTTAACTTCATAACAAGTCTCACCTTCTCCCTCCCTTCTCGACAACCCATCAGCGGCTGAGTTATCAACCCCCCTCTTGTATTCAACAGTTAAATTATACCCCAAAAGCTTCCACAGCCATTGCTCTTGAATTTCTGGAGTGATTTTTTGATCCAAAATATACTTTATACTCCTTTGATCTGTTCTAATAATGAACTTACTACCCAACAGATACTGTCTCCACTGCTTAACAGCTTGAAGAATGGCGAAGACATCTTTTTCATAGGTTGAAAGAACCAGTAGTCGACCCTTAAGTCCTTTGCTCATATAAGCGATGGGTTGGGATTCTTGCATAAGCACTGCGCCGATCCCATTCTGAGATGCATCCGTTTCTAATACAAATGGTTTAGTAAAGTGAGGTGATTTCAATACCGGAGTGGTGGTCATGGCTTCTTTAAGGGTGTTGAAGGCCAGTGTTGCTGTAGAGCTCCATTTGAATGAGTTTTTCTTCAGAAGTTGAGTAAGGGGAAATGCGATCCCACCATAGTTCTTCACAAATCTGTGATAATACCCAGTTAATCCCAAGAATCCCCTAAGCTCTTTAATTGTTCTTAGCTCTGGCCAATCCAATACTGCTTGAATCTTCTTAGTGTCCACTGCAACTCCTTCCTCATTGATGATATGCCCCAAAAAACCCACTGATTTTTGACCAAAAGTACATTTACTTGCCTTTGCAATAGCTTATTCTTACTCAACACTGTCAATGCCATTGATATATGGTGGAGATGGCTCTCCCAATTGGAGCTGTAGATAAGGATATCATCGAAGAACACCAATATGAATTTGCGTAGATATTCCTTAAAAATTTCATTCATGAGACCCTGGAAGGTAGCTGGGGCGTTTGTAAGTCCAAAAGGCATGATCACAAACTCAAAGTGTCTATGGTGAGTGCGGAAAGCTGTCTTGGGAATGTCAGTGTCTCACACTCTGATTTGGTAATAACCAGAGGTGAGCATTTCTTCAATCTGTTTTTCAATCTCATTCTTGTGATAATGAGGGTGTCTATAGGGTCTTAAACATACAGGCTTGGAGTCTGTGAGTGTAGGGATTTGGTGATCAATGGTTCTGTGTGGAGGAAGGCTAAGTGTTTCAGTAAACACTTCAGGATACTTGAGAAGTATCTGCTGAATGTCAGCAGCTCCGTGGTACTCCTGTGCAATAGTTTCTTTTCCCTCATTTTCAGATACCATCTCTTGGAGTTGGATCATATATGCTTGACAAATATAATGGTTCATTTTAAAGAGCTCTTGAGCATCCAATAACTTCATCTGAGCATTAATAATTCCCTACAATCTCTTCCTTTTCCCCTCTACTTCAAATTTCATAGTCATAAGTGAAAAATCCATAGTTACGGGCCCCCAGTGGGCTCCCAAAACCATTTGTGCAGGACCAAGGGGTAATAGGAGAAGTTCAGTTTGAAGCTCCACACCCTGGACCACAAAATTCATATTGGAAACTTTCCCTTCGCTATACATACACTGGCCATTAGCAACTGTTACTTTGTATCGAGGTTCTTTCAAGATAGGGAGATTAGCTCTAAAGGCAGTCTGAGGGTCAAGGTAGTTATGTGTAGATCCGGAGTCGATAAGGATGTTTACTTCTTTCCCGTTCACCCTTCCCTTAACTCTCATAGTTTGGGGGTATACTTGGTTACCTGCAAGAGCATGAAAAGAAATTTCAGGGTGTAAGGTAATTTGTAAGAGTTCCTGTGACAATGTAGAGGTGTTCCCTTCAACTGGTGGTACTATCAATCCTGCTTCCTCCTCCTCCTCCTCCTCATCTTCTTCCAATCCTTCTAGGTAATAGAATCTTTGTGTCTTGCAGAGATGCCCTGGGGTATATTTCTCCTCGCTATTAAAACAGAGACCTCTAGATCTCCTCTCCTTCAACTCCTGTGGGTTCAACCTTCTAGGTACAAAATTGGATGCAGTGGAAGTTGTAGGATGGCTGTGGTTAATAGGGTGTTGGGAATTAGGTGTGGTTACTGATGTAGGGTGAGACGAAGTATGGAGGGGATTGGATTGTGAGTACAGCTTATTTGTAGGAGTAGGTGTTCTAGCTGAGAATTTGTTTCTAAAGTTTCTCCTTAAACACAAAATTTTCTCTTCATACCCTCTCGCTAACCCAATTGCTTCATTGACGTTCTTAGGACGTTTTGACTTCACATCCCAACGTATCTCATCCCTCAATCCACTCATGAAATTGCTCAGGAAGTGTGACTCCGTCCATCCCTCTATAAAATTTGAAATTCGATCAAACTCTTGGATGTAAGTTTCTAAATCACTCTTCTGTTCAAGCTTGGATAGGATTCCTTCGTAATCTTGAAATTTCGTAGGTCCGAATCTAGTTAACAATTCCTCAAGAAATTTCGACCAAATTACTTCATGAATCTTTGGTTTCAAATGTCTTCTAAACCATTGCGCAGCCTTCCCTCTTAAGTTGAGTGTGGCGTATCTCAACTTTTGGTTCTTAGGGACTTCATAGAAGTCCAAGAACTGCTCTACTCCGCAAATCCACTCCGTCGGATCTCCCTCATGGAACATAGGGAACTCCACCTTGAACGGTGTTCTAAACACTACACTTCCATCGCTGTGATTTGAAGATTGTAATAAGTTGGAGTTAGAAACAGCTACCTCTCTTTGAAGTGGTGGATTCGGAAGCAGAGGAGGTTGTGGATTTCGTGGCGGAATACGTTGCATCATCGTCATCATGGAATCAATCCTTGATTCGATCGACGAAAACCTCTCTCCAATGCTAGCAGCGACCGCCTCGACCCTCTCCGTGAGGTAATTGGTTTGGAGTTGCCCCTCCGCCAGTTGGCTTCTCAGATTCGCCAGTTCTCCTTCGAGTGATGTGTTGCCTTCATCGTGCCCTTCGTCATCGAAGTTGTCCTGCTCTGATACCAGATTATCAGGAATTTGGTTGCGCAGACTCCTGGATCTCGCCATTAATGGAGCTTGAGAACTGGGGTTAGGATAAGAAGAGTGTGGAAGATAGAGGAAGAGAGAAAGTTGAAGAAGAAGGAACCAGATTTTTCATTAATGCTCTAACAGAATACAGTTCACCTTATATAGAAAAGAGGGGGAGCGGTTACGCTACAGACAAACTTACAAAATACATGCATAGCGCACTTTACAGACTCCCGCTCACCTCTCGCCAACAACAAATATGAAAAAAGGTGCGTTAAGCACGTATAACCCTCACAGTTCAAAGAAACAAGAAAAAACAAAGAAACAGGGAACTAATCTGAACTAATCAATCTTCCTCCCCCTTGCATATTAGCGTCGACTCACGCCATGGCTCCGCTGCTCTAGTTGCCCAACGTCGTCCCTGACATCACGTCATTTAGTTATTCACCAATTTTCTTGCTCCGAGTCTTTTGCATTATCTTTTCCGAACGTTCGGAAATTTTATGAATCTTCCTAAATTTATTACCAAATAAAATCTAATCCAATAAACATTTTGACTTTCTTCAAAACTCGATTTTAAAATATCACAAATTACATTTTGAATGAGACTTCCTACCTCTGTCCTTTGCAATAACTTTACTAGTTTCTTATTTGGTGATTGAAGAGGCGATTCAAGAACAACAATTAGTTTGGGTGGCAGGAGCTGATTCCATGGTTGGGGAGTCATCTCCTAACGGTGGGCACTCTTCAGAAGAAATCTACGAACCTCTAGGCATCAACATTGAACAACTCCCTCGAGATGGTGCTTCGGGCTCTGGATTGAAACCACCACCATTCACCCATTTGGAGTTCCAAGTGGATGCAGTTGACCTCAATAAAAAAGTGGAAAAACATAGCTTCATTAGTATGTCCCCAGTTCATCGCAATCACGAAGACAATCATGAACTCAAGAGCCTCTCGACACTCAGGAATTCAACTGATGAAGGTGACCTCTCTGTTTCATTGCAGTTGGGGGATGGAGAGCTTAAACGGAAGCATTCCGAATGGCCACCTTGTATTAATTCCCCAAAATGAAGGAATTATGAAAGGAATATTGAGCAGTTTTTTTGTTTTGTTTTTTTTGAGAATAAAACATGAGAAGTTGGTTCATGTTGTACCTGAATTTTCAACTTATCACCTGGTTTTTGCAGCCGAGCCTGATGTCAGTAATTTAACCAGTTTCTGCTTCTCTATGATTTCATGTTTCCGAAGTCATTTCAGGATTCTCTGGTTGAATTCTAATTATCTGATGTAGTACAAGGTTCGCGCATTGCAGAGTTAGAATTATATTTAAATTGAGTTTGTTGTTCTTTGAATGAAGAAATGTTAGTTGTGGTATTATCCTAATCATCTTCTTGGTAAAGATCTGTAAGTTTTCAAGGGCTCTGAGTGGTGGTTGTATCTTTGATACTTGATCTCTTGTTAATGTAATTCTTCACCAGTGCTTTGGGAGTCTTCAATTTTAAGCTGAAGTTTCAGTTCATATTTGTCTGTGTTACCAAATTATATACTTGTTCATCTTATAGAATATTGATTGTATTTCGAGAAGCCTGGTATGAACAACACAGTTATCATCCAAATACCTTGTACAGTTAAAATGTGATTGTCTATGTTTACTCGTGGTAAGTTCAAAGGATTGCATAGAAATATCTTTTATGACTATTCAGTTTTACACTGAACCTATATTAGCTAATACTGAGTCTCTTGTTTGCACAGCTTGAGCTAGAGAAACCTGTTTGTTGAAAAGGGAAGGCAACTTAGCGAATTACATAATGACTATGTTTACAGTGAGACCTTGCCAAATATAAGTCAAGAGTTTGGGTAACTTTCCATGTGTACTATTGGAGATTCATCTTAGTGTTTACCACGTGTATTGGGCGTATATTTTTACCTCTTTTATTCAAACTTCCAATTATAAGCATGTGGGGATGCTAATTGACAGAATAAAAGAACACATGAATACAGGTATTGCATGTGCTAATAAATATTGTATTTTTATGTAGAGAAGATTAATATGCACGTGCAACAGAGCTAAGTCATATCGATAATAACAATTCATTTCAAATTCTGAAGAATGTTGAGTTTTGCATATGCGAGCTTGTATGTGTTGGCATTTTCGAAATAGTATGACACTAGTTTATTTGTCAGCGGTAATCGCAATTGGGATTATGATTAGTTTTAAGTATTTATTGGAAATAAGAGTAAAGCGTAGGTTTTTCTCCAAATTAATTAATAAACATATCCTTGGCTCTCAAGTATTAGTGATCCTAAAGTGCCTTATTTTCCAACTAGTCGAGTTCAAGGAATGGTAATGGATTTGATGATGGAAAATTTGCGAAAACGTGAAGACATAGAAGAGAAATGGAAAGAGCAGGAAGCATAAAGGCATAATGATTCGTGACATAGTCATTGAAAATGTATGCAAAAAGCCTACAACTTGGGCATTAATTATGGACAACCAGAAAAACTATTTGGCCAACATAATCATGATGGGAGGAAAGGAGAAGGATTGGTTCACATTATTAATTGGGAGAGTGCTTTGCTCTCACGGAACATGTTGTTTCCATTAAAGAGTTAAATTATATACCTAGGGAACCCTTCAGTGAACTCCGCGAGAACTCACGGAGTAGATCCCCCATGAAAAATCTGAACTGGCCATCTCGCTCTACACATCTTAGATAACATAACATAAAGAAATCAAGTTATTTGAAGTTCATTTGCCCATAATTTACATCATTGCAAAATTGTATGACTGAAAATTCTACTCTATTTGATGGATGGGCAAATGAACTTCAAATTACTTGATTTCTTTATATTATGCTATCTAAGGTGTGTAGAATAAGATAGTCGGTTCGAATTTTTCATGGAGGGTCTACTCCGTGAGTTCTCACAGAGTTGTCACCAAAATTACTTCTCAACCGAAGGGCTACGTACCTATATATATATATATATATATATATATATATATATATATATATATATATAAGTTCTTAAGGGTGGGAACAGTGTGTTAATATTGGTTGATATCTTATGCAAGTGATTATTATTGTTATGGTTAAAAAGCTAGCATATATATTAAAACACATATGTTTATGTATTTTAAGAGCTATATCTGTCTCAGTTACATTAATTTCAATGCAAATGCAGTTAAATACATAACTGATAATACCCCTGATTTTACTGTATGTGGGGAATATGCCTCTTGTACATTGTTTGCTTCTACTGCTTGCACTTTAAGGTTATTCTGGTGGTATTAACCATCAACAATCTTTTAGATACTACTCTTGTTTTAGATGTTTGTCTAGTATATATTTTGAACTCTGCCCCCCTGAATAATAAACCCATAGAGGACCAATACTGTTTAAATTTGACACTATTCTCATCTTTTGAGGTTCATAACTTAGGTAGTTTTAGTTATTCTAACAACAAGAACAACAAAAGAAATTTATATTGAACATGATAATATAATATAGTTTAGTACTTACACCAATATCATCAAGGCATAGCTTCAACCTGTTTCTTGTATTGGAAAGCAAAACAAGATCTTCTAACATAAGTGATTAATTACTTGTTTGCTTCTGTTTAAATAAGTTATTATATCCATCATATAACAATTTCCAAGATAAACCTGATGAGCCTCATATACTGTGTGAAGATCACCAAAAAGCATGCATGAAATGATACCCAAGTACTAGGCTGTAAAAAATTTTGGGTTGAAAAGGTCACATCTCTACTACTATAATGGGAGAAGGCCTTTGTCCATAACCCAACCTGTGCAGCGCACATGCAGGTAATTTTTTTTTTTTGCCCTTTTCATTCCCCCCAATTTTCCCCCACGTGCACATCACGTGTATAATACTAGTGGATGTAGGGTGAGAAGTCACTAGTCACAAGCCACAAGAAAGCATCTACATATCTATTTCATGATGTATGATAGTTTAACATACATCACAAATAGGTACCAACACGAAGATCTTATTAATTAATATCATTTTATTTGGGGCTAAGTTATATTGAATTGGCTTTTGGAGGCAAAGATGGATTAATGCACATGGTGGATTAGGTCTAATTTGTATCATCCACATTATTGCCATTCTCTCCTACCACATGGCCATGTATGCCCTTGGTTGGACAATTAAACTGAAGAACATGAGATGCTATTGGCTACATCACGCTCATTTTTTGAAAAATTCTTGACATGGTCAATATAAATTAAACTAGCCCTTCATTAGCCTAATTTTTTCTTCTAATTATACTATAAGATACTTATTTTCCTACCATAATAATATGTTAGCGCTCTCTCTCTCTCTCTCTCTCTCTCTCTCTCTCTCTCTCTCCATACACACACATGCACTCACTAACAAACAGACTGTTTCCTTTCTGCATCTGGATGGGCATTATGATCAACTCGTAACTAGTCGAAATACACACACATGCACTCACTAACAAACAGACTGTTTCCTATTTGGAATGTATTTTTTTTTTCTTTTTCTGTTAGAACACATTTGTTAACACTTGAGGAAATTGAAAGTAGATAAATACGTGGGATTATTATATTAGGTAAGCATGTTGTGTTTACAGCATGCACCTTACTTGCTTTGGATATTGTCGATCGATCATCTTTCTTATTGCCCTCATATGAATTGGAGATATCTAACTGTTAATTCCAAATTTTACAATGTACATTATTGGTTCTAATTAAGAACAAAAAAAAAGTTCGAAAGTAAGCGACTTAAAGATAGTTTTACTACTAGTGATTGTTGTCTTTGTAAAATCTGATACAAATTAACATCTAAAACTTAGCTAATTCAAGGCTAGCTAGGTTAAAAAGATTCTTTAGTGGAAGAGAGTTAAAACTTTTAGTAACTATAGGATGGTAATTAGATTTGCTATCAGGATTTTATGGCATATCACAGGAAAATGAAGATTCAAGGTAAATACAAACACAATGTTTCGGACGAGATTGAGTGTGTTCGTTCAATCCAAAGATCGACTTCATCATCTTCTTCTTGTTTATATTTCTGATAAGGATGCTAGCATGATACTGTGTTTCAATTCTTTATATACGTATTTTAGTTTTATTTAGATTTTGGCTTGAGCTCTTTTTGGCTCTATCTATTATATCCAAAAACAAAAAAATAAAAAAATAAAAACGATACTGGAATTTTAAAAATCTAAAAATTCGAACGCTTACCTAATTTTTTTTTTGATCCGTTCGTTCATGTTGTACCTGTATAGATGAGTATACATAGAATTAAGGTCCTGCACATCTATAACTGAAAGGGGAATGAAAATTATATTAGAGAGAATTTCATATATATAATCTTAATTAAGGAATGAGATAGTGAGTGTACCATAGTTTGAACCACTTTTGAGTTGATGTGACCTAAATGAAGGCGTTCGACTGGGAAACCTTTGTTGGTGAGTGAGTGATTGAAGCTGCAAGATGATCTGATAAATATCGAGGTATATATCCTCCATATCTGATAAACATTGCACTTAGATATATATATGTAAGCATATAAATCAAGTATAAGAAGACCAGATCATGCTGGCAGCTTCAGCCCCTCACACCAACAAATCTGATGAAGGGAAATCAAAGGGGAAGTGAAGGATTTATAGGCTTTAAGATAGAGAGAGAGAAAAGAGACAGAGTGGGTGAAAATAAATGAAGGAACCATGCATGGTGGTGGGGGGTGGTTTTCTTTCTCTTCCTTTTCCCCACATATCTTGTGATCTCTCTCTCTCTCTCTCTCTCTCTATATATATATATATATATATATATATATATATATGAGAAAAGCGAGCCTCATATAGAGTATGAGGATTTTTTTCTCATACAAAGTGATTATACTCACTTGGTGGGATTCTTATAGAAGATCCACTCTGTCCATCATGTTTATCATTGTTTGGTTCGATTCTTCCCCGTCAGTTCTCTTTTTGATTTCAGTTCTGCCTACTCCCTATCTTGCTTTGTTATCTTGTGTTGTTTCTTTCCTTTTGATACTGTTTATTTTCTTCTTGCATTCCAATTGACATCGTTATTATCCACTCCTTTCTTTTTCTGGTCTTGCCACCATTTGTTTCTTTGCCTTTAATCTTTGTTTTGTTACCTTTCCCCCTAATTTGTTTGTTTTTGCCTTGTCCTGTGTACCGCCTAAGTAAATTTTAAGAACGAAATTTTGTTGTAAGGTGGGTAGGATTGTAACCCCTGTTTTCCCAAAAATTTATTTTTGTGTATTTTCTGTATTTTAAAAATTTTCGTAAATTATTTTTCCGGTTTTCAAATTCTTTTGTCAAAATGTATATTTTTTTTTTTGGATCTTCTATTTAAAATCTAGCTTCGATCAATAATTTTATTTGTAATTATTTCCTATGTTTTTTATACAAATCTTTTCATTATTACTATCATTATTTTTATCAGTATTATTTTAGTCAGTGTTATTATTTGCATTATTATTTTATTATTTTTTTATTATCATGCTCTAATGTATCTAATAATGTTATATTATTTTTTTTATTGGATTTTATAAAACCCATTAAACCCCGGCTTAGTGTTATATATATATATATATATATATATATATATATATATATATATATATATATATATATATATATATATGTATATATATATGAGCAATGCTCCATTGCAAACGTAAATATTGTGAAAAGGCGTGAAAATCGCCTAAGCCGTTGTTCCTTCAGTTATATATATTTTTTGTTGATAAAAGATGACTAATGTCATCGCTTCATTAACGATCAATTAACGAAACATAGTACATCCAACTACATATTACAAAATCCAGTACTCGATCTAAATAACAGAGAATAGCAACAAAGTAAGATAGACATATAGATCCGTTCCCTATCGAATCCTGAGAGGCTGCCACCATCTACTCTTCATCTCCCGTGCGCAGTCTCTTCTTTCCACGTGTGATGACATTCCAATCGTGAGATAGGCAAAAATTTTATGCATCAAGAATGTACGATCAAGCCACAACCCCCCACATAGTTGCAGCTACTGTAGTATCCCACAAGTCTCTATTTTCTTTCTTAACCCTATTTATTCTAATAGGTCCCCACACATTTGAACACGACCTAGGACACACTGAACTCCCAAATCCTAAGACCACCATCTCCCAAACGCTTCTAGCTCTGGGGCAGAGGAACAGCAAGTGATTTGTATCTTCATCTTCCTACTCAAGCTTCAGTTATATTAGTGCTTTGCAATGGAGCATTGCTATATATATATATATATATATATATATATATATATATATATATATATATAATTACACGTGTGATGCACGTCTTAATAATTGTATTTTCTTAAAAGTAAAAATTGCCCTCGAATCTGAGACCTCCTTTATATTAGTTTTGCACGAGCGATGCTCGTGTTGGATTGTATACAAATGACAACTCCAACTCTCCCATTATAATATTAGAGATATGTATGAATATAAATGCACCTCATTTTAATTATATTTCCAACCAACCTCACATGAAACCAGTAGACTATGTATGGGTGTGGCTTTAGTCCCCTGTTACAGCTAGCTTAGAGATAATGACATTGATGACCTTAGATGAGCTAGTTTTGAATCCATGATTTTATATTAGGTTGGCAGATAAAAATATAAAACACACATTAATGCTTAGTTGGAATCATAATTAGAGTGCCATTATCAATAATACTGAAGCACTAGTAGATAATGATGCTATGGTGATTGTGATGGTGGTAATAGAAATGATACTAATGGTCTTTCTTTTCTCTTCCTTTCTTTGTTATTATTATTATTTTTTTCCATCTTGTTTATTATTATATCTTTAATGAAATAGGTGGGCATATTCAATTTTCACTATAAATTTATATGATAGAATGGACCCTCTACGTACTTTATAACATTTGAAATGAAAATATTGTAGGGTTTATATCTTGCATACTAGGTTCGATATGAAGAGAGACGGTGAAGCGAGAAGAGGTTCGAGGCGAAGGTGGAGATACAGAAGAGTTGTTGTTCTACTCAGGCTGATTGGGATGGAGTTGACAGTCAACTCCTATATTAGTAGTCGACAACAATCAGCTAGGGGATGCCTCTTCTTCTTTAACAAGTCGATTTTGGGAGCAGTGGATCGACAACGACGCAACAGCAGATGGGCCCAGAGCCCAACTTTCTCTGAAAGTTAGATTGTACAACTCTTATCGTGTGTCTCTCTCTTTATGATATTTTTGACGGTGTTGGATCAAGACTACAACCTAGGGTTTTTCTAGATCTCTGTATATTATTGTAATAACCTTCGTTGAGAGGCAATACTTCATCTGAGAGTTTTCCATTATAAACAACAGAGTATCTTCTAGTGAGCCTGAGAGATATATAAGTTCTTGATGAGAGTGATTGCAACTCTTGTATCTCTTCTAGTTGAATAACATCTCGGTTATTTCTTCCCCGGATTAGGTTCGTCCGAACCAAGACAAAATTGTATACTTTGTGTATTTGATTTGGTCTACTTGCCTGGTTGATTCGTTGTGATCGGTTTCCCTAACAAATATCTGCATGATAAGTAATATTAATATGATGGAAACTTATTTGTTCAACTTTTAGCTAGGTGGGGGATATACTCGATCATTACAGGATAAACAAAAATTTAAAAGGTAGTCCTTCTTAGTGTTGGAGGATCCAGTTTTGTCGTCCATCAGAACATTAACAAGGATGCAGGAACCTTGAACATTGACGAAGGGTTTGGGCTATATTGCAGTTACATAGCATATACAGTAATACTGACACTATTAGAGACTAATACTATGCTGAGATATCATAAATTTCTGCCACTAATTTGGTTCCACTGCTATACCTACCTGTGAACATTGAATTTTGTACTATATATTTCAAATTATGCATAACAAATTAATGTGAATCTGTCATTGCAAAATGCTGTAGGTATTCTACCTTTTCTTTAAATTTTAAAAAAATAAAAATGCTGTAGGTATTGCTATGATTCTGTTGCATCGGATTTAGATACAATGCTTAGTTTCTCTTTCAGTAGTCAGTACTTGTTAATTACGATGGAATCTTGAAATGACCATGCCAAAATTTTGCTCTACTTTATTCGATATCTAGTTTGTGTCATGGCCCAAATATAGTCATTTTGGAATTTGGATAACCTACACTGCCACAGTATCAACCACTTTCATGTAATCATGTCAAATTCCTTTTCTGGCAATCTTTTTCTTTGCCCTGATCTTCTGTTATATCAGCATTTATATCTCATCCACTACCAATAAAATTGTTATATTTTGGTAAATGAGAGTAAATAACGAACTAAAATTAAAACATAATCAACAATTAGTATATATTTTAAAAGTTGTCTGTAATAATTAATAATTGGTTTGTGGGATTAGTTTTACCCAAAAATGAGCACTAGAATGAGTTAATTGCATTGTTTGACTTGTAGCATATGGATTGGGCCATCGCAGGGGAATAAGCATGAGAGGATGTTGGATTTGTCTTTAGCTCTGGGTGATTCCTATGTCTTTGGTTGACAACCACAAGACATTGGGACAAAAACCTCCCTCAAAATAGGACCACTCCTTCCTCTCTCTCTTTCTCTCTCTCTCTCCCCTCTAATTTGTGGTCTCTCTCTCTCTCCCCCCTCCAATTTGTGGTTAAATTTGATACGCAACCACATTCTCTAATATCTTGTACTTAGTTAAGGTTGTTAAGATAAATCAGAGAGATGAAAACAATACTGAATATTGAATTGAGTTCAACCAAGTACAATACCACCTATATATAGGAGGAAAACAAATATCAAAACAACTCTACAACCAATATGGGACTATAATAATATCTAACACCCCCACTCAAACTCACGATGGGTCAAACAGTGTGAGTTTGCCTACTAAGTATCTAAATATCTGAACAATATGAGATTTGGTGAAGAACTCTGCAGTCTGCTGGGAAGATGCAACAGAATGGAGAGAAATGGTCTCTGCCGAACATAATGGCAACCAATCTCTATATGCTTCGTTCGCTCATGAAAGACTGGGTTGCTTGCAATGTGCAATGCACTCCGGTTATCACAATGAAGAGGAGTAGCTCCTGTAAGAGTGACACCCATATCTGATAACAACCAACGAACATGAACAATCTCTCTAGTAGTAGCTGCCATTGCTCTGTACTCAGCTTCAGTCGAAGAACATGCAACAACTTCTTATTTCTTACATCGCCATGAGATCAGCGAATCACCAAGAAATAGACAGAAACCGGTGGTAAACCGTCTGGTAGTAGGATCACCTGCCCAATCTGAATCAGAATATGCACTCAGTTCTAATTTGGATGTAGCAGGAATGAATAATGAGCGAGTAATAGTGTCCCGAAGATATCTAAGAATCCGAAGAAGAGCACCGTAGTGAACTGATGTAGGATCAGAAACAAAATGATTGACAACACTGACTGCGTGAGCAATATCGGGTCTGGTCATGCATAAGTAGACAAGCTGTCCAACAATCTGTCTGTATCTAGTAAGATCAGGAAAGAGCTCACCATCAGTGGGACGAAGCTTCACATAAAGCTCTAAGGGTGTATCGGCTGATCTACTGTCAGAAAGGCATGCAGCGGAGATAATATCTGATGTGTATTTCTGTTGAGAAATGAGTATCCCCTGAGATCCATGAGCAATCTCTAGGCCCAGAAAATAACGTAGTCTGCCAAGGTCTTTCATATGGAACTGCTGATGAAAGTATTTCTGGGTGGATGTAATGCCCGCAAAGTCATCCCCAGTAATGATCATATCGTTAACATAGAGTAGTAGAATTACCCTCCCCTGCGGTGATGACCGCATAAACATAGAATGGTCCCGAGAACTCTGACTAAAACCAGTCTTAGTGATGACAAGGCAAAAACACTCAAACTAGGCTCGAGGAGCTTGATTCAAACCATATATAGCTCGACGCAACCGGCAAACATGACGAGGAGGAGTAGGGAGGTCAGGAGGAGGATCCATATAAACAACCTCAGATAAGGTCCATGAAGAAAAGTATTCTTCACGTCCATCTGGTATAACGACCATTGGCGGATGGCTGCAACAGCAAGAAGAGTGCGAACAGTAGTCATCTGTGCAACGGGAGCAAAGGTCTCATCATAATCAATGTCATGCTCCTGAGTAAATCCTCGGGCTACTAGACGAGCCTTGTGCCGCTCAATATATCCATTAGGTTGATATTTGACCTTGAAGATCCACTTGCAGCTAATAGGCTGAATGCCCTCTGGCAGAGGAACATCCCAAGTGTCAGTCTGATCAAATGCACTGAATTTCTCTGCAATAGCTTTTCTCCATTCAGGATATTGAATTGCGTCTTGATAGGTTTTGGGCTCACGTGTAGAGTGTATAACAGTGAGATATGCATGAAACTGTGGTGAGTAGGAAGCTAGGGTGGCAAAACCAAACTGGTCAGAAGGACCAGTGGCATCAGATGTATAACGTGCCAGAGGAATACCAGAAGTAGAACGGGTAGACTGACGAAGAGGTGGTGGACTGACTGGGTGTGGGGGTGAGGACGGTGGAGTAGGTGCATGTGTCGGTAGGGAAGTAAGTGGGATGGGTGCTGGCTGCTGTGGGGATCAGGTGGTGTTTCGGTAGGGGGAACAACAGGTGTAAGGACTGCAGGAGATGTGAATGGAGTCAGAGGAGTGGGATCAAAAGGAATGCGAGAAGATAAAGTCGGGGAGCTAGCAACAACTGGGGAATTGAGAAATCTAGTATCTTCGGGGGGAGTCTGGTAGTAAGGGGAGTCTTCCACAAAGGATACATGTCGAGAAATGCGGACACGACCCACTGATGGATCAAAACAACGATAACTTTTTTGTTCAGGACTGAGACCTAGGTGAATGCACTTAGCAGCACGAGCGGAGAGCTTCGTGCGCTCAGAAAGAGGGAGAAGGACGTAACAGGTGCACCCAAAAGTACGGAGCATACTGTATTCGGGAGGTGAATGATAAAGAGCCTCATAAGGCGTCATACCAACTAGGGCAGACGAGGGAGTAATGTTGATGAGACTAACAGAGGTCATAATAGCTTCAACCTAGAAAGAACGAGGAGCGGAAGAGGAGAGTAAAAGAGTGCGAGCCGTCTCAAGGATGTGACGATGCTTGCATTCAGCTACACCATTCTGCTCATGTGTGTGAGGGCATGCAAGATTGCTGAAAAAGGGTACCGTGAGACTGAAGGATTGATCTCATAGTGGTGGAAGTGTACTCACGTGCACCGTCAGATCAAAAATTCTTAATGCGCATACCGAACTGAGTGTGAATCATAGTTGTAAAGAACCGGTAAATATCAGGTATCTCAGATCGCTGACGCATAAGAAAAACCCATATATGTCTAGTGAAGTCATCGATGAAGGCAACATAATAGAGTTAGCCTTTCCACAAAGGTACGGGAGAGGATCCCCACATGTCAGAATAAACAAGTTGAAAAGGATGAGTGGTTTCAGAAGTTCTTTTGTGACTAAAGGGTAGGGCAATGTGTTTGGCCAAATGACAACCCTGATAATCAGATAAATGTTTAAAAGTGAGAGAACCAAGGGCACCACTGCGAGCTATAGTCTGGAGTCGTGATGCATTAATATGACCTAAACGTCTGTGCCACAGATCAGCATCAGAGGAAACAATACCGACAAAACTAGGAGAGTGATGTGCACAAAGAAAATCTAGATAATATAGACGACCCTGACGACTAGCACGCCCAAACTCCTCACTGGTGGAGGAATCAGTAATAGAACAACCTAAAGAGTCAAAAGTAATGACAAGACCACTATCGCATAACGGTTTATGGATAAATGAGGAGCATAAAGAACATATGGTAATGTGAGAGTGGGAGAGAAATGAAGATGAACATGATGATTTTTATTTATTTTTTATTTTAAAATTTTTTTTTTTTAGATCTAGGGTTTTGGGAAGAAATTTGTCTAACTTGGCTGTTGGGATTTGAAAATTTTTGTATAGGGAGGGAATTTAAGAAGGAAAAAATTAGATAATTGGCTCTGATACCATGTTAAGATAAATCAGAAAGATGAAAACAATACTGAATATTGAATTGAGTTCAACCAAGTACAATACCACCTATATATAGGAGGGGAACAGATATCAAAACAACTCTACAACCAATATAGGACTATAATAATATCTAACAAAGGTTTTGTATTATTAATAAAGATATTATAAATTTTTGTTTAGGTATGGGTTTACATATTTTTTGTGATGTCCATCTCCTAGCTAATCTAAATACAGAGGATGGGAGGATGGGTTTGCTTTATTTTTTTGTGTGATGTTCATTTCTTAGCAATCTAGACAAAGAAGATAGGGTTGCGGCGGTACTGCTGTAGGGGCTATCTGTATAGTTTTGATCTAATCAGCATAAGCTAATGTATCTGCTCCTATCAAGGTTGGACCTTAGTGATTTATTTCTACTATTTTTACAAAATCGATTTATCTTATCTCTATATTCTAACATAGTAATGTTATGTATCTGAATCGCCAAGCCATATGCTAATTAATCTTTCTACGTTAACTTCACTAGGTATTTGATACATTATTTTTGTCAAAAGGTATCGGCAACATTATCCATATGGGCGTGAGTTCCTTGTGTATTGCACATGCCAAATGTATTGTTTACATTTTTCATAAATGGGATGGGAGTATACATCGACAAATATGATTTCGAGGACATTGAAAATATTTTTTTTTTCAAAAAAGAAAAGAACAAAAAAAAAAAAAATTTTGACACCATTGTGGGGGTAAATGAATAAAGCACATGCTGGCATTAGCATTGGTATAAATACCCGAAACCTGGATCCGACCCGGACCCGGCATTGGATCGGAACCGACCCGGCCTATCCGGGTCCGGGTCCTAAAATGGGGCCCGTTGTACTTTTGGGTTCGGGTCCGGATCCGCTCAAAAGAGATCCGACCCAAACTCGGATCCGTTAAAAAAATCCAAAAAATCAACATAAAAATAAATATTTTATCCTAATCCCTCCCCCTCCTTTCTCCTCAATTCTAAATCTTTCTCTTCCAAACTTAAAACTCATACCTTTTTCTTCTCTCTTCTATTCTAAATCCTCCACTCACCGCCTTCGCTCACCGCTCACACTTCCGCTCCTACCCGAGCGGGTAGGAATATTTTAATAGGACCCGGACCTGGAACCGGATCCGGTCCTCACGGGTCCGGGTCCGGATCCAATTTTTGGACCCTTGGGAACCGGGTCCGGGTCTGGGTAGTGAAGGACCTGACCCGGCCCGGCCCGGCCCGATACCAATGCTAGCTGGCATTCATGTGTGCTGGCATTCATGTATTGATTGAAGCGGTAACACATAAGTTAGGTGAATCGCATCCCTCAACATGTGTTGTCAATTATATAGCAGGTATGCCATAGTACCATAATTCTTTCCTTTATATCACTTCCACTCACACTCTAGTGTCGGAGGGTTTTTGCGGCCCGTGGTCTGAACCTTATCCGCCTTGTAGATAGATCAAAAGAATCTAGAGCTCATCCTTGTGCCAACGTCGATCACAACCATTCTTGACACTTCCAATCATTTTTTTTTGTCCCCTTTGCAAGTCAAATTGTTAATTTTATGGGCCAGGACTGGATCCTGACCTGAGGCCTAACCAAATAGTACCAATATTGGACCTTAGTGACAAATCAACCCATTCTTGTTTTCAGCTATTAATATTATATCCATTTCTCAGATGATTGCAAAAGAAGAATTCATTGATTATCAACAAACAGAAGAAAACTTTTGCAGAAATAACAAAGCAGGTAAATAGAGGTTAACTTGACATCATATTCTTGCAACTCAAAACCAATGCAAAAGAATGCACATCACACAAGCAACACTCTTTCACTCATGAGATAAGAGAGGTTAACATTTGTATACAAATGACGTAGAATACAAACCCAGATACATATATAATGAGAGAATTAAACCATCGCTTTGTTATCTCTTAGCAGCAAGTTTCCAGAACACAGCAGCAGCACAAGGCAGCAGCACTGTCAAAAACATAAACATGTGTTGAAGTAAACAGAGAGAGATAAAAAAAATATTATTGGATTGATTATAACATAATACAATATCTTCTATATATATGAGAGAAGCAAATACTAAAAAATTGATTCATAATCGATATGGGACTAAACTAATATCGCATAACATTTAACACCCCCTCTCAAATTCATAGTGGGTCGAACAGTGTGAGTTTGCCCACAGTATCGAAATTTCTGAACAGTGTGGGATTTGGTGAAGAAGTCTGATGTCTGCTGGAAAGAGGTAACAGAATGAAGTAAAATAGTCCCTGCTTTAAAATGCTCACAACATAGTGGCAATTAATCTCTATGTGCTTCATTCGCTCATGAAAGACCGGCTTGCTTGCAGTACACTTTGGTTATCACAATGAAGAGGAGTTAATCCTGTAAGTGTGACACCCATACCTGCTAACAGCCAACAAACATGAATAATTTCTCTAGTAGCAGCTGTCATCGTTCTATACTCAACTTCTATGAAAGAACATGCAATAACTGCCGCTATTTTTTGCTTCACCATAAGATCAGCGAATCACCAAGAAATAGACATAAACCTGTGATAGACCGTCTAGTAGTAGGATCACCCGCTTAATCAAAATATGCACAAAGCACCAGTTTAGATGTAGAAGGCATAAATAATGAGCGAGTGATAGTGCCCCGAAGATATCTAAGGATCTGAAGAAGTACACTGTAGTGAACTGATGTAGGAGCGGAAACAAACTGACTGACAATACTGATTGCATGAGCAATATTAGGTCTGGTCATGCATAAGTAGACAAGCTGTCCAACAATCTGCATGTATCTAGTAGGATCGGGAAGGAGCTCACCATCTGTGGGACGAAGCTTCACGTGAAGCTCTATGGGAGTATCGGCTGATCGACTGTCAGAGATACATGCAGCGGAGATAATGTCTGATGTGTATTTATGTTAAGAAATGAGTACCCCCGAGATCCATGGGCAATCTCGAGACCCAGAAAGTAGCGTAGTCTACCAAGGTCTTTCCATATAAAATTTCCGGTGAAGGTATTTCTGGGTGAATGCAATGCCTGCTCAGTCATCCCTAGTAATAATCATATCATCAATATATAACATTAGAAGTACCGCCCACTACGGTGTTGACCATATAAACATAGAGTGGTCTTGAGAACTCTGACTGAAATTGAACTGTGTGATGACACTGCGAAAACAGTCAAACCAGGCTCGAGAGGCCTGTTTCATACCATATATAGCTCGACGTGGACGACAAACATTGGTAAAGCCAGGAGAAAGATGCATGTAAACAACCTCAGATAAGGTACCATAAAGAAAAGCATTCTTCATGTCTATCTGGTATAACGGCCACTGACGGATGTCGGCAATGGTAAGGAGAGTGCGAACTGTAGTCATTTGTGCAACTGGAGCAAAAGTTTCATCAAAATTAATGTCATGCTTTGAGTAAATCCTTGGGCAACTAGACGAGCCTTGTGCCGCTCAATGGAGCCATCAGGTCAAAATTTGACATTGAAGATCCACTTGCAGCTAACATGCTGGACGTCCACTGACAGTGGAACAACATCCAAGTGTTAGTGAACTCCTCTGCAATAGCTTCCCGTCACTCAGGATATTGAATTGCTTCTTGATAGGTTATGGGCTCACATGTGGAGTGCATGGTAGTGAGATATGCATAAAACTATGGTGAGTAGGAAGCTAGGGTGGCAAAGCCAAACTGGTCAGAAGGACCAGTGGCATCAGGTGTATAACGTGCCCGGGGGATGCCCGAAGTGGAACGTGTAGACTAACAAACCGGTGGTGGATCGGCAGGGTGTAGGTGTGAGGTCGGTGGGGTGGGTGTATGCAGTTGTAGGGATGCAGGTGGTGTGGGTGTATGATGCTGTGGTGATGCAGGTGGTGTCTTTGTAGGATGAATAATAGGTGTAATGTCTATATGAGATGGAAAATGAGCCAAAGGAGTGGGATTGAAGGGAATGCGTGAAGAAGTGTCCAGGGAGGTGCTGTGGCAGGGTTCAAAATGAGGATGGAGATACTGCTGGTGTCAGGATCGGGATAGGGAGCTGGATGGTGCTACTGGAGTTGGAAGAAGTGGTGGTGTGGGGTAGGGTTAGGGATGATGCTGGGAGGAAGGAGGAGTCCGGAATCAGGATGATGGCGGCACTGCTGTTATCTGAATCTAGATGGAGATTAGGATGTGAGGGAGAGTGAAGAGGAAGATGTAGCAGTGGGGAAGTCGGTGGAGACAGAAAGATACTGGCGAAACTGGGGTTCCATTGGATAAGTTTTAGTACCTGTAAATTTTTTCGACGATGACGATGACGAACGGCGGCGGCGACTATCAACGGTGACAGCAACATACCAGCAATAGTAAGTAAAGGTAGAGTTAGGGTTAGGGTAGGGTTGGAGTTGTTTTGGGTTAGGATTTTCGGGTTAGGGTTTTGGATGTGGGTTTGTTTTTTTATTAAAGCGGGTTTCGGGGTTTTTTTGGGGGGGAAATTCAGATCAGGTTCGGGTTAGTAGGGTTTTAGGCTAGGATTGTAGGGAAGTGGCGGCTAAGGTGTCAGGTGCATTGGGAATTTGTGGGTGGCGGCTAGGGTTTTGGCGAGGAGAGGCAGTGGGTGTAGCGGGAGCTAAGATTTGGAGAGTTGGATTTTGGGGGCAGCTAGGATTTGTAGAGGTGTTTTTTTCTTTCTTTTTGGGGTCATCGGGAGACGAAGCAGTCGGTTGGGTGGTGGTTGGGTCGCGGGAAGATGCAACTGGATGGGCGGCGGCTAGGGTTAGGATGCAGTCAGGGGGAAGGCTGCCAGAGTTGATGATGATGATGTGAGGTGAAAGTGGCTGAAGTTGATGTTGAAGTTGGGTTTCAGAGTTGATGATGATCTTGTTCGAAAATTTGATGCTCTGATTTTGTTGATGGAGATAGTTAATGCCGGAGTTGTTGTTGGGAATAATGAAATTTGTGTAATTAGAGTTAAGAATTTGTGAGGGAGAAAGAAATTTAGGGTTAGTGCTATGAGAGTTGTTACTTTGACCTGATACTCGGACCCGACATTGTACCGAAACCAAACCAATCTATACGGGTCCGGGTCTGGGTCCGCTCAAAATAGATCCGACTCAGACCCGGACCCGTTAAAAAATAATCCAAAAAATATGAAATTTGAATAATAGGGTTATACATATATACATGTAAATAGTAATTGTTGAATATGGATGTGTAAATATAATATTTATTCATGTAAGGACCTGAACCCGGACCCGGAACTGGACCCGATTCTAGCAAGTCCGGATCCGGGTCCAATTTTTTGACCCGTGAGATACCGGGTCTGGGTCCGAGTCCGGGTAGTGAAGGACCCGACCCGATATGAGCTGATACCAGCTCAAGCTCTGATACCATGTTAAAGTAAACAGAGAGAGAGAAAAGATTAGTGGATTGATTATAACTTGGTACAATATCTCCTATATATCGGAGAGAAACAAATACTAAAAAACTGATACATAATCGATATGGGACTAAACTAATATCACATAATATTTAACAATGAGCACTCTACAGTTATTTCTTGTGAGAAATGTAATTGCAGTATGAGACTACTTACCATCCTTTCCAGAATCCTTCACCTCTTGCCTTTGTTTCCACAAGAATTTGTTGAGATAATTCCGCAACGTTATTGATGTGATACCTTCTGGAGGGGGTGGTGCAGTAGAAACGCGGGGAGGAGCAGGGTTTGCTGTTCATGATTCATGGCCAAAATTGATGAATGTAAGTACCAAAAAACATATTATGCAGTTTAAGCTAATTATGGAAAACTTTACTCCATGCACATATATCGCAAGTTCCCTAACTGAAGTGTTTTTATAGACCAGTCAATATGAAATTCTACGC
Source organism: Hemerocallis citrina (assembly GCA_017893485.1). Classification (NCBI taxonomy): domain Eukaryota; kingdom Viridiplantae; phylum Streptophyta; class Magnoliopsida; order Asparagales; family Asphodelaceae; genus Hemerocallis; species Hemerocallis citrina. The sequence goes on from CM030360.1 coordinate 187,077,081, forward strand.
TTATCATGAAATTTATACATGGATTAGAAAGGGAAGAAGAACACCTTGAGGAGCCCGTTGCTGATCATATTGGCTCATCTTTGCACTTGGAAGATAAGATAGCTTGAAAAATAGACAGTTAAGAGAAAAGAGAGAAATGTAGAGATAGATGAAGGTGAGCTTATTTACTTGTCAATGTTTATATATATTGATATGGTATAACTTACGTGGCACCATTTGGGCCCTCAGATCTCCTCAAATTCTGTTCTCCTATGATCATCAGGTCAAACAAACCCAACGGGCTTCAACCAGCTCAGGCCCATGGGCAAACGGGTCCAACCGGCCCGTTAGGATCTCAGACCCGTTTACCTTTGTCTATAAATACCAGACCATCTCCTCAATTTCAAAGGTAATCAATCTTTCTTCACCTGAACCCTAGCTACTGATGCTTTTTCAGTGACTGACTAGATCGTCGGAGGGCCTGTCTCCGAAAACTCACCCGGGTTTTCTAGGCATTGTGCAGGTATGAAGATCCGAGCCAAGCTACCAACATCTGAGTCAAGCTACGAACCTCAACCTCTCTCCTGCTACTCCGGAGCTGGTCCTACAGCCGAGGATCGGACCAACGCCAGTGTCGTGTCTTCCGCTTCACAAATTACAAGAATTCACACATGTTGCCCTCAAACCCAAAAACCAGTAGTATCAGGTTGGCACCGTTTGTGAGAACTTCATGACACCTACATAGGTCCAACCCTGTCCGAAGAAATCACCTCGAATCCAGGCTCTTTTATGGCTCCCAAAGCCAGAAGGGCCGTCACTTCTGGACGTCGTCCAAAACCTCCTCCCTTCCACAACTACATGGACGCCCAGGGCTCTATCCAGCCACGGGCCAATGGCGCAGCCGGACCTGGACCAGGCGCTTCACACTCAATCGCAACTGATTTGCGATGCATCATCCAAAATTGGCAGGCTAGCCGAACAAGGGGAGGGGCCACTTCCAACTTGGTCCCGAACCATGGCAGATAGCCTACCCTAGAACGGGTACCAGGGCATAGCCGCTCACCCCGAGGACCTCCACCATTGCATGGCCATGTGGAGCATGCCACGGTCACGAGGACCGAGTTCCAAAACTTTAGGAACGAGGTCCTCCAGGCAATTCAAGGTGGACCCAGGGTTGAAGCGCGTGACAAGTCATACCCTCAGTCAGAAGCCTAGGGCAGCGAATCCCACGCATCGACCCGCCCACTAGAACATAAGGACGCTGTCCTTCGATGCCTCCGGAAAATGGAGAAGCGCCTCACCCATCTCGGTAAGGGCAGGCCGATGCCAGGCCAAGGTTATAAGCCGAACCGACCCCCATTCTCCCCCAAATTTTGGAAGTTGAGATCCCCAGAAATTTTAGGCCTCTCCAATTTGAGACATACAACGGTAAGGGTGATCCCACTGATCACATGGAAGGGTTCAAAACTCTCATGCTGATTCACAATGCCTCGGATCCTCTCCTATGCCGCGCCTATCATGCCACCTTGCGTGGTCCGGCTTGGGAATGGTTCTCGAAACTCACCCCCGACTCGGTCTTCTCTTTCGACCAGCTAGAAGCGAGCTTCCTAGCCCACTTCGTGACCAGCCAAAAGGTCGAAAAGACGAGCGCGTCACTGCCGAGGCAAGGTCGTCACGAGGACCTTAAGCAGAAAGAAGGGGAACCGCTCTGGGAGTTCGTTCGCAGATTCACTGCCGAGGCGGGGTTGGTTTCCTCTCTCGACACGGGCGTGGCTTCCACAGCTTTTCGGCACAATGTTCGCCACAGCCAGCTCAAGACATCCTTGGCCAAGAAACCACCGGTCGACTTCCCTAACCCCTTCAATAGGGTTGAGAAGTACATTCGGGACGAGGAACTCTACACCCCGAGGGCATCAAGGAAGCTACAACCAAAGGGAGGCGAAAAGCGGACGATGCCGAACCTGCCAAAAAAGCCATGAAAGACGCGGCTAGTCTGAAGAGGCCTCCTTCGGTCCCCTGTTTTGAAAGATATACCCCGCTGACCCAGAATGTGTCAACCATCCTCTTAGAGATCGAGGACAAAAGGATCGTCTGACTCCCTCCCCGACCGAGCAACAACAAAAGACGGGACCAAAGGTTCTACTGCCGGTTTCACCGGGACCATGGCCATGAGACAGACAACTGCCGCACTCTTAAGGATGAGATAGAGGCCCTCATCCAGTGAGGGTACTTGAGGGAATTCACCTGAACTAACCCGAGGGATCGGAGGGACCAGAGGAAACCGAGGCCTTCGCCTTCTCCTCGAATGGTCAGCAAGCAACTCGACCAAGATCCCGAGTCCGAAGAGACAGGGTGACAGGCCATCCTACACTGTGTCCACAGCGGGCCCATAGGGGATATTCCAAAACATCTTGCAAGGCCTTTTGCGGGAGGTAAGCTTGGTCCACGACCAACCTCCCTCTAGGATTCAGCAGCAAACTATCTCCTTCTCAGGAGAAGACCTGGAAGGCGTCCGACTCCAGCATTGCGATGCTCTAGTCATTAGCCTCGGCATGGCCAACCACTAGGTATGGCGTATTTTCATAGACAACGGTAGCTCTGTCAACATCCTCTTCTTGTCCGCCTTTGAAAGCCTCAAGCTCTTCTGCGAAAGGTTAAAACCACCAGGGTACACGCTCCATGGATTTTCTGGCATCCCTGTCCAGATCGAGGGTATTGTCACACTTGACGTAACTGCCGGCACGGCCCTGACCCTCAGGACAGAGGCAATAAATTTTATGGTGGTCAATGTCAAGGCTGCCTATAACGCCATCCTCGACAGACCCGGCCTTTGCACCCTCCACGCGGTTCCTTTCGCCTACCACTTAAAGCTCAAGTTTCTCACCGACCACGAGGTGGGTGTTGTCCAAGGCAATCGGGAGTCGGCACGTTCGTGCTACATGACCACGGTGGGGGGGACGTATTTCCCCTTGATGCTGTAGAACTCCTTTCCGAGTGAGGATCGGAACCCGTAAATGTACTTGAGGAGGTCCTTTTTCGAGGAAGAAACGTCCAAGTGGTTCCGAGTTAGCCTATCCTTGGCCCCAGACCTAAAGCGAACAATCATTGAGTGCATTCGCCGGAACTCCGACCTCTTTGCATGGACGCCATCCGATATGCCGAGAATCTCTGAAGACATCATAATGCACCGGCTGAGCGTTCTTCTGGACTCAAAGCCAGTCCAGCAGAAGAGGCGTAAGTTCGCCCCCGACCGACAAAATAGATGTCAGGGAGGAAGTTGGGAAACTCCTCTTGGCATGATTCATTCAGGAGGTCAGCTACCCGGAGCGGCTGGCTAATGTTGTAATGGTAAAAAAGGCGAGCGGCACATGGAGAATCTGCATTGGTTTCACATGGAGAATCTGCATTGATTTCACAGACCTTAACAAGGCTTGTCCCAAAGATCCATTTCCGCTCCCAAGCATCGACGCCCTCATAGATGCGACAACGGGGCACGAACTGCTTAGCTTCATGAATTTTTTTTCAGGCTATAATCAGATAAGAATGTTCCCTCCAGACATACCAAAAACTGCCTTCGTGATCGACCAAGTCCTTTACTGTTACCGGATCATGCCCTTCGGGCTGAAGAACGCTGGTGCCACTTATCAAAGGCTCATCAACCGGGTCTTTAAGGACCAAATTGGGTGAAATATGGAGGTGTATGTTGATAATATGCTCGTCAAAAGCCGTTCGGGCCAAGATCATGTGGCTGACCTCGAAGAAGCTTTCGGGGTCCTGCGATCTCACAATGAGGCTCAATCCCTCCAAGTGTGCCTTCGGTGTCTCCTTGGGGAAGATCCTCAGATTTTTTGTGAGCCACCGCGACATCGAAGCGTATCCTGAAAAGATTCAAGCCATCCTCGATATGGCTCCCCCAAGAAATACCAAGGAAGTGCAAAGGCTCACGGTGCGGTTGGCGGCCATCGTCCGTTTCCTCTCCAAACTTGGAGAGAAGTCTTTTCCATGCTTCAAAGCCCTCAGGGGGGCAAAAAGCTTATAGTGGGAAACTTCCCAGCAGGAGGCATTCGACCAGCTGAAGGCACATCTCGCTAACCCACCGCTTCTCAGCAAGCCGGAGCCAAGCGAGCCCTTATTTCTACACCTGACCACCACTGAACACATGCTCAGTGCCGTCTTGGTCAGAGAGGAGGATGGATCGCAAAGGCCCCTATACTATGTTAGCAAGGTCCTGCACAATGCGGAGGTCAAATACCCGAGGACAGAGAAAATTGCCTATGCATTGGTAATGGCAGTGCGCAACTCCAACCCTACTTTCAGGCCTACTCCATCCGCGTCCTCACAGATCAGCCTCTCAAGACAGTCCTTGACAAGCTCGAAAATTCTGGCCGCCTCATCAAATGGTCAATCGAGCTCAGCCAGTAACTATCTCCCTCGGATAGCAGTCAAGGGCCAAGCTATCGCAGAATTTATCACCAATGCATCATCCCTAAGTCCCCAAAAATGCAGGAGGACTCCCCGGCTTGGGACGTCTATGTTGAAGTTTTGTCTCGCATGGAAGGGAGCAACGCGGATGTCATCCTCAGAGGCCCCGACGACTTCGTCCTCCAGTACTCTCTTCGTCTCAACTTTCCAGCCACAAACAACGAGGCAAAATATGAGGCTCTGATCGCCGGGCTTACCCTGGTCTACAGGGTAGGGGCAAGGTAAATACAAGTCTTTAGTGACTCCCAACTCATGGTCAATCAGATCACGGGGGAGTACGAGGCTCGTGCTCACCGAATGACCCAGTACTTGGCGCGTGCGAAGCAGCTCTTCGCGCAGGCGGATGTCTGGCGAATCCCAAGAGAAAAAAATTGTCACACCGACTCCTTATCTATACTCACATCATCTTACCTCGAAGGATTAAACCGCACTGTCCTAGTCGATGTCCTTTTTAAACCAACCATCGAAGAGCCTGAAGTCTTCTGCCTTGCCAATGGTGATTCCACTGAGACATGGATGAGCCCCATACACAAATTCCTAACAACTGGCGAGCTGCCCCAGGACCTAGTCTCGGCACGAAGTATTCGGGTGCGGTCCGAAAGGTTCACCTTAATTGAGAACGTGCACTTCAAACACTCCTACACCAAGTCAGACGGGAGACCCTATCTCTGCTGCCTAACACCAGACGAGGCTAAATACAAATTGGAAGAACTGCACGAAGGAATCGGGGGATGTCATATGGGCAGCAGGTCGCTGGCTAGAAAAGCACTAAACCACGGCTACTATTGGCCAACAATGCTGCAAGATGCTAAAAACCTCGTCCGAAGCTACGACCCTTGCCAGAGGTTCTCCCCCGTCAAACACTCCCTGAGCCGAGCTGAAGTCGCTCACCAGTCCTACCCCCTTCGCCATGTGGGGAATAGACCTGGTCGGCCCATTTCCATAAGCGACCGGCCAAAGGCGATTCCTCATCGTGGTCGTTAACTACTTCACCAAGTGGATAGAAGCGAAGCCCCTGGTTACGATCACCGAGCATCAACCTTAACAATTCCTCTGGAAACACATAGTTTGCCGATTCGGGATCCCGTGCGTGCGAATCACCGCTAACGGAACTCAGTTCGCGGGCAAAAGTTTTCACAAGTTTTGTTACGACCTCGGCATTTAGCAGCGCTTCTCATCAACCTCTCACCCCCAATCGAATGGCCAAGCTAAAACACCAACCGTCAAATTCTGGACGGTCTGAAAAAGCGGCTGGACCAATCGCCCAAGGGTCTGTGGGTCGAGGAGTTTTCAAGCATCCACTGGTCACATCGGACTACCAAGAGAATTCCAATTGGCTAGTCCCCTTTCAATCTGACATATGGGACCGAGGTGGTCATCCCTCTGGAATTCGGCCTCCCATCGTTGAGACACGTGGGCTTCCACGAAGAATCAAACTCAGGTGACCTCAGGGCGAACCTGGACCTCGTCGATGAGGTACGGAAAAGATCCAGCATCCGATGAGCCATTTACCAACAAAGGGTCGAGAGGCTCTACAACAAGAAAGTCCGTCCAACCAACATCAAGGAAGGGGACCTCGTCCTACGAAAGCTAGCAATCTCCTAGCCCACCGTCAGAGGCAAGCTCACCCCCAATTGGGAGGGCCTGTATAAGGTCTCCCAAGTGGTACGTCCAGGCACGTACCGCCTCTAAGATCTGGGGGGCAAGAGGGTTAAGAGGCCATGGAACATGGAGCACCTCATCAAATTTCATGAGGGAAAGTGAGGGAGAGTCCACTGTTGTAAGCACTATGCGCCAGTTCACTTGTAAGCAAATGGCCAAGATATAAAGGCAGTATGTTTTGTTCAGAGTTTGCACTGGTCCCTCACAAAATTCTCACAAGCTTGGATGCCCGACACTGGGCATGTATCTCGGTCTAGGCATCATCTTTCTCACAAGCTTGGATGCCCGACGCTCGGCATGTGTCTCGAACAAGGCACCAGCTTTTTGACAAGCTTAGACGCCCGATGCTCCGCAACTGTCTCGAGCAAGGCACCGACTTTCCCACAAGCTTAGAGGCCTGACGCTCGGCATGTGTCTCGAGCAAGGAACTAGCTTTCGCACAAGCATGGACGCCCGATGCTTGGCATGTGTCTCGAGTAAGGCACCAGCTTTCTGACAAGCTTGAACACTCGATGCTCGGCAAGTGTCTCAGGCAAGGCACGAGCTTTCCCACAAGCTTGGACGCCCGACACTCGGCATGTGTCTTAAGCAAGAAACCAGCTTTCTTACAAGCTTGGACACCCGACGCTCGGCATGTGTCTCGAGCAAGGCACCAGCTTTCTTACAAGCTTGGATGTCCGACGCTTGGCATATGTCTCGAGCAAGGCACTAGATTTCTCACAAGCTTGGATGTCCGACGCTCGGCATGTGTCTCAAGTAAGGCACCAGCTTTCTCACAGGCTAGGACGATCGATGATCGGCATGTATCTCGAACAAGGTACCAGCTTTCTCATAAGTTTGAACGCCCGATGCTCGGCATGTATCTTGAGCAAGAGGCCAGCTTTCTCACAAGCATGGACGCCTGATGCTCGGCATGTGTCTCGAGCAAGGCGCCAGCTTTCTGACAAGCTTCGACGCCCGATGCTCGGCATGTGTCTCGAGCAAGGCACCAGCTTTCACACAAACTTGGAAGCCCGATGCTCTACAAGTGTTTCGAGAAAGGCACCAACTTTCTCACAAGATTGGATGCCCGACGCTCGGTATGTGTCTCGAGCAAGGTGCCAGCGATCTCACAAGCTTGGAAGCCCGACGCTCGGTATGTGTCTCGAGCAAGGTGCCAGCTTTCTCACAAGCTTGGACGACCGACGCTCGGCATGTATCTCGAGTAAGGTACCAGCTTTCGCACAAGCTTGGATACTCGACGCTCGGCATGTGTCTCGAGCAAGTCACCAGCTTTCCCACAAGCTTGGACGCCCGATGCTCGGCATGTATCTCGAGCAAGGCGCCAGCTTTCTCACAAGCTTGGACGACCGACACTCGGCATGTATCTCAAGCAAGGTACCAGCTTTCGCACAAGCTTGGACGCCTGATGCTCGGCATGTGTCCCGAGAAAGGTACCAGCTTTCTCACAAGCTTGGACGCCCGATGCTCAGCATGTATCTCGAGCAAGGCGCCAGCTTTCTCACAAGCTTGGATGTCCGACGCTCGGCATGGGTCTCGAGAAAGGTACCAGCTTTCTCACAAACTTGGACGACCGACGCTCGGCATGTATCTCAAACAAGCCACCAGCTTTCTCATAAGCTTGGACGCCCGATGCTCGGCATGTATCTCGAACAAGGCACCAGCTTTCTCACAAGCTTGGACGCCTGATGCTCGATATATATCTCGAGCAAGGCGCCATCTTTCTCACAAGCTTGGACGCCCGACGCTTGGCATGTATCTCGAGCAAGGTATCAGCTTTCGCACCTAGTTTTTTCCAACAAAGCTGCCTAACAAAGGCCAAGTCTGGAGGGCTCGATGCTCGGCAAGTACTGCGAGCACCCACCTAGATTTTTCCAACAAAGCTGCCCCTCGAGGCTTCAGGGCTCGACGCTCGACAAGCATTGTGAGTGCCCACCTAGTTTTTTCCAACAAAGCAGCCTAACAAAGGCCAAGACTGGGGGGCTCGACGCTCCGCAAGAACTGCGAGCACCCACCTAGCTTTTTCCAACAAAGCTGCCTAACAAAGGCCAAGTCTGGGGGGCTCCATGCTCGGCAAGTAATGCGGGCACCCACCTAGCTTTTTCCAACAAAGTTGTCCCTCGAGGCTTCAGGGCTCGACGCTCAGCAAGCACTACGAGCACTCACCTAGCTTTTTCCAACAAAGCTGCCTAAAAAAGGCCAAGTCCGGGGGCCTCAACGCTCGGCAAGTACTGCGAGCACCCTCCTAGCTTTTTCCAACAAAGCTGTCCGGGGGGCTCGATGCTCGGCAAGTACAGCGAGTACCCACCTAGCTTTTTCCAACAAAGCTGGCTAACAACGGCCAAGTCTGGGGGGGGGGGGCGATGCTCGGCAAGAACTGCAGGCACCCACCTAGCTTTTTTCCAACAAAGCTGCCCCTCGAGGCTTTAGAGCTCGACGCTCGACAAGCACTGCAAGCACCCACCTAGCTTTTTCCAACAAAGCTTCCCCTCGAGGCTTCAGGGCTCGACGCTCGGCAAGTACTGCGAGCACCCACCTAGCTTTTTCCAACAAAGCTTCCTAACAAAGGCCAAGTATGGGGGGCTCGACGCTCGGAAAGTACTGTGAGCACCCACCTAGCTTTTTTCAATAAAGCTGCCCCTCGAGGCTTCAGGGCTCGACCTTGGCAAGCACTGCGAGCACCAACCTAGCATTTTCCAACAAAGCTGCCCAACAAAGGCCAAGTCCGGGGGCCTCAACGCTCGGCAAGTACTGCGAGCACCCTCCTAGCTTTTTCCAACAAAGCTGCCTAACAAAGGCCAAGTCCGAGGGGCTTGATGCTCGGCAAGTACTGAAGCACCCACCTAGATTTTTCCAACAAAGCTGGCTAACAAAGGCCAAGTCTATGGGGCTTGACGCTCGGCAAGAACTGCGGGCACCCACCTAGCTTTTTCCGACAAAGCTGCCCTCGAGGCTTTAGAGCTCGACACTCAGCAAGCACTGCGAGCACCCACCTAGCTTTTTCCAACAAAGCTGCCCATCGAGGCTTCAAGGCTCGAAGCTCGATAAGTACTGCGAGCACCCACCTAGCTTTTTCCCAACAAAGCTGTTCCTTGAGGCTTCAGAGCTCGGCAAGCTCTCCGATTCGACCCTTCATGCTCGGAGCTAGGCGGTGACTTCGAGCACCCACTCAGCCCCACTAAAGTTGCCTCACTAGAAGCTCTCCGAGCCGACCCCCCAAGCTCAAAGCTCGACAGTGACTTCGAGCACCCACTCAGCTTCTAACTGAAGTTGCCTCACTCGAGGATCTCCGAGCCGACCCTCCAAGCTTGGATCTCGGCAGTGACTTCGAGCACCCACTCAGCTTCTCACTGAAGTTGCCTTACTCGAAGCTCTCCGAGCCGACCCCCCAAGCTCAGAGCTCGGCAGTGACTTCGAGCACCCACTCAGCTTCTTACTAAAGTTGCCTCACTCGAGGCTCGCCGAGTCGAACCTCCAAGCTCGGAGCTCGACAGTGACTTCGAGCACCCACTCGACTTCTCACTGAAGTTGCCTCACTCGAGGCTCTCCGAGCCAACCCTCCAAGCTCAGAGCTCGATAGTGACTTCGAGCACCCATTCAGCTTCTTACTGAAGTTGTCTCACTCGAAGCTCTCCGAGCTGACCCTCCATGCTCGTAACTCGGCAGTGACTTCAAGCACCCACTCAGCTTCTCATTGAAGTTGCTGCACTCTAAGCTCTCCGAGCCGATCCTCCAAGCACGGAGCTCGGCAGTAACAGCGAGCAACCACCTGGCTCCTCTCCCTAAGCTCCCCTCACGGAGTGCTCTGCACACGTCGGACAAAGTCATCCCTCGGCCTTCGGCCCTCGGCCTTCGACCTAAATTGTGGCCAGTTCTAAAAACACCCCTCAGGGATTCAAAACAACAAATCTTCGCCAAATACTCCCCTTCTCTCTTCCCACAGAGACAGACTACTTCTACACGGCTGGGTTACACAGCCCTCCAGGAGTGGGGGACTTATGATATGGCATAAATTACGTGGCACCATCTGGGCCCTCAGATCTCCTCAAATTTCTCTCTCCTATGATCATCAGGTCGAACAAACCCAACGAGCTTCAACCAGCTCAGGCCCATGGGCAAACAGGTCCAACCCGGCCAGTTAGGATCTCGGACCCGTTTACCCTTGCCTATAAATACCAGACAACCTCCTCACTTTGAAAGGTAATCAATATTTCTCCACTTGAACCCTAGAAACTGTTTCTTTCTCAGTGACTGACTAGATTGTCGGAGAGCCTATCTCCGGGAACTCTCTCGGGATTTCTAGGCATTGTGCAGGTACGAAGATCCGAGCCAAGCTACCAACATCCGAGCCCAGCTACGAGCCTCAACCTCTCTCCTGCTACTCCCGAGCCGGTCCTGCAGTCGGAAATCGGACCAACACCAGTGTCATATCTTCCGCTTCACAAATTACAAGAATTCACACATATTGCCCCCACACCCAAAAACCAGTAGCATCATATATATATATCCAAAAACCAACAGATATATATATATATATATATATATATATATATATATATATATATATATATATATATATATATATATATACACACACTTACTTTTAGATTGACTAGTTCAATTGTACACTTGAGTAGATTGACTAGTTCAATTGCTTAAAACTAGAGAGAGAGACAGAGAGACACGAAGAAGAAACATTTAATGAGAGAAACAAAGAGAAATTAGAGAAGCAGTGACATATTTTAATAGATATCACAATTTAATTTAATAATGATTAATAAAAGACAGGTTATATTCAGATTGTTTATTGATCATTTTTTATTTTGTGAATCTTTGGATGGATCAGCTATGGAATTGATTTGTATTTGGTTTTGGTGGCAAGTCTCATTCAGGGATCATCATATCAACTGCTCCTTATTAATTAGTTTAAAGATTTTCTAAACTATAGTTTTGTTGATGGATCCAAAAAACCAATAATCAATTTGGAATTGGCAAGGTAGTTGGAGTTAATTTGTAAAGTGTCTTAATGTTTTGGTTTGATATGAAATGTTTTTATTGTTATTGCTTATGAAAAGTTCCAAATGTAGGAATCTCATTCGGCATGCAAGAGTTTCTGCTACATGAGCTGAACTAAGATGTATATTATTTTCATTTAGATTTATCATCTTCATCTAGGGGGTGTTTATTTTGCAAATCTAGATTTTTAAGATTTACTGTAGCAGTCACATTAAATAGTGAGGGGTTATGATAAAAAAATAATTTTCATAAAAAAATATCTCTATATATAATGGGAGAGTTGAGATTGTAATTTGTCAACATACAAACCCGTGCGTTGTACGTACAACTCAAACTCTCCCATTAATTATAACAAAAATTAACAAATTATTATAAAATAATATAAACAATAAACAAAGAAAATAGAGACGAGAGGAAAGAAGATTATTCTCATTCATAGGTTTTTCATCTATATCCAAATAATTCACCCAATAGCCTATTTATAGGCTTACAAAGAATACAAAGAGACAATTACATAATTATTACATATGAATAAATATGAATGAATGTAGTGGTGGTGGTGGAGAATGTGGAAAGAGTGGGGGGGAGTTCAATAGACAATTCACACTTAATAATTTATTTATAACACTCTCCCTTGAATGTCTATTGAATATAAATAACAATATGCCTCGCTAAAACCTTACTAGATAAAACCCAAATGGGAAAAACTGTAGTGAAGGAAAAAGAGTACATAATCTTTAACAATGATATGCAATGAAGATGCTACCTCGTTAAAAACCTTACCAAGAAAACCCAGCGGGACAAAACTTGGTGAAGGAAAAAAGAGTGTAGCGCATATCATCTATCCCCCTGACGAGATCATCCGATTAGGACTTTCAAAAGTCGTATCTCGAATCTCGATCAATTCTACCATCGTTTCCAAAAGTTGGGGTGATAGGGTCATAGCAAGCAATCTTCTGGATTGTCGCTTGATTCAATGATTTCACCCTTTTAATTGAAACATGAGTGAAGAAGAATTTCTGGTGAAATATGTTTCGGCTGATCGCCTTTGAAGAAACCCTCCTTTTATTGAGCTTTAAAGCTGTATTATCTTCAAATAACATTGTGAGTACTTCTTGATCGATTGAGGATGACACGTTCTCCAAATATATAAGAAGTTAACCGATCAAACAAACACATCTATGCCTCGCATGGAGCCAATATCTCTTGATTGATATATGACTTTATAATGATATGATAAATACTCTGCATTTGCATAACCAATCAAAACTGATATGGACAAATTAGAATAATATAATCCCATATCTATGGTCCCTCGAAGTTATCTTTCATACTAGTCCAATGACTTCGAGTTGGCGAGGAACTTCATCTTACATCATAATATTTATTATTGATAAGATATATTAGTGCTTCAAAACTGATATTGCACTAAGAAATGGTACTCCAAGACCAAGCAATTCAAATGCCTTTCAAATGTTTAATTTGAAAAACCTGAAAACAAAAATGATGACAAAACAAGAAATTTACTTATCCAAGGTCTTTTCGTCTTAAGATATTTTTTTAAACATTGCACGGCAAATGATGACAAATTTTTTTTTTGCTTATCCAAGGTCTTTTCGCCTTAAGATATTTCTTTAAACATTGCACGGCAAATGATGACAAAACAAGAAATTTGCTTATCCAAGGTCTTTTCGTCTTAAGATATATCTTTAAACATTGCACGGCTTGTACAACTCTTCAAGAGTTCCGACAGACTTTGACCTTGAATATTTAATAAATATATGTGAGCTTATATGACCATTATTATGGTCCCCTTTATCGAAAACTCACTAAGATGGTTATATCACATTTTGTTCTGATTGTTTTAATCCATACAAAGCTTTGTTTCACTTTATTGATTAAACTTCCCGGGAATAGTTATTATGTGCTTCTGGCACTTTAAATCCTTCAGATAGTTTTCATATTTATGTCATGGCAAATACAAACCATACAGATAATTTGTGATCTCATCTATGAGGCACGTTTTCAAATATTCATGTACTGCCAGACTTATTATATCCACCACAAGAGAATATTTCTCTTCATAATCAACACCAGGCATTTGGGTAACACCTTCTGTGACAAGCTGTGTTTTATATATAGTAATATCATTTTATTCATTTGTTTTTTCGCACAAAATACCCACTTTATAATCCACCAAATTATTGTCTTTTGGTATTTAGACTTTATGCCCTCGTTTAGCAAATGAGTCTAATTTAAACTTGATTGCCTCTTTCCATTTTTTTTAGCCAATTTTATTTTATTTCTACACTCTCCCATAGAGATAGATTCACGATCCTCGTTTTATTCATAATATCGCGCGCTATATTTTATGCAAAACATTGTCGACAATTATTTTACAATGGTTCCATCTTCTTCCCGTAATGACATAGTTAATCGAGATCTCTTTATTCTTATTCATTTCAGGTACCTGATGATTCTCTTTATTATTAACTATATCAACGGTCTCTTCTGGAGAGACATCCTCGTTTCGACCATCATTTTTATTTGTTCCTTATTTTTCCGAGGATATTTATAATTTTCTTTGGAACCAAGTGATCTACCACGCTTCAGGCGTGCCTTAGACTCACTAGTAATTATAGGTAATCCCTCAGGGATACTAATTCTGATTGGAGTGTTATCAGTTGGAAATAAGATTTGGTCAGTAAATGTCTAGCAGTTAATTGACATTATCTTGCAACTGAATTATCCTTTGAAATTTTGGTTCAAACTAATTTACTCGAGGATTAAAACTCTCAATGATAATTCCATTATATTTCTTTTTCCAACTGTTTATTTCCTCCCCCTGATGTTGGAAATTAAAGTGACAATCTGCAAACCTTGCAGTAAATATATCTCTAGTCACTAGTTCCATAAACGGGATTATAGATAGAAATTCCCAACATATATTCCCATTCTTCTCTCAGGTCCTTTTTTTTAATATTATTATGCGTTGTGGTGGATAAATTCATAAATGGGAAATATGTGGTTCCTGACCATGAACCAATTGTCGGGGGAATAATTATTATCATTGGTTAGCCGGATGCGTGTAAGTTGTGATGAGTACAAAACGGCATGTCCCCAGGTCCAAACAGAGAGATTAGATTTCATAATCATAGCTCTCACAATTCAATGTATTCGTATTTGAAAAATCTTCTGGTTTTTCAATGGACTGCCACATGAATTCTCAACTATTTTCGCATCAGTAATGAATCGGGATGGTCTAATCGGTCATGCCAAACCTTTAACCATCTTTGTAAACTTATGGTTTACAATATCAGTAAATTTTGGGTTTACTGTGATATGATTCAACCATTCTTATATATGTATAATACAATCCAGATCACAAAGTGGAGTAAACTTTACAACACACACCTTTTGATTGTCATACTTAAGGTAACGTGTATAACTTGTTCATTTGTAGTCTTATATCTAAACAAATTTATCGAGACTTTAGAGAAAATAGTGTATTTTGAATTCTGAATTTTGTGCCTTCAGGCATCATGGAATTAGCTCTTCAGGAGCTTATGTAGTTTAACTCTTCAAGATTTCTAATTTCACACAACAATATAAATTTATATAATATTGGTATGTGCTTCATCATATCTCAAATGAGAGAATATGTATTATAGGGTGTGTGTGGTAATAATGTCTTCAAGACATTTGTCCCAACTTGAATCTTGAATTTATACATATAAAAAAAAAGAAAATAAACAAACTTGTAAAGCAATATATCAAGCATATATGATAATATTAAACTTAAATAAACAAAATATTATCATAACTCATAACAGACATGAAAAATAAAAACAAAACTTATAAATAAAGTAACTTGAAATGATAAATCATTTTGATCACTTCTGGTGATCATGATTTTTATCTTCAGGATAGTATATTTGTCACTTCTGGTGATTATCACTTCCATCTTCAGAATGGACAGAGAAATCTGCCACCTTTAAGTGTATCATATTATTGAGGTTATGACCATCAGTTAATTCTTTCCTTTATTCTTTAATGATTCTTAATATAGATCAACAAAATACATTACCGTACTACAGGTACGCGACCGATGGTCTTGCATCATACGCCAATGATGGATTGTTTATACATTTTATTTTATTTTCATTATCCAAGTCCACATCTATGGCCACGATGATGGGTACCCTCATGGCTAAAATTACTAGAACAATTATATAGCATCACATTCACTTCGGGGAATGGATCATGTCCAATATATAAGACGAAATCGTCATTTTTCCATACATTTATAGTTAGCCACAGTTATACATATTTAGATCTACAGGATCGTCATCAATTCATACTCATTGTATTGTTATTATACAAACAATATTTTCTTCATTTCGAGAGATCTTCGGGATCTTTAATTTTGATATATCAAATTCTCACATAATTCTTTTTGCTAGATGAACAATATTTTATTTAAATTTCAAGAGATCTTCAGGATCATTGATTTTGATACAATCATCTTTCACTCCTTCAGGAAGATTGTGACAAAAGAAAATTATAGCTTTCGTTATATCTTTCGCATGATCTCATTTCGATGATTCTTTGAATCCATCAATTGTCTCTTTGAGACTTTCGGTATTCAAATGAATTTCAACATCCAAAACTCATGACAAGTAATTCTTGTCGGTTATTATCAAGAGCTTTAAAAAATAAGAACATAATAAAATTATATGCATAATTAGAAATAAAAGGACGAGATCAAAATATAACTTTTCTGATACACAAGATCCATAAAAAATGGCGAGTATAGAACATACTAAGTTATATTGATCTTAAGGAAATGATCAAAAGTAAAAAAAAATAATAATAATAAGATGAACTCGAGATTAACATACTTACATATATAAGACCAAACATTTTTTCTTTTTCTTCGGATGAACTTGAGACTCGAAAGGTAGAGACTGGTGTTGATAACATATTATAAAATAATATAAACATTAAACAAAGGAAATAGAGATGAGAGGAAAGAAGATTATTCTCATTCATAGGTTTTTCATCTATATCCAAATGATTCACCCAATGGCCTATTTATAGGCTTACAAAGAATACAAAGAGACAATTAATAAATATGAATGAATGTAGTAGTGGTAGTGGAGTGTGGAAAGAGTGGGGGAGAGTCCAATAGACAATTCACACTTAATAATTTATTTATAACACAAATAAATAAATTTCACCTATTTAAAACGTGTAACGCACGTGCAAAATAAAAATTTAATATTTTTTAACATCAAATATACACATGTTACACATACAACTCAAATTCTACTTATAAACACATGTATTGCACGTACAAATGTAGTATTTTCATCAAAATATTTTTTCAATTACGTATAACGAACGTCCAATTTCAAAATTATTTCTTAACACATATATTGCACGTGAAAAATTCAACTTTTATCAAGACGTGCATGGTACGTGAAAAATACTAGTATAATATAAGGTAAGCCTCACTTTGACAAATCTCTTTTGGTAAGATCCCATGCAAAAAAATAGTGATCGAGCCCCACAATATTGCTACCAAGTGTCTTAAGCATTAAACTTTTTTAGTTGAGTTGTAAGGCAATAACTATTTACCATCTTTTTGTCCCAAGTTGAGGTGCTTAGCCAGACCCTTCATTCCAATCCAATGCCCATTGTCTATAATTTCCCATCATCTTTTTTTTTTGACGGGTAAAAGGTAGGGTAATTCCCTACCTCAAAAAAGCTATATTAAAACTAATAATATTAGTACATATTACAAAATAAGACCAAGTGTGATCGGTACAGCCACCGATCACTCGATCCCCCAAAAAGTCACAGTATCAGCATTTGGATAAGATGAACTTATCACTGTGTCCCAAAAAACAACATATAAATTGCTTGCCAAAAGAAGTTAATACTACGGCACCATCAGCCTGAGCAGCTTCCTTCTCCACTCTCATCTTGGCAATGCGCATTAGCGCCTATTTGAGCAAGATATCCTGTGCATCCGCTTGCTCAATCTCCCTGATCAGTGCCTGCTTCTTCTTCCCGCCATCCATACCATCTAGCCAGGATCGAAACCAAAACAATGCATTAGAAATGATTTATTGCGGTGAGATTGATTTAGCAGAAAAAACACGCTCATTTCTAGCAAGCCATATACTCTAACAAATTTAAATAATAAGGAGAAGCCAAGTGTGTCGTTGTGCATGTGTACCAAAACACCACGAGGTAAAGCATTCATGCAGGTCATTTGGCAGTGAGTGTATATTGAGGAGTGTGGTGAAGAAATTCCATGTTGAAATGGCCATAGGGCATGCAAAGAAAATGTGGTAGGCAGTTTCGACAGGACACGCACAAGCTGTGCATGTTGTGTGTCCTGGCCAACCTTTAGAGCGGAGAAAATCTTTGGAATTGATTCGACCCCAACTCAATAGCCAGATAAAAATCTTGCATTTCAAAGGAGCCGCCGAGGACCATGTTGCCACATAGTATGGGGAGCGCAGTCCAGAGGTGATGAAGAATTTGTAGGCGGATTTGACGGTGAAGGCACCTGTTGCTGTAGGACACCAAGTAGGTTGATCAGAGGAGGTGCAGGGTTGTTGTTATGCTAGCAGAGCCATGAGCGTCTGTTTCTCTTCTCGGAGTTGCGGTGTTGAGATGCAGTTTAGTTGCGGTTTCCAATGCCATACACCATTGAGCTAAGAACCTTGGGAGAGAACCTCAGTGTTACCGCTGAATCTGGTGTGGGGGTAAACAGATAGTATTTGTGAGTTCTTGGAAAACCTGAATAGCAAACACCTAACCTGTTCCGCCGAAGTTTGACCGCTGACTCCCGCCGTTCACCTGCAAAGAAGTGCGAGACACCGGGGTTGATCCCGGCGACGCACCCTCCGACGCTCAAGTCAGTAACCAGAAATGATTATGAAAGAGCGTTTAACTAGCAAAAGATTGATTACCTCTTAATAGTGGTGGATTGGGGGTATTTATAGCCGCCTTAGGGATCAGATTAGGAATGTAATTCCTGTGATCTGATAAGGAGTAAAATCCTCGTAATCAGATTAGGAATGTAATCCCTTAATTCCTGGTGAGAGGATAGTCGCGAATCAGGCCCGTTGATTTGGTTCAATCAGAGACCCTAATTCTATCCTGTCGGACTGGGTTTGTATCGGATCGGGACCCATACCCAGTTGAGGTGGATCCGTTCGCGGGTTATTGGATATGTGAGAAGGAGACCCAGTACCCGTTTCGGACCCATTTGTATGTGAAATTACCGTTTTACCCCTGAGCTTTAAGATTCGTGTCCGATGTGAACGGTCCCAATTTAATCCTATTTTTAGCCATATCACGAGCCCCCCACTCCTGAAGACTGAGTTTGATCAGCCTTTGAGGAGTAGTTTTACTGTTCTAATGGCGTACGAGATTTTATCAGTGTTCTTAAGGGAGTTTGGATCTTCCTCGGGGTGTAACGGTGTTATTCTGGGCTTGTAAAATGCCCAAAAATATTCTCAAAATTTTCTAGATTTTTGGTGATTTTTTTGAATTTTTTATTCATTTTCCGAATTAAATAATTAATTATCGAAAATATTAATTAATTATTCTAATTTAATAATTATTTTTTCAGAATTTAAAATTAATTTTTCTGAATTAATAATTATTTTTAGAATTTTTAATTAATTTTTTCCGATTTTTTAATTATTTTTTTGGATTTTTTAAATAATTAAAACAAATAAATAAATAAATTAATTAATTAAATATTACCTGGACACGTGGCGCATTTCTGGACGTCGATCGTGATCAGATGGCGCGCATCGCAAAGCAGATCATGCTCTGGACACATGGTGCGTTTCTGAGCATCGATCATGATCAGATGTGCGCGCATCGTGAGGCAGATCATGTTCTGGACACGTGGCGCGTTTCTGAGCGTCGATCTTGTCGCGACGCGAATTTTGAGACGATCGGACGGATCGTATGGGTCGGCGGGTTTTCTCTCCATATACGAGGGTCGGTTCTTCGGCTCCTCGGATCGGCACCTCGGCCAAGTACCTCGGCAGCTGTCCAAGCATGAAGTTGACGCAACGTGGCCATCACGTGGCGCACGTGGCCTTTTTCTTCTTCTTCTTCTTTCTTCCCCCGCTGCTTCTTTCTCTTCTTCTTCGACTCTTCTTCTAACTTTCCCCCGCTGCTTCTTTCTTCGACTTTCTTCCGAGCCTTCGTCTCCTTCTCCAACGCTATCTCCAAGCATAGCCAACCGAGGAGATTTTGGTGCGTCGCCGAGTGGAGCTCGGAGCTTCATCGAGGAAAAGAGCTCGACGGAGGAGATGGAGCTTGAGTTCGGAGCTCAGTCGCGAGGGGAGCTCGGGGCTTCGTCGAGGAAGAGAGCTCAACGGAGGAGCTAGCTTCGGCGTTAGAGGTTGGCGAGCTTGGCGATGGGTAGTGCTCGACGTCATCGGAGGAGCTGGCGAACGACCGAGCTCGACGACGACGTGGAAGGTGGCAAGGTCTGAGGTTGAAGACGAGTGTTGGGTTCGCCGGTTCGGAGCTTCGCTCGAGGGAGTCGAGCTCGGCTATGGGATCGGCAATATGGAGGTCGACGACGTGCTCGGCAGCGCTGAGCTCGTAATTGGAGAAGAGCTCGGTGGAAGTGGAGCTCGGCATGTTGGAGCTCGGCGCGTCGGAGTCGAAGCTCGTCGAGGCTTCGACGAGGAAGAGGCATGGCGAGGAGCTTCGGCGAACCAGCTCAACGAGTGGAGTGGAGCACGTCGGAGGCTTGGTGAGTGGAGTTCGGAGCTTTGACGACGGAGGTAGCTCGGGAAGGAGATGGGCTGAGCTCGGCGATGGGGGAGTGGAGCTCTCCCGTGGGTACGTCGAGGAAGGAGCTCGGCGCGTCGAAGTCGAAGCTCGCCGAGGCTTCGACGAAGAAGAGGCATGGCGAGGAGCTCCGGCGAACGAGCTTGACGAGTGGAGTGGAGCTCGTCGGAGGCTCAGTGAGGGAGGAGCCGAAGCTCGGTGGTGAAGTTGGGTTTATTTTTCTCTGGTTTGTTTTGGCGGTAGAGTGGAAGGGAAGAAGAAGGGAAGGGTTCGGGTCTGGGACCCTAACGGGTCCGACCCAACCCTTCTCTCAATTTTTTTTTTCTTTTTTCTTCTCTCCTCTGCTTCTTGTTCGGCAGATCCGAGCACAGATTTTGAGGGGAATTTTTCACCACTTTTCTGCTCGGTAGATCGGTAGCTCGGATTTCAGATCCGAGCTATGTGGCCCCATCTGGACGGTTGATCACGATCGTGGCGCGAATCACGAGACAAGAGGCAGGAGTTTTGAGAAAATGTTATCTTGTCATTTTGTGAAGACGTGGCAAGATCTGAGCCGTTCATCATGTTCTAGCACGAATTTTGAGATGATCCAACGGTGAGATGGGATCGGCAGAATTTTTCTCCATATGTGGAGGTCGGTACCTCGTCCACTCGGCTCGGTAGTTCCCCCTCTGTCCATAGTAGCTCGGCGTAGAGGAGGGGTCGGAGATCTACCTCTGCTCTTCGGCTCGAGAGGATGGGTCGGCATATGGGAGAGGTGAAGAGCTCCGGAGCTCTGCCTCTGTTCTGTTTGGTTTGGGAGATTTTTGAAGAGGAGCTCCACTCCTAGGGGGGAGAAGAGGTGCTAGGAAGATCTTCGTAAGAGCCATGAGAAGACCCATTCTTTCAAGTGAGTGCAAGGAGCAACTCTATGGGAGAGTTTTGAGCTCCGAACTCGCTTAGAAGAGGCCCGCTTTGGAGGCGAGCGGAGTGAAGAGCTCAGACCTAGGAGAGAGCGATCTGGAAGACGAGTTTGAGGAGCAACTCTAGGAGAGAGTTTTAGCTCCGAACTCGTTTGAGAAGAGGTCTGCCTTAGAGGTAAGCGGAGTGAAGAGCTCGGCTTTTAGGAGAGCCATCTGGAAGACGAGTTTGAGGAGCAACTCTAGAAGAGAGTTGTGAGCTCCGAATTCTTTGAGAAGAGCCCCGCTTTGGAGGCGAGCGGAGTGAAGAGCTCGACTCTGGGAGAGAGCCATTTGGAAGACGAGTGTAAGGAGGAACTCTAGGAGAGAGTTGTGCTCCGAACTCGATGAGAAGAGGTCCGCTTTGGAGACGAGTGGAAGTGAAGAGCTCGGTTCTAGGAGAGAGCGATCTGGAGGACGAGTTTGAGGAGCAACTCTAGGAGAGAGTTTTAGCTCTGAACTCGTTTGAGAAGAGGTCCGCCTTGGAGGTAAGCGGAGTGAAGAGCTCGGCTCTAGGAGAGAGCCATTTGGAAGACGAGTGTAAGGAGGAACTCTAGGAGAGAGTTGTGCTCCAAACTCGATGAGAAGAGCCCCGCTTTGGAGGCGAGCGGAGTGAAGAGCTCGGCTCTGTGAGAGAACCATTTGGAAGACGAGTGTAAAGAGGAACTCTAGGAGAGAGTTGTGCTCCGAACTCGATGAGAAGAGGTCCGCTTTGGAGACGAGCGGAAGTGAAGAGCTCGGTTCTAGGAGAGAGCGATCTGGAGGACGAGTTTGAGGAGCAACTCTAGGAGAGAGCTTTAGCTCCGAACTCGTTTGAGAAGAGGTCCGCCTTGGAGGTAAGCAGAGTGAAGAGCTCGGCTCTAGGAGAGAGCCATTTGGAAGACGAGTGTAAGGAGGAACTCTAGGAGAGAGTTGTGCTCCGAACTCGATGAGAAGAGGTCCACTTTGGAGACGAGCGGAAGTGAAGAGCTCAGTCCTGAGAAGAAAGAGGAAAGGGAGGAGAGGCATTCGGGTTCTCTCCTCTGCCTTGTTCTTTCGCACAGTGAAGAAGAGCAAAAGTGTTGGGTACTTTTGGCGGGAAGACTAAAGAAGGAGAAGAATGAAGGAGCTAAGAAGGGTATGGGTCGGACCGTGGGTATCAGATCCGACCCCGACCCGTTAGCCTCTTTTTCTTTCTTCCTCTTTATCTGCTTGCTTGTTCGGCGAATCCGAGCACGGATTTTGAGGCACATTTTCTGCCACTTTGCTGCTCGGTAGATCGGTAGCTCGGATTTCAGATTCGAGCTACATGGCTCCATCTGGACGGTTGATCACGATCGTGGCGCGAATCACGAGACAAGAGGCATGAGTTTCGATAAAACGTTATCTTGTCGTTTTGCAGTGACGTGGCGCGATCTGATCCATCCATCACGCTTGAGTGCGAATTTTGAGATGATCTAACGGTGAAATCGGGTCGGCGGTATTTTTCTCCATATGTGGAGGTCGGTACCTCGTCCGCTCGGCTCGGTGACTCAGTAGTTCACCCTCTGCCCGTAGTAGCTCGGTGTAGTGGAGCTCGGCATTAGAAGAGCCATTTGAGAGACAGGTTTGAGGAGGAACTCTAGGAGAGAGTTGTGCTCAGACCTTGTTTGAGAAGATCTCCGCTTTGGAGGCGAGCGGAGTGAAGAGCTCGGCATTAGGAGAGCCATTTGAGAGACATGTTTGAGGAGGAACTCTAGGAGAGAGTTGTGCTCCGACCTTGTTTGAGAAGATCTCCGCTTTGGAGGCGAGCAGAGTGAAGAGCTCGGCTCCGGGGGAGAGCCATTTGGAAGACGAGTTTGAGGAGCAACTCTGGGAGAGAGTTGTGAGCTCCGAACTTGCTATTTAAGTGAGAAAATCAACGGTTGTAGGAGCAGTTCCGAATGGCGAACCACTTCTAACCCGCTGAAGAGCAGGTTATTTGAAGAGGAATCGAGCCAAGTGTTGGACTCCGAACCATCGGTAGAGTTGTTCAACGGTTGTGGGAGCAATTCCATATGGCGAACCACTTCTAACCCGCTGAAGAGCAAGTTATTGAAGAGGAATCGAGCCAAGTGTTGGACTCCGAACCATCGATAGAGTTGTTCAACGGTTGTGGGAGCAATTCCGAATGGCGAACCACTTCTAACCCGCTGAAGAGCAGGTTATTTGAAGAGGAACGAGCCAAGTGTTGGACTCCGAACCATCGGTAGAGTTGTTCAACGGTTGTGGGAGCAATTCCGAATGGCGAACCACTTCTAACTCGCTGAAGAGCAGGTTATTTGAAGAGGAATCGAGCCAAGTGTTGGACTCCAAACCATCGTTGTTAGAGGGATTCAACGGTTGTGGGAGCAATTCCGAATGGCGAACCACTTCTAACCCGCTGAAGAGCAAGTTATTTGAAGAGGAATCGAGCCAAGTGTTGGACTCCGAACCATCGATAGAGTTGTTCAACAGTTGTGGGAGCAATTCCGAATGGCGAACCACTTCTAACCCGCTGAAGAGCAGGTTATTTGAAGAGGAACGAGCCAAGTGTTGGACTCCGAACCATCGGTAGAGTTGTTCAACGGTTGTGGGAGCAATTCCGAATGGCGAACCACTTCTAACTCGCTGAAGAGCAGGTTATTTGAAGAGGAATCGAGCCAAGTGTTGGACTCCAAACCATCGTTGTTAGAGGGATTCAACGGTTGTGGGAGCAATTCCGAATGGCGAACCACTTCTAACCCGCTGAAGAGCAAGTTATTTGAAGAGGAATCGAGCCAAGTGTTGGACTCTGAACCATCGTTGTTAAATGTTAGTAAGTTGCGGGAGCAGCCATGTAAAAGAAGCTGGACTCCGAACCCACCATTTAAGAGAGTCGTGACTCGGAGAGATAGAGAAGCAGGAGCAATAATTTTTAATGAAAAGATGTAAAGTTTGAAATAAACTAAGTGGCCGCTTCAATAGGGCGAGCCATTATTACATGCTATTGGCCGAGTTACAAGCATCGGCCTTATTGAAAATCAGGATCCTACTTCTACAATAAGGTGAAGACCTATTGGGAGGAGCTGGGAGATTCTGAGTCTTGAAGATCGGCGGGCCCTTCTGTTCGTTTGTAGGCTCCTCAGGGGAGAAACTCGGCCCCCTCTTTTTGGACGAACTTGATCAGGTGCCCCCGTTGTATGAGTTCTTCGATCTCCTCCTTGAGAGCCCGACAATCATCCGTGTCGTGACCGTGGTCCCTGTGAAAGCGGCACCACTTATCATTGTTCCTCTTCTTGCCAGGTGTATTCATTCTCGGGGGAGCACGGAGGAGCCCTTCCTTGTCCACCTCCATAAGAACTTCTGATATATTGGCAATTAGGGGGGTGAACTTCTCAAACCGAGGAGTCGGGCGACGCTGTCCATTGCCGTCCTTCTGGGATTTTTGGGACCCCTTTTCGCTTGTGCTCTTCCGTTTGTTCCCAGAAGATGTCTCCTCAAATCCCGGGAGATTCTCGGCTTCTTCGGCCCGAATGTACTTCTCGCTCCTAAGAAGGAGGTCGGCAAAATTATGTGGGGGCTTCTTGGCAAGGGAGGAGCAAAGGCTAGAGTTGAGGACGTTCGATTGGAAGGCGACCACTGCAACAGGCTGATCAAGGGAAGCGATGGATCTCACTTCTGCAGTGAACCTCCTCACATAGTCTCTCAACTTCTCTCCCTTCTCCTGGCGGAGCTGGAGTAACGAGATGTTGGTCTTATCCGTGCGTCTGCTACTCACAAAATGAGTGATGAAGAGGGTCTCAAATTGCTCGAAGGAGAAGATGGAAGACGGGGCGAGGCGGGAGTACCACTCCTGAGCCGAACCCTTAAGAGTGGCGGGGAAGGTTTTGCACAGCAAAGCATCGGAAGCTTGGTGGATTAGCATGAGGGTCTTAAAACTTTCGATGTGGTCCACGGGGTCCGACTCCCCCGAGTAAGTTTCGAACTGCGGGGGTTCGAAACTTCTTGGGATAGGAGCCTCCATGATGGTCCGGGAGAAGGGAGGTCTGCTCGGGCGGATGGTCCTTCCTCTTAATTCCTCATCATTGTCTATTCGGCCGATGCGCCTCTCCATCTCATGGAGACGGCGGTAGAGAGCATCGTCCCTTCGACAATAGTCAAACGAGCCTCTGGACTCGTCTTCATAGGAAGGGGAGCAACGACGGTAGCTCTGGGAGCGGCGAGGGCTAGGCATGCACTGTTGGTTGCTAGGAGTCGGAGGAGGAGTTATGGACCGATGGCGAGGACTTTGGACTCGTGGAGGGGTAGGAGCCCTCTGAGCATTGTTATTGTTGGGTCGGAGGTTGAGGGCTCGCAACACCGTTGCTTGGAACTGCTGGAACTCGGCACGGGTGATGGGTGCCTCATCGTTCCTCGGATGTTGTCGACCGGCAGGGGAATGAGGTCTTCTCCTATGGTGTTCGGGGGACTCTTTCATCCCTCTTCGAGTAGGGGACCTTCTGTAGTCTTGGTGGTGAGGAGATCGTTCATCTGGACGTTGTTGGCGGGAGGCTCCCTCTCGGGCCCACTTTTCATCCAGACGGCGGCGAAGATCCTCACCCTTCTGCCGATTGAGAATGGTATTGCGGAGGTCGGAAACTCGAGGATTGTGGGAGGCCATGGAATCTGAAGAGGCATTGTGTACCGAAATGCGGTCCTAATGGAGGGGTTGCTTCTGCGGGTTGGGACGCGAAGCCCCCGAACCGGCATTCTGAGGACCGGCGGGACCCTTAGGGGGTTGTTGATTCTGAAGAGGAGGCTGATCTTGTTGAAGAGGGTCTTCCGCTTGGAGAGGAAGTTGCCCCTGCTGCTGAGCGGGTTGGATAGGGACTACCTCTTGCTGATCAACGGGGTTGGGTCCACGGTTGGACCCTCTGAATCTTACTTTCCTAGGAGGCATGGCTGGAGAAGATCTGACCAATGGGAAGAGGAGGGACTACTATTCGTATGGCTTCCCACAGACGGCGCCAATCTGTTACCGCTGAATCTGGTGTGGGGGTAAACAAATAGTATTTGTGAGTTCTTGGAAAACCTGAATAGCAAACACCTAACCTGTTCCGCCGGAGTTTGACCGCTGACTCCCGCTGTTCACCTGCAAAGAAGTGCGAGACACCGGGGTTGATCCCGACGACGCACCCTCCGATGCTCAAGTCAGTAACCAGAAATAATTATGAAAGAGCGTTTAACTAGCAAAAGATTGATTACCTCTTAATAGTGGTGGATGAGGGGTATTTATAGCCGCCTTAGGGATCAGATTAGGAATGTAATTCCTGTGATCTGATAAGGAGTAAAATCCTCGTAATCAGATTAGGAATGTAATCCCTTAATTCCTGATGAGAGGATAGTCGCGAATCAGGCCCGTTGATTTGGTTCAATCAGAGACCCTAATTTTATCCTGTCGAACTGGGTTTGTATCGAGTCGGGACTCGTACCCAGTTGAGGTGGATCCGTTCGCGGGTTATTGGATCTGTGAGAAGGAGACCTAGTACCCGTTTCGGACCCATTTGTATGTGAAATTACCGTTTTACCCCTGAGCTTTAAGATTCGTGTCCGATGTGAACGGTCCCGATTTAATCCTATTTTTAGCCATATTACTCAGCTTGCAGGTTCCAAGCTGCAGCAGCAAGAGAGGAACAGAGGGTGACGATGTTATTGCCACGGAGCCAACGTGACGTCCAAAATTTGATGTGGTTGTCGTTGCCCAACTGCGATTGAACATTGATCAGGAACTGCTTTTTAAGGGAGTAAATTCCTTTCCAGAAGCTGGATGCCGTTGGTGGGCAAGTTAGATTGTATGTAGAACTTCTGTAGTACAGACTCTTTAGAGTTTGGCTAGGTAATGAGTCTGTGGAGAAAAAGTTCCACCACCACTTCAACAATAGTGCTTCATTGAAGAATTTCAAGTCTAGAACACCCAAACCGCCTTTCTCCTTTGGTTGGCAGATGACCTTCCAGTTATTGCAAGCCACTCCTCTTGCGTCCTTATCTGAGCCACTCCAAAAGAATCGACTACAAATTTGATCAATTCGCTTTATCACCCATAGGGAAAGTCTAAAGAAGGATGCAAAATAAATTGGTAAGGCACTAAGGACCGCATTAATGAGAACCAACCTTCCCCTCTTGAGAGCATTCTGCCCTTCCACACCGACAGTCTTCTCTCAATCTTTAGGATAAGGGGTTGCCAACTTCTTTTGCTAAGCTTACCCTTGGATAATCGCATTCCCAGGTAGCTGAAAGGTAGACATTCTTCTTTGCACTCCAAGATAGTTACGAAGGCATGAAGCTTGGCTTTTGATTTACCAAAGTAAATGATTGAGGACTTCTTGAAGTTAATGTCTAGGCCAGAGACATTGGCAAAAAGTTTCAGAGTCACCTTGAGGTTGAGTATCTCCTGCTCCTCGCCACGACAGAAGATAAGAGTATCATCCGCAAACTGAAGGACGGACAGGTTTGCTAGTGCGCCACTGATAGGAAGTTGGGAGAAAACTCCATTTTTACGACCACTAAAGAGCATCTGGGCTAGCACATCAACCACTAAGATAAAAAGCATCGGCGAAAGAGGACCTCCTTGCTTGAGACCTCTCTTAGAGTTGATTTGTTTCCCCCCTTCACTATTAATGGTGACCGATGATTTTGCTGTTCTAAGGATCATATGAATCCATCTGCACCAAGCTGGACCAAATCCTCTAGCGACAAGCAGTTGGTCTAGAAATTCCCAACTGACAGTGTCAAAAGCTTTGGTAAAATCAATCTTGAACAAGAGCGTATCTGAACTCCTTCGGTTGCAAAGGTTTATAGCTTCATGGGCCACCATAAAACAGTCTATCGTTGATTTGCCTTTAAGAAAAGCGCTTTGAGAAGATGACACTAGGGAGTGGAGGACGGGGCTGATTCTGTTGGCTAGGATTTTGGTGAAGATTTTGAATGAACAATTAAGCAGGCTGATTGGCGTGAAGTTTGTGACATAGCTGGCTCCGTCACATTTTGGGATAAGAATAATGCTCGAATAATTCATTCTTCCAAGATCCGCATCTCCACTCTGCACAGATTGCAACATAGCAAAAAGATCTTCCTTGATTGTATCCTAGAAAGTATGGTAGAAGCACATAGGGAAACCATTAGGACCTGACGCCTTGTCGCTGCTCATATCAAACACTGCCTGTTTAACTTCCTTGATAGTGAATGGATTGTCTAGGTGCGTCAGATTGACTCCACTTGGAGGATAGAGGGATTGCCAGTCAATATGAAAATCAGATGGCATGGCAGTGCCACAAATCTCCTGAAAGTGATTTTCGAAAGCTGATCTAATAATAGAGGGAGAGGTTGTTAGAGTGTTACCAATATTGAGGCTATGAATGAAATTCTGCCTCCTTCTACCATTGGCAATTGAGTGGAAGAATTTGGAGTTGGCATCCCCCTCTTTGATCCATTGCACTCTTGATCTCTGCCTCCAATACACTGCCTCTGCTTTGACGAGGTCATGTAGCTCTTGTTGAGTAGCCTTGAGGGAGTCTGGTGGTGTATCATGCTGCTCTGCTTCAATATCCAATTTGAGGAGTTTGTCGTGAAGTTGCTTCTTTCTGGTTGGATGTGGCCAAAAGTATCATTCCTCCACCTTCGAATGCGCCTCCTAAGAAGCTTCAGCTTGCATGCAAAAATGTCTACCGGGTTACCTTCACAAGAGAAGTTTTTCTACCACTCTTGAACATCAGGAATAAAAGAGGAGTTTGCAAGCCAGGCTTTCTCAAACCTGAAGTAATGTGCCTGCCTTGAAATGATCTAGGTGTCCAAAATAATAGGACAATGATTAGATGAATAACGGGGTAGGGAAAACTGAATGCAACTAGGGAAACAGAGGTCCCAAGCTGATGTGATAAGGAATCTGTCCAGCCTGGCCATAGCGGGGGAAGATCTCAGGTTGGACCAGGTGTACTTCCTGCCAGAGAGCGGTAGGTCGATGATGGAAAGATCATGGATGAATTCTCGAAATAATCTCATGTCCCTTATGGAGCCTCTACCCCTGGACCTCTCTGTGTCCGAGATAGTCACGTTGAAGTCTCCGCACAAAACCTATGCATCATGCAACTGGCTTCTCCTTTGCTTAATCTCATAAAAACAAAGCTCTCGATCTTCCTGATCAAAGGCTGCATACACTGTTGTGATTGACCAGGATTCATCTGACTATTGGTGTTTGAAAGAGGCAGGGATTGAAAAAATGTCAATAGCAGAGTACGTGCATTCCAAGAGCTGATATTCCATCCTAGAAGAATGCCGCCATAGCTGGGGAGGGAAGCTAGCTGAATCCAATTTGTGATCAGACTACCTCTAATCCAAGAGAGCTTTCGAGGCCCAGGGTTGCTTAGTTTGGTTTCTTGAAGGCAGACGACAGCAGGAGAGCAACTGCAGATGCCTTCCTTAATTAGCGAGCATTTGTCAGGGTTGCCCAACCCTCTCACATTCCAACTGGATATCTTCATTAAGAAAAGAGTGCAGCAAATTGCAAATAACAAAAATAAACATGAACGATCTCGAAGATCAGTGAGCCTGTGCAGTTAGACAGAACGGTCTAGTTGATCGGAATGATCAACTAAATCCTTCTGTTGCCACTTGATAATGTGCACCGAGCGTGGCCCTTTAGCCTCCACTTCAATAGACTCAGCTACATCTAAAATATCCTCATTCGAAAGCAATTCAATTGGGTTGAGATGAGCATTTGTAACTGAATCAACTGAAGAAGAGGTACCTGAGGTCTTCTTCTTAATGGTGGTAGAGAGGTGCTTCATGAAAGGCCTTGTACTCTTCATCTTGCCTGCCAACCTTGATCTTTTTAACCTCTTGGATGGACCCTCGCCGAAGCCTGGAGGAGCTGAAAGAAGAGAACTGGCAGCTTTTGGAATCAGTCTTCTTAAGAGAGAGCGAGTATGGAAGCTTTCACCACCCCTGGCATTACTTGTGCCTGCTGTGAAGACAACCTTTGCTGCTGCATTTAACTTCGTGGACAGATTCCCTAAGCGCTCCTTCAACAACTGGTTGGATTTTTACAAACAGAGACATGGGGAAGGTGACAAGCTTACCCTTCCAGTACATTTCGCGTACTTCTTCTTAGGATTCTTCTTCGGTTGAAAAAGTGAGGACAAAAGGAGATTTGGTGGGGCCAGGAGGACAAGCTTGATTACTGCTATGTGAGGAATCTGAGATTTGAACGATAGGGGATGCCACCTTGGTAGGATTTGAAATTGCTGCTGGGGCTTCCAGAGATTGTGCAACCGCTGGATTTGGAATGTTCCCTTCATTAAAGCTCGAATCCGCCAAATTTGAAATATTTAGAAACTTTTCAAATTTACCATCTCCTTGCGGAGATCTCGCAACCGTTGGAACCTCCCCCCCCCCCCCCCCAAATCACGGTGGCTTGGTTCGCTGGCCACCGGATTTTCAGCCCTGCCAAGAATGCCACCATCGCCAGCGTCAGCGGTGCCCTCGGCGCCTTTGGATGCCAAAAACTCGCGCTTCCGTCCTCCTCAGAAGATTTTGCAGTCGCAAACAGTTGCACCTTGCCTAATTTAACATCATCCACCGGAATTGGCTCACCGAGTAGCAGAATTGGCACTTCATGCACATGCTTCACAGAGCTCCATGGGGCAGTATACCTGATGGAGAGGGTCTTAGGAATCTATGTCAGGTCCTCCACCTCAATGAGGACCAGTGCTTGGTCCCTGGACCTCTTCTCTTGCATCTCTTTGCTGAGTGTGATGAGTTTGCCGAACGGGGAGATAAGCTGTTCGAGAGATTCTTAATTCTAGTAATGGAAGGGTAGTAGTGGCAGATTGATCCAAATGAAGCATGGCCTAGGGCATAGCCTAGCACCATAGTCCATTGACCAAGGGGAGAATGTGGCATTAAAGCCAGAAAATTTGAAGACCCCTTCAGCAATGGCGCTCTCTGTTTTTTTTTTTTTTTGCATTAAAGCCAGAAAATTTCCAATCATCTTTATAGTTGCAAATATTTTCTAACTACTGCGTACCTATATATTTTGATAAGGTAAACACCTATGCCTACCTTTTGCCTTAAAAAAATGATAAATATGAAAAAATCTCGCTCAAGTAAATCCCATCAGCTATGTTTTCAACTCAAATTTTTTTGTTGAAAACCTTACTCACCTATGTCTTGAAAATATAGTTGAGAAATATTTTTATAATTAAAAAAAAAAAGATAAGTGTGGTTTTTAAAAATTGGTAATACTTGAGTAAAGGTTTTTCACATTTAGTCTAAAAAAACATTAACTTTTTGACAATTGTTAGGAAAAATGCTAACCCCGATTCTATATAACTGATTTTAAAGATTCCATTTGCATCCCTACTAAATCAACCTAACCTTTTGATGTGGGACTCACCATTATATCAGCACTGGTCCTGACAATTTGGAGGGCCGGGACGAACAAAATATAATGAGACCCTTCTTTTGGTAATTGAAATATATTAATATATAAAAATAATTTACAAATCCAAAATTACAACAGAAATATAGTCATATGTAATACTTAAATAGTATGAAAGCTTAAAAATAGTTCCAAAGATTCAAAAAATCTTCATACAAATATTATAATAAATGACCACAAATATGTCTACCAGTTTCAAAGTAACTTGACAGCTCCAAAATATTTCCGACTGTAAAATGTGCCAATGAAAAATGTCTAGATTTACCGCAAATGAAAAGTTCAAAATAGATTCTCGTATGGGGCCACTTTCCACTAATAAATTATTTGTTTTGTTATCAAGATTATTGCAACTTCTTGGGTCATAAATATCCAAAGGAAGAGTTTGGTGCTCTTCATTCAAATCATGCACATCAACAAGATTTGGTTCATTTTTATCGTATTCATTTTTATTCACTTCATTTTTATCATGTTCATTGTCACTCACATCTTCTACTTTACTTGATTGTCGTGAATTTTTAGAAATATTTTTATCTAATGCTCTTTTTTGTGACAAAGTTAATTGTTCTAATTTGTTGTCTTTTCTCATATCTGGATTCTTACTTTCTAGGCAACTTGAAAAATAAAAGTTTCAACACAATGATATAAAATAAGCAAAGTTAAATACACCTGATCAAAGCAGATCACGGCATCTGTTGGAGCAATGTAAATGGCTGTCCAGCGATGAAACAGAGAAAGAATTGTGGAATTTCCTCTAAACTTTGCTGGATTCTTTCTTGGAAGAGGATGAGAGAATTAGATTTAAATTGAAAAAAAGTTAAAAAGAAAAGTTGAATAAAAAAAATAATAATGATGCCTTATAAGCTATAATTAAATTCTTTTTAATTATCATTTATGATTACTAAGAACCATAATTAGTTATCATCATTACTAACCCAAGACCCTAAATACAATTACCGTTGAAGACTTGAAATCTTGAAGTCTCTTCGGAAATTTATTTTTAAAATTTAAACAAAAAAAATTGAAAAGTTATCAGATGTGGGCCATGTGAGGCCCTAAAATTTGGGCGCTCGGGGTCGTCGCCCTTTGGGTCCTGCCCCAAGGCCGGCCCTGCACTATATAAATAAGGCAGCAATCGAAGGAAACAAAATTTTGCTAATGCTTTCCCTTAGTGATATCACGCTAAATTTGTTTCTCAGTTTAGTCATAAACTATTAGGAGCTCCGGTGATGGCTATTTGGATCTCGCCATCGATTTGGAGGAAATTTTAGTTAGCACTTCTTGATATCATTTCTCACTTCAAATCTGGCATTATAAAGGCGGTTACAAACAGTAAACTATGTAAAAATCTATTGGGCCTAAAACACAATAGCCCATATACAATGATCCCGCCCTAAGCAATATGGAAACGGTGTACTCAGCACATACAAACCTGATACAGACTCAACAGGCCTAATACAAACACAGCAGAACAACTATACACTTAACAAGATAATTTCCAGTTAATCAAACGATCAATTAACAAAATATACTTGTCAGATCCCTGAAAACTCCACCCCCCTCAGTTTGAACTTGTCTCAAGTTCAAAATTAGGAAACTTCTCTCGCAATTCATCCACATCTACCCAAGTTGCATTCCCAGAATCAGTACTCTGCCATTTCACCAACACTTGAATGCCCACTCTATTGTGTTTTTTAAACATTCTCCAATCCAAAATCACATTAGGATATTGCTTTGAAGGACCAACCCACTAGTGTGGAATTTCATCTGACACATTGGGCCCATGATCACCCTAACATTTCTTTAGTTTGGAGACATGAAAAACTGGGTGAATGGATGCATTAGCAAGTAAATCAAGCTTATAGGCAACCTTACCAATCTTCACAAGCACTCTATAAGGACCAAAGAACTTCGCAGCAAGCTTTTGGGGTACAAATCCCTTTATTGAAGACTGTTTATGAGGCTATAGCTTCAAAAACACCATTTCTCCAACTGCAAATTCTCTATTAGTCCTACTTTGATCATAAAAATGCTTCATTCTCTTTTGTGCAATCATAATGTTGTCTTTAAGTAACTTGAGTACTGCATATATTGAACACAATGCTTCTTCCACTGATTGAACTACTGCAGTACCAGAGATGTATAATGAGGGACAAGGAGGTTTTCTTCCATACACAGCTTCAAATGGAGTTGTTCCCGTAAAGGCATGCCCATTAGTGTTATATCAGAACTCTGCCTAACACAACCATTTAACCTAATCCTTTGGTTGTTGACTGCACATACAACGCTGATACATTTCACGAGATTTATTAACAATTTCTATCTGACCGTCAAACTGGGGTGATAAGTAGTGGAGTACTTCAACTTACTTCCTTACAACTTGAAAAACTTCTGCCAAAAAAGCACTTAGAAAAATAGTATCCCTATCTCTAACTATGCTTGAGGGCACGCCATGGAGTTTATACACATGTTCCACAAATATTTGAGCCACTGTTTGAGTTGAGTAAGGATGTCCAAGACTCATAAAATGAGCATATTTGGTAAGTCTATCCACCACTACAAAGATAACTGACTTACCTATGCTCTTAGGCAAAGCCTCAATGAAATCCATGGAGATATCACTCCAAATCAAAGCAGGAACTGGCAGAGGAGATAGCAGTTTTGCAGGTTGAACAATCTCACCTTTAATTCTTTGACAAACCAAGCATTCTTTAACAAATGTATTGATATCCTTGCTACTACCATGACAATTAAAAGACCTCTTCACTCTATGGAGAGTCTTGTGGTACCTTGAGTGTCCCCCTGCATTGGTAGTGTGATTGTCCAAGAACACAACCCTCCTCTAATCAATTGTTGAACTTAAAAGTATTCTCCCTTGCCAATACCAAATGCCACCTTGCAGCTTATACTCAGTGGCAGATAATTTTCCATTTTGAACTTTCTCAGCTATTGAATGGAAATAAGAATCACTCATTACCATGTCTTGAATCTCTGCTAACCATTGTGGCACTACCAATGTAACAATATATTGAGTTGTATTATCTTTTTCCTTTTTATACTCCACTTTGAAATTGAAACTCATCAATTTCCACAGCCACTTCTATTGCATCTCAGTATTTATCTTCTGTTCAAGTATGTATTTTATACTTCTTTGATCAGTTCTAATCACGGACATTCTCCCCAGAAGATACAACCTCCAATGCTTAATAGCAGACATAATGGCAAGAACATCCTTCTCATAAGTAGACAAAGTCATTGCTTTACCCTTGAGCCCTTGACTCATATATGCTAGTGGATGACTCTCTTGCATCAATACTACCCCAATTCCCACTTGTGAAGTATCAGTGTCCACTACAAAGTCTTTGGAAAAATCAGGCAAATCAAGCACTGGAGTAGTAGTCATTACCTATTTGAGTTTATTAAAAGCCTCAGTAGCTATCTTAGTCCACTTAAAACAATTTTCTTCAGAAGTTGTGAGTCATGCAGCAATACCCCCATACCCCTTTACAAATTTTCTATAATACCATGTCTACCCTAAGAATCCTTTCAACTGTTTAACAGTACTGGGTTCTGGTCATTTCTCTACTGCAGATATCTTCTCTGGGACCACTGCAATTCCCTTAGAGCTGATCACATGACCCAAATAACCCATTGTTTCTTTCCCAAAGCTACACTTGCTCCCTTTGCAATGAGTTGATGTTTTTTTTAACACCGCTAAAGATAATCTTAGATGTTGTGCATGAGTTTCCATGTCAGGACTATATATCAAAATGTCATCAAAAAAGACTAGAACAAATTTTTTCAAATACTCCTTAAATATATCATTCATCAAACTCTGAAAAGTTGTTAGAGCATTTGTGAGTCCAAATGGAATAACTATAAATTTGTAATGTCATTGATGAGTTATAAAGGCTCTGTGAATGTCAAGCTCATTCACCCTTATTTGATGATGCCCAGATCTTAAATCAACTTTGGAAAACGCAGTAGCTCCATGGAGTTCATCCAATAACTCATCAATCACTGGGATGGGAAATTTGGCTTTGATGGTTTGAGAATTGAGTGCCCTATAATCCACACATAACCACCAACTCCCATCACCTTTTTCACAAATATAACTGGAGATGCATAAGAACTGCAGTTGTTCCTGATGAGCCCTGATTCAAGTATTTCTTTAATTTATTTCTCTATCTCATTCTTATGATAATATGGATGTTTATAAGGTCTTATACACACTGGTTATGCACCTTCAACTAAGGGTATTTGATGGTCTGCATTTCTTTGAGGAGGCATGCCAATTTGGGAAGAAAATGTTGTGCGCGAATACGAATCAAACCAACAAGAATCAATGCGGAATACAAAGAGAGAACCAGCGAGAAAACACAAAAACAAACCAACACAAAGGACACACAGATTTAATGTGGTTCGGCAAAATACATGCCTACATCCACGGGGCGGTTGGGGTTTCTTCTTCTTCAAATTATCACCAATGGGCGAAAACAAACCCTTACAAATAATGACGGCTGCAAAACCGAAATAGGGATCTCTAATTTTCGTCACAGATTACAAAACCCTAACAAGTGTATTTATAGGGAAACTATTGGGCCTTTTCGAATTGGGCCTGATCCAGTTCAAAATACTGTCGTCAGTCGACTGGTCATCTACCCAGTCGACTGGTCTTGTGCAGGACAGTCGACTGGCCAGTCGACTGCTGCTCTGCTGCTGCTTGTATCTTTAGCCTTTGAAAACTCTCTGGACAGTCGCCTGATCCTTCTATCAGTCGACTGATACTGTAACTTTCTTTTGCTGCAGATACTCCAAAACAATCTGAACCAGAATCGAGCCATTATCCTACAATCTCCACCTTGGCGAGATCTTCCACCAAGTATCCAACAATCTCCACCTTGGCAAAATCTTCCAAGTAGCCCAAGCAATCTCCACAAATACTCCAAATGCTCATCATCAAATGTAACAACAAATCCAAACTCCACCTTAGTATGATACCACATACTAGGCGAACAAATAGCGAAGCACTATTCCAACCCCCCATTCCAAATCATCAAACATGCAAAATATTAGCCAGGTTCATGCAATGCTTGAACTTGGCTGCTCCAACAACTTTGGTTAACATATCAGCAGGATTATCAGCTGTCCCAATCTTCACCAAATGAATATCACCATCCTTTATCAAATCACGCACAAAATGATAACGGACATCAATATGTTTGGTCCTCGAATGATGAACTTGGTTCTTCGCTAAATGAATAGCACTCTGACTGTCACAGTGTACCTCCACCTTCTCCCGATGAATCCCCAAGCTCTTCAAAAGTCCATGTATCCAAATGGCTTCCTTCATGGCCTCAGCAACCGCCATGTATTCAGCCTCAGTAGTAGACAACGCTACAGTGGACTGCAAATTTGACCTCCAACTTATAGGTGCCCTAGCCATAGTAAACAAATAGCCTGTAGTAGACCGCCTCTTATCTAGATCACCTGCATAGTCAGAATCAACATATCCAACCAATAACCTGCTAATATTGTCATCCCTTTCAAATTTCAAACCCACATCTGTGGTGCCACTTATGTACCTTAGAATCCATTTAGCTGCTTGCCAATGCTCTTTGCCTGGATCATGCATATATCGACTAACCATACTCACCGCCTGAGAGATGTCTGGTCGAGTACAAACCATGGCATACATCAAACTGCCAACCACACTAGTGTAAGGTACATTCGCCATATACTGTCTCTCTTCATCTGTACTTGGAGACTGAGAAGCACTAATTCTGAAATGACTGGCTAAGGGTGTACTTACTGGTTTAGTCTTCTCATCTATACCGAACCGTTTCAGCACCTTCAAAAGATATTGCTTCTGTGTCAAACTCACTGTGCCCTTTGCCCTGTCTCTAGCTATCTCCATCCCAAGTATCTTCTTGGCTTCACCAAGATCCTTCATCTCGAACTCAGAACTCAACTGATTCTTCAAATTTTGAATCTCCTTAGCATTCTTAGAGGCAATCAACATGTCATCCACATATAATAACAGATATATGAAAGAGCCATCCTGCAACTTCCTGAAGTAAACACAATGATCAAACTCACTTCTGGAATATCTCTGCACCTTCATAAACTGATCAAACCTCAAATACCACTGCCTTGGAGATTGCTTCAACCCATAGAGAGACTTCTTCAACCTGCAAACACAATTTTCCTTCCCAGCTGTCTTGAACCCATCTGGCTGCAACATATAAATTTCTTCATCTAGATCCCCATGTAAGAACGCAGTCTTCACATCCATCTGTGTCAACTCAAGGTCAAACTGTGCTACCAATGCCAACAAAATCCGAATAGAAGGATGCTTCACAACTGGAGAGAACACTTCATTATAGTCAATTCCTTCCTGTTGAGCATACCCCTTTGCAACTAGTCTTGCCTTGAACCGAACACTGCCTTTTGGACCTTCTTTCTTCGTATACACCCACTTGCAACCAATTGCTTTCTTCCCCTTTGGTAGTTGCACTAGATCCCAAGTCTTATTCTTATGAAGAGAGTTCATCTCTTCATCCATAGCAACTTTCCAATCTGCATTTTCTGAACTTCTAGTGGCTTCTTTGAAGTTGGAGGGAACTTCATCATCCACAATGGGAAGAGCAAATGCAACTGTGTCTGTAAAACGAGACGGTCGTTTGATATCTCTTCTTTGCCTTCTTACTGCAATTGATTCTTCCTGCTGGATAGGAACTTCTTCATCATTCTCAGTATCAACCACATCATCTTCATCTTGGACAGGAACAGGATTTTCAACTGACAACTTTTCTAACTCCACCTGTTGGAAAACTCTCCTACCAGTCGACTGGTTATTGCCACCAGTCGACTGTCCCGAGCTCCCACAATTCTGCTGTTCTGGACCACCAGTCGACTGCTCCTGTTCATCAGTCGACTGTCCCGAACTTCTTCTACTCACCTGTTGAAGAACTGTCCCACTCTTCTGCTGCTCACCAGTCGACTGACATATACCACCAGTCGACTGTCCCGAGCTAATCATGCTGGTCTCATCAAAAGTCACATCTCTGCTGATTACTAACTTCTTCTGTTCTGGACACCACAATCTGTAACCTTTGACACCAGTACTAAAACCAACAAATATAGCCTTCTTGGCTCTTGCATCAAGTTTAGTTTCAGTTACATGAAAATAAGCAGGACAACCAAATATATGCAAAAAACTATAATCAGATGCAGGTTTACCACTCCATACCTCAATAGGCGTTTTGCCTTCAAGTGCTGCTGATGGTAAACAGTTGACGATGTGGCTTGCATATATAACAGCTTCTGCCCAAAATGTCTTCTTCAACCCAGACTGTGCTAACATACATCTCACCTTCTCAAGTAAGGTTCTGTTCATCCTTTCTGCAACCCCATTTTGCTGTGGAGTCTTCCTAACTGTGAAGTGCCTTTGGATCCCTTCATCTTCACACAACTTCAGAAACGGATCATTCTTGTATTCCCCTCCATTATCTGACCTAAGAACCTTAATCTTCCTACCAGTCTGATTTTCAACTTTCTTCTTCCAACTTGTGAACAATGTCAAAACTTCATCTTTGTGCTTCATGGTATATACCCAAACTCGTCTGGAGTAATCATCCACAAAAGTAACAAACCAGTGTCTACCACTCATAGAAGGTGTCTGAGTAGGGCCCCAAACATCTGTGTGCACATA
Organism: Hemerocallis citrina; assembly: GCA_017893485.1. Classification (NCBI taxonomy): domain Eukaryota; kingdom Viridiplantae; phylum Streptophyta; class Magnoliopsida; order Asparagales; family Asphodelaceae; genus Hemerocallis; species Hemerocallis citrina. Next base: position 187,116,139 of record CM030360.1, read on the forward strand.
ATCGAGGATACCCTTAGTCTGATGTACAGCTGTACCAAATTTCACCCTAGTTTGCTTACCCAAAACACAATGTTCACAAAATTCCAACTTGCACCCTTTAGCATCTTTAAGCAACCCTTGCTTCACAAGCCCTTGCAAGGCCTTTTCTCCTGCATGCCCGAGTCGCATATGCCACAACCTAGTAGAGTCGGGAACAACCTGTTTAGGCCTTTCAGTTACACTGGCAGCCTCACCCAAATATGTTTTTCCCTGCAAGAAAAACAAGTTCCTTTTTCTTTGCCCTTTCATCACCACGAGTGATCCGCTAGTCACCTTCAGAATGCCACCTTCACTAGCAAATTTCAAACCACTGGCCTCCAAAGCACTTAGTGAAATCAGATTCTTTTTCAAATCTGGAACATACCATACATCTGAAAGCTCCCTAATAAGACCATCGTGCATTAGCAATTCAATCTTCCCGATTCCTACCTTCTTACAAGGTGCATCATTTCCTATCAAAACTACACCACCATCCATATACTCCAAAGAAGTAAACCACTCCTTTTTCCAAGACATATTATAGGAGGCTGCTGTATCAAGAAACCATACTTCTTGATAAAGTGAGGGACTAGAAGCAAGTGCAAAAGAAAAATCCTCGCCACTTTCTAAATTATCAACAGTCACATTTGCAGTCGAATTTCCCTTATTTCGTAGCTTTGGACAATCCTTTTTCCAATGCCCCCTTTCATGACAGAAAGCACATTCATCTTTGGCCGGTATTTTCCTGTCCTTCGAAACTCCTCTCGATTTGGAACGAGATTTGTTTCCCTTCTTTCCAGATTTGGACTCAGATCTAGTCTCAGTCCTGCCCCTTACAATCAACGCTTCAGAAGTTTCTCTATCAACCATTTTATCCCTTCTCCTAGTTTCATTATTCAACAAAGCATTTGCAACATCTTCATATTTCACAGTATCTTTTCCATATAATAAAGTAGTTGCTAAATGATCATAACTTTCAGGTAATGAATTCAACAGAATTAGGGCTTTATCTTCATCCTTAATTTGCTCATCCAAATTTAACAAATCAGCCAACAATTTATTAAATGATTCAACATGAGCATTCATAGACATACCTTCCGTATAGGTGAAGCAAAAAAGCCTCTTCTTCAAATACAGCCGATTCTCCAAACTTTTCCTCATGTATTTGTCTTCGAGCTTCTTCCACAACACCGCAGCAACGGTATCCCTCATTAAATCGTACTTCTGAGCCTTCTCAATAAAGAGCCGAATAGTCCCACACGCAACTCTATTCAACTTCTTCCAATCTGCTTCGGACATATCCTTAGGTTTTTCAACTTCCAAAGCAACATCTTGTTCTTGTTGAACAAGAACATCCAAAACCTCACATTGCCACATCCCGAAATTGTTTGTCCCATCAAATTTTTCAACTTCAAATTTTGCGTTGTGAATCGTTGTTCTTGATGAACTTGATCCCACAACTTCCTTGGTTGCATCTGCATCACCCGCCATCTCCCTCTAGGTCGAACCAACAGCTCTGATACCACTTGTTGTGCGCGAATACGAATCAAACCAACAAGAATCAATGCGGAATACAAAGAGAGAACCAGCGAGAAAACACAAAAACAAACCAACACAAAGGACACACAGATTTAATGTGGTTCGGCAAAATACATGCCTACATCCACGGGGTGGTTGGGGTTTCTTCTTCTTCAAATTATCACCAATGGGCGAAAACAAACCCTTACAAATAATGACGGCTGCAAAACCGAAATAGGGATCTCTAATTTTCGTCACAGATTACAAAACCCTAACAAGTGTATTTATAGGGAAACTATTGGGCCTTTTCGAATTGGGCCTGATCCAGTTCAAAATACCGTCGTCAGTCGACTGGTCATCTACCCAGTCGACTGGTCTTGTGCAGGACAGTCGACTGGCCAGTCGACTGCTGCTCTGCTGCTGCTTGTATCTTTAGCCTTTGAAAACTCTCTGGACAGTCGCCTGATCCTTCTATCAGTCGACTGATACTGTAACTTTCTTTTGCTGCAGATACTCCAAAACAATCTGAACCAGAATCGAGCCATTATCCTACAGAAAAGACCTCAAGAAACTAATTAAGCACAAGTTGTATCTGTTCATGAACTGTACTATTGATCTTCTTTGCTTCCTCTAGTGGTACATTTGTAGCTGCACAACATAATTCACCCTCTCTACACATCAATTGGGGCATGAATGCTTGACTTGAGAACTCTACTGCCTTTGGCAACTCCTCTGCCTCAATTAGTTAAAGCTTAGCTTCTTTCGAACCATGCAACACCTTCCAGACACCATGAATGTAAAAAATAGTATAACAACTAAAATCCATGGTAACTCTTCCATCGAACTCAACCAATGAACACCCAACACCATTTGTGAAGGTCCCAAGGGTAGGATGAGTAACTCAACTTGTAGTGAAACTCCTTGGACAGTAAAATTAGCATTTGCTACCTTCCCTTCACTCAACATGACTTCACCATTAGCTACTTTCACTTTGTACCTAGGTTCAGTCAATATATCTAACCCAACTTTAGTGGTAGTATAGGGGTCAATGTAATTGTGTGTGGATCCAATATCTATTAAAATGTTCACTTCCTTCCCTTTAATAAACTCTTTGAATCTCAACGTGTGTGGGTAACAAGATGAACCAGTGAGGGCATGGCAACATATCTTCATTAAACTTCTTTCCATAATCAATCCAGTGGCTTTCACCTCTTCATCACCATTATTAGATGCTTCAATGTCTTTTCCATCAAACATCTCAAGAAAATTAAACTTTTGTGACTTGCACCGATGTCCTTACACATATTGCTCATCACAATTGAAGCAAAGGCCCTTGGATTTTCTCTCCCTCAACTTTGGCAATGTCAGCCTCTTTGGCACAAAGGTGAGGTCGGTACAGAGTCATTACTCTTTGGAGTAGGATTAGACACTGGTGAAGGATTGACTTTAGGGAAAAAATGGTGTTTTGTTGAACTTTCTAGTACACTGCAGCTTCTCTTCATAACCTCTTGCTAATCTCATAGCCTCATTGACAGTCTTGGGCCTTTGTGCCTTAACATCCCAACGTATCTCATCTCGCAATCCACTGAGAAAGGTACTAAGAAAATGTTTCTCGGACCAATCTTCTACAAAATTTGACTAGCGATCACTCTTGTATATACACCTCATTATCCCCCTTGACTCAATGAGACTCCGAAGGTCCAAACCTAGTTATGAGTTCTTCAACAAATTCCTGCCAAGTAATTAGATCTCTCCTATTCTTAATGTGTCTCATATACCAATGAGATGCCTTTCCTTTCAAATTCAGAGCAGCGAATTTTAGTTTCTGAGATTCTTCAATCCCATAAAATTCCAAGAACTGTTCAACTCCACACACCAACTCCGTAGGGTCTCCTTCTTGAAATACAGAGAATTCCATCTTAAACGGAACCCTTGAGAAATTTAACTGATCACTTCTTGACCTATTTGTCGATTGGATTGGATTGGGATCTTCTACTTCTCTTTGCAAAATTGGTTGTGGAAGAATTGGATTTCCTCAATTTGGATTGGTATAACGATTCATCAATGTCATCTCCTAGACTTGCTCCGTCAACGTAGCCACCGCCGATTTCAGCTCCTGAACATCCATTTCGACCGACGACGTGCTTCCGACATTCCTCGAGTCAGTATCTGTCACGCCCCGCTTCCCAAAAATACGGAATGTAAGCACGTGACACGGCCCAGCGAATGACTTGCGTCATCCATAGGCTGTTATCAATCCAACTCAACAATATAAAGAAGAAATAAAACAACCACGCATGCAATGAAAGAATAATCACATAAATAACAACATTGAAAATTAAGCATAAAATAACCAACATTAAAATAACCCAACATCTGGAATTTAACAAACAACATTCGGGTCAAAGTCCACAATACAAAGAAAAACACAACATCTGTTCAATTTTATTAAAGTTCTCAAATAAAGCAACATTTATTTAAGCGGCGCAGCAAAATATTTCCTTCACCATTATTGCTCCCCTAGTCCATCAGGTAAATCTCCTTGATTATCTGTGAGCTGTTCATCTAAAGAGAGGGAAAAAAGTCCTTAGAGCAAGTCGTGGACATGCAAGTAGAGAAACAGTGAAACAATGACAATGGCGGTATAGCAATGAATTCAATGAACGATGAAATCAATAGTATTGAACAGTGACAAAGCGATAACAATACAATATGCAATAACGATGATTTATCACGATAACGATAAACAATAACAATAATGGTAACAATAACGATAACACTGTTTAATAAAGATAACAATATGCAATGACAATGTGATGAAAGTCTTAAGTCTATTATTCATTTTTAATCCTAACTAATGCACGTACTACTGTGTCCCATGTGTGCCGTACCACAGGTTCGATGCATACAATCAATTTCGTTTGGACCAAGGTGGTAGATTCTATAGATCATGTACTCGAGAATAATATTCAATAATGATCGATGACCGAATCAATCGAGATACTGAAGTCAGTAATCTGCAATTAACCGATGACCGATATGACCAATAAACCAATAGACCGATAGACCGATAGACCGATAGACCGATAAATAGGGAAACACGGGCCCCTCGTCCGAGTACAGTCACTATGTCATCAACAACCCTAGTCAACCCTTAACCTCGGCTTGATTAACATTCTTTATTCCATTAACATACAATAATGCGATTAATAAGGGACACTAGAAAGATGACAAAATAACCCTAAGATCATGCAATATACTCTATACAATTAAATACACCAAATACAACATTATAGATTCAATTATATATTAATAAACATAGGGACCCAATTTTGGATAGCAATAGGTTGCTGTACCAAAATTAGAATTCCCGTTGCTATAGGATAGCAAATGCGGATCCGTCAGAAGTTCTTGAAACTAGACTCCTCCCCGGTTCCAACGCATATTTAAAGTCTACATTTCGACAACGGTAGCTAGGTGAAATTCAGTGTTCTTTACAGAATTTAGTTTCTGACTAGTTATCGATGTTGACTAATTTCAGTTGTAAGGGCAGTAAATAATCATTGCAAAAATCAGTAAAAATAGTTTTTATCACCCTAAGCATGTTATCTACAAATCTGGAATTTATCTTGGCCATATTTGATCATTATTCACTTAATTCATCAGCCTAGCATGGTATGTGCATGAATCTGAAATTACAGCGTAGCAGTAGCAAAAGGGTCATAACTCAGGCAATACAAGTTAGAATTCGAAAATTCTGGATGTTATTGACATCTAGACACTTAGAGCTATGTTTCATATTCAGGAAGTGACTGATTTTAATGACGTTATCTAGGTTAAAACAGCACGACAAGGTTCAGGTTGGCGTAAATTTTCAGGGTGTCAACATATTCTTTTTGAGTAAAACGATTAAAATGTTAAGAACAATGGATTGGGGTTTAACAATCATAAATCACAGCAAGCCAATCCTAGGTGAACATGGTATTAAGATATATAATGTCCATAACTCTACTAATTACAATCAACTAATTTATCATTATCAATCACATGAACAATTAACCCTAATATACAATGTGCAATAGTTGTGTTTAATGTTATGAGATGAAATGTAACAATAATTTTTTATTCTTATATTCAATAACTAACTACATGGGTGCATGTAAGATCCCTATACATTAGAGGCAAAAAGACGGCACGAAGTCAAGATTACCACTTGGATTCGCTCGTGTAAATCCATGGTATCGCAATGATAGATAACAATAACATTATACGATATTCAACATGGATCTACTTGCGAAATTCAATAAATGATATCGAATATGATACAATACAATTCGAGTAAGATGACTTGCCTTTAGATGACGTTAGTTCCGATAACAATAAAAATCCAAGACATGTGCGAGCTATGTGCCAACACCAAACAACAAGTGCAAGAACCAAACCGCAAAACACCAAGAGTTGGATCCCTCACTGGACAAAACAGCAAACTGCAGTTTAAAGATTCACTATGCTAGAACACCAAACAGCGACTTCAACCGCTGATCACCCTTCTCCTTCTGCCGAACACCAAACAGGAAAAAAACGGATCCCCCCTTCCAAACACCACACAGCAAAGCACACCACTCCCGTCTCTTCTTCTTCCCAGACGCGCCAGAGAGAGAGAGGGAGATAGAGAGCGCGGATGAGTGCAGCGGCACTGCGACGAGGGCACGCTGGACGAACGACGGCAGTGACGTGGACAGGCGGCGGCGCTGTGGTCTGGAAGCAACGCGACAGTGAAGGACGATGGCAACGAGCGAAGCTCTTTTCTCGCTCAGAGAACAGGGGAGAGTGGCGACGGGGGTTCTCGGTGCTTGGACGACGACGAGGGTCAGCGGTGGTTGTGAGATGAACGAAGAGACGAAGACGAGGTGGTGGTGAGTAAGGGCGAATGTGTAATGAGCGGCGATGGGAACGACGGTGATGGCAACAATGGTAATGGGTTCGATTGAGTTGGGTTCAAGTGATGGGATGGAGGAGGCAAGGAGACGACGATGAGGACGTTGATGGAGGTCAAAGGCGGTGACGATGGTGGTGGTCGAAGGACGGGAGAGCGACGGGGCAAGGCTCGGCGATGGGTTAAAAGGCGAAGGAGGAAGAGAGGGTGATGGGTGGGAAAAATTGGGTTTCGACAGTGAGAGGTTTGCACAGTAGAGAGGGGTTCGGTGGTAGGGATGAACAGTAGATTTTGGGGTTAGCATAAAACAATGCGGGGGTTAGGGTTTTCTTTTGGGTATGGCGGCTGCACATTAGGGGGGGTATTAGGTTAGTAATTGATTAAAAATAATAATGGGGAGAGATTTTGGGGCTCAATATTTGGAATTGAATTTTCAAATTTTGGGGGTTACAGGTTGTGGAGAGTGATTAGGAGGGATTTTTGGGATTTGACAATTAGGGAGAATTTTGGGGGTGGTTTTGGGTTAGTGGGTTTGGGTGAGAGATCCAATAAGAGGTGGATATTGGGCTTTGGGCACAAATGGATCAAATTGGAGGACAATTCACAACTCAAATAGGACAAAGGCAAATTATAAAATTAAATTTGAATTAAGAATACAAAGAGTAGATTTAAATAATCAAACCGAGATTAGGAATAAATTATGAATAACATTAGAATTAATATTACTCAATACAATAATGAGACAAAAGAGATGAAATAGAATTACAATAGAGATTACAATTGGGATTAATAACAAAAGGGGAGAAAAAATGAAAACGGGAGTTACAGTATCGTAGTTCGTCTGCTCTGATACCAACGTGTTAGGAGCTCCGGTGACGAGCTATTTGGATCTCGCCATCGATTCGGAATCTAGGGTTTGGGTAAACAGGAAGAAGAATTGGGGGGAAATTCAGTTAGCAATTCTTGATATCATTTCCCACTTCAAATATGGCCTTATAAAGGCAGTTGCAAGCAGTAGCATTATTACACGTGCAAACTTTGTAAAAATCTATTAGGCCTAAAACACAATAGCCCACATATAATGATCCCGCCCTAAGCAATATGAAAAAGGTGTACTTAGCACGTACAAACCTGATATTGACTCAACAGACCTGATACAAACTCATTATCACATCAGAACCACTATACACTTAACAAGATAATTCCCAGCTAATCAAACGATCAATTAACAAAATATTAGTGTTACCCTGTGCAAATTGCACACTAAAAAAAATTGTAATGAACTAATAAAATTATACAGAACTTTAAAAAAATGTGAGAGAATTGAGAGAAATTAACTATTCAAGTGTATAGTTTAGTGAAATTTATCCTAAAAAATGCGCTCGGCCTTTGTATACATCATGACCGGCAATACTCAAGCTTTGACCCGTCTCATTTCAACCCTCCCCTTCCTCCCCTCCCCCTCCCCCTCCCAAATTCACACCTTATCAGATGCTTTATTCCTTATCTCCCGTGTCTCCGTTGTCTTTGACCGCAACGACGTCCCCTTCTCCAACATCCTCCTCCACCTCTCCGTTCGCCTCACCCTGCTCTCCGCCAACTACCTCACCAAATCTCATTCTTGGATCTGATACTACAGTCATCCCCATCTTCAACCCGTACCCTTCCTCAAATTCAAATTTCATAATTTCAAATACACAAATTAGAAATTGAAAATAAAATGAGGTAGTAAATTAGGGTTTCAAAAATTAGTACATACATCATACATAGATACAATTGATTTAGTTAAACAAGTTTTTTCAAAATTATTTTTTCACAAACACATTGTGTGATACATAGACATTTCATCAAACACTTAATGAGTAAATCACAATTCTAGTAATTAAGTTCCAGATTTATAGGTTTGAGGCTTTTATATATTTTTAAATGAAAATGTGTGTACTACACGTGTTAATAAATGTGAATTTCTCATTTTGCTTTCCTTGCTTTCTCTCTAATAATATTAGGGATATTTTAGCAAATGCCCCCATTCAAAATGTGGAAACTAGGATATACCCCCACTATTTTTAAAAACTAAGAAATACCCCTAGTTTGGACGGAATCGTTAAAATTCCGTTAAGTTAACTTACGTGCATCACATGTGACACAGTAGAATGACCAAAATACCCCCCAATAAAATTATTTTAGCAAATACCCCTATTCGGAATATAAAAACTAGCATATACCCCCCACTATTTAAAAAAACTAAGATATACCCTCAGTTTGGAAAAGGAAAATTTTGTATGTATAATTATGCCATCAGGTAAGCTCGAAAATTTTCCAAAAGTGCTATGTATAATTATGCCATCACTACTTTAAATTGAAGGATTTACAACTGAACTTGCTTCTGCACATAAATACTTAGAAAAGAGCTACAACAACACAGATATGGTACTTCTTCATTGAATCTATACCTACCACCCTACATAGACAACAAATTTCTCATCAACCCAATCCCTATTACGACTCCACACAATTAAAAAGTACCAAAATAAAATCAATCTAAATGGCTCATCTTGACTATTTGTTCCATAGATTTCAAGGAATTTCTTGAATATTTTTCAAAAAAAGTTTGATGTTTAATTATTATTTTTTTACAGTTTTCGGCATCTATATTTGCATGCTCTAAACGTCAGAATAACATTACTTTTAACAAATAATTTTATAAACATAACCGACCTTTATTTATTCTTCCACTGAGGCCCAATTCGGATATGGAGGTTAGGTAAGGTAAGTCAAGATTAGTGAAGGTGACTTGTATATTAGTACATATATTTGATGGACAACAAAGGAGTTATATGCATATGCTGATATTACATATAAGATTCCATATAGAAGTGTATGTGCTTCTTAGCTAGCTATAGAACTATTCCACACATTTCCCAGTAGGTTGCATATCTACTAATCTACAAGAATATAAATGTTCAATTTAAGATTATTGTAAGTCATTCCCCTTTGGGTCATAGTTCGGTTGTAGCTTCCCTTTTAGTCATTGTTGTAGCTCCTTTATAAGTATTTATCTGCAGAAGCAAGTTCGGTTGTAAATCCTTCAATTTAAAGTAGTGATGACATAATTATACATAGCACTTTTGGGAAATTTTTGAGCTTACCTGATGACATAATTATACATACAAATTTTTCCTTTTCCAAACTGAGGGTATATCTTAGTTTTTTAAAATAGTGGGGGTATATGCTAGTTTTTATATTCTGAATAGGGTTATTTGGTAAAATAATTTTATTGGGGGTATTTTGGTCATTTTACTGTGTCACATGTGATGCACGTAAGTTAACTTAACGGAATTTTAACGATTCCATCCAAACTAGGGGTATTTCTTAGTTTTTAAAAATAGTGGGGGTATATACTAGTTTCCACATTTTGAATGGGGGCATTTGCTAAAATATCCCATAATCTATAACTATTATAATGGGAGAGATGGGGTTCTAAACAAATAAACAATTTTTTATTCCTTAGTGTGTGTGTGTCAACACGTGCAGCGCACGTGTTGGTAGATTTTTTTTTTGTCCTTTTCATTCCCCCTCCCCATTTTCCCCACGTGCATCGCACGTGCATTACACTAGTAATATTATAATGGGAGAAGGCCTTAGTGTCATTTGCCATTTTGTCATTCTACCAACATGTGCAACGCACGTACATAACTAATATAAAGAAAGAAGGTTTCCGGTTCAAATCCTCCTTACGTCAGAGTTTTTATTTTTATTTTTTAAAATTATTAAAACATGCATTGCACGTGTAAATTGCTAGTTTTAAAATAGAGAAAGGAGAGAGGTTGACTTGCTCTCCTCAACTCGATCGAAGTGGATATGTTCTAAAATAGGGTATGTTCTACCTTTTGATTTCCTTCTAAATTTATTTAGTTTCTATTGTTTGTATGCAATATGTCTTAAAATCATTTAATTAGTATTTTTATTTTATAAATATATGTAAGTTTGTTTGCATTTAAATAATAGTATTTTTCACGTGCGATGCACGTTTTGATAAGAGTTGTAGAATTTTCACGTGCGATATACGTGTTAAGAAATAGTTTTGGAGTTGGACGTGCATTACACGTAATTGAGAAAAATATTTTAAAGAAAAAACTATGATTTGTACGTGCATTGCACATGTTCATAAGTAGAATTGGAGTAGTACGTGCAACATATGTGTTTCTTTGGTTTTAAAAATATTGAAAAATTATTTTGCACATGTGTTGCACATTTAAATAGGTAAAAAAAAATTGTTTGTTTATTTTTGTTGTAATTAATGGGAGAGTTGGAGTTGGATGTGCAACGCACGAATTGGAAGGTTGATAAATTACAACTTGTAGCGCCCCGAATTTCTAATATGATATCTTAGAAATACGTGGCACAATTCCCAGCATCAACTTCAATTGCAATATTAAACATAACCAAAAACACAGATATTTTTTATTTCAACTTCCATTACATTAATCTTTACAAACACAACGGAATACAAAACACCTTGAATTACAAATTCTTTCTTTACAACAATTTCTTTTACAACAATACATAAACCATTACACCCCTTTAACTTAAGCATCCAAAATCTAAGCTACAAGTAATCACTTGTAAAATATGAGGCTAAAGATAACCCTAACCCCCAAAACTACAGGGGTTAGCCATAACAGTGTGAGTGACATAAAAACAAAAGCAACAAGAATAGAACATTACATGGAATCATAAACAATATATATCATTAGCAAGAATAAATGAAATAAGAGACATCAATAAATAAAACATGAAATCATCAAGGAATATAAGATAGTATTAAGTAATACATGAAAACATCAAGTGAATCTAGCCTAAGTGTCAAGTGTAGGAAAACAGGAAAACACAAGCATAAAACCAAGTCAAGAAAACACAATTGCTATATGCTGACTCTCTAATGCATACTTGTCAGATTCTATGCATTTCATACTACATAGGTCTGGTGCAAACCCTTAACGTTCACCACATTATAGGGTTAAACCCCTCGCCATGCAACTAATCCTACTACGGTAATGGAAAACAAGATCCAAACTACTCCGCGAATAGGCACCACAGCCCTTAATGTTCAAGCATTATGTAAGAATAGCTTAAAAACAACTGGAGAATCACCTCCCAACCGTGTACCCCACGAATAGGCTTGCAAGGCCCTCGACGTGCAGATACACCAGGTACATTCCGTGAATAGGTCTGCCGACCCTCGACACGCGAATACACCCTGCATGCTCCATGAATAGGTCTGCAGACCCTCGACACGTGAATATACAAATGTCCTCTCGAGGAAGAACAAGATTAAAACAATAGGCCTGCAGACCCTCGACTGTAAAAGTTGGTCAGTCGACTGTCCCGCAGGAAAATCTAACACTTAGAGAAAATATTAATCAGAGCAGTAACAGTCGACTGTATAAAGTGGTCAGTCGACTATCCCGCATAAAAATACGAGACTCGAGAAAATACTTCAGCCAGGACCCCGACAGTCAACTGTCGACATTGGTCGGTCGACTGTCAGGCCTCCAGTCTGCAGTTTTAGTTGTGCACATTTAAACCGATACGGAGTTTTACATTATAAAAATCAAATCTGTAAAAGGTATAATTCTGATATGTTCAAATACGACTTGTAGAGTATATAAGAGTCCACAAAAACAACTCAAAGCTACTTCAAATTAGTAAAAGTATCAAATTGTTGAATTTCTTCAAAAACAAGACATGAACATATACATCTACAAAATAGAGTTTTTAAGAATCAATTACTTAACGAAATAACTTCATATTAGGTTCCAAATCATATCAATGCCGAAGTAAGTTATGATATAATCAAAATCTACAAAACATACTAAAACTCAATTTCTTCAAAAACCACAAAATAAGATATTCATGTAAAATGTTTGTGCGCCAAGAAAACTTTAGAACTCATCAATTAGAAATAGTGAAACATTTAGATTTAATCTTAGTACTAAAACCAATCAAAACCAATTGAAACTTATCAAAACTTCACAAAATCACGAAATTCCCTAATTTAGTCAAAATGTAGCAAACCCAAATCTAGTATCACAACTCAAATCCTCAAGACATGATCTTTTAATCCATTTCCCCTTCTCAAAATTCCTCAAACTCAAATGCAACTATTCTCAATAGTTAACTCATGAACATCCACAAATTTAACATTAACATGACCAAGTTGCATCCAACTCACCAATAGTAAAAAGTTCTCATCTTTAATCAATGTTGATGTGAATTTTTGCAAGTGTACAAAATTGCAACAAGTAGTATAGTTTTAGTGAAAAGAGTGTCGAACCCACAGGGACTAATTATTTTATTAAGTACCGATATTACTAGATGATTCACTATTTGGCAGATCGAAATTAATAAAGAAAGCGACTAAATTAAATTAATCTAAAAAAAACTAACTAAATTAATTAAGAGGGAGTGGGCTGTGAAAATTTTGTAATTTGTTAATGGTAAAATTAATTCTAGGGCTTTTGATTTCATCTAGTTAATCACACACAATTTATAACTCCATATGAATAAAGAATTTTATTTTTCCAAGTTGTAGATCGAAATCCCCAAATTATTCAATGTTTTCTCTCGAACAACACCAAAAATATCTCCAACTAACAGTTTGTCATATCTCTATGCAAATTTAATTAATCGAAGACTCATTAAGTTCTGTGGATTTCTTAACGGTCACATCAATCGCGGTAAATCATTCCTAATTTTGCTCCATCAATGGTGTTTAATTTTATAGTTCTAAATCACAAATTACCTCTCGGTCTCTCCATGATCCAATAAATCATACAAATGTCGGTGCACCAATTGTACGCATTATGAATAAAAATCAAACAAACAACCATAGAAAAATAGAAAAATAATATGGAACTAAAATTGTGTTCTCAAAACTAGGCTGCACCAAAACCCTAGAAAAATAAAATTTAGTTCATAATCAATTTGCAACAAACAAATACTGTCTTGGATTGCATTATAAAAATTAGAAAAAGAAAAGAGATACAAAAATGGACTGCTTTTGTAAAAGAAATTGCAAACCAATCGCCTAGAAAAGCGTGTTGCCAAAGTAATCAATTCTCTATCTCTTCTCTGTCCTGTTCACCGAGCCACGTCAGCTCGCCACGTGGGTGCTGTCACCGTCACGTCCAGTTGGTGCTGTCGTCGTCAGGTCAGATGCTGTCGCTTCGTCGCCAGGGGAACCGCGCCGCCACGTCAGTGCCTGGCCCACGTACCGCTACTCCTGTCTCTCTCTTTCGTCTTGAGTCTCGTGCAGAACAGAGAGAAAAGTCTCTATGTTTCTGTTCAGCCCTTTTTATTATTATTATTATGTATTGTAGTCGTCTCGTGGTGTCTTCGTTAAGTGCTCCTTTCTTTGTTCAATATGCTGTTGTATTTATAGGATTAGGAGACGCAGAATTAGGGTTGGTTTACTTTTACAGAAAGAACCCATCTCTTTACTTATTTGAAACACGTGCTGCAAATACAAAGAAAATCAGGATTTAGAATTAGAAAATAAAAATTTAAATTTAAATTAATTAGTTCAAATTAAACTAACTAATTTTCATATTAGCTTTATCAAAACCCTTTTAAATTTGGTTTATTCTTTTTACACTCTATTGACAATTAAAATTGTATTTAGCTTTTCATATTGTAAAAATTAAAATTCAACAAATCAATAAAAATAAATCAATCATTCTTCTTGTTTTGTTTGTGGATTCTTAACGAAAATATTCACTTTTTTCATCAAAAATCTTATTTCTTAAAAAATAATTAATTACTTGAAGTCTTATGGAAATAAGATGAATTATAAACAATAAAGACGAATACAAACAATTTTAATGGGCAAATGAGTACAAATATTTGTATAAAAATTAGACACATCAAATACCCCCAAACTTAAGATTTTGCTTGTCCTCGAGCAAAAAGTAAAACCATGAATAAAGGAAGAATAATAGCTCAACTCATCACACCAAGAGATCTCATCATGCAAGCATCAAAATTTCAATTAAAAATATAAACAATAGCAAATAAAGTAAAATCAAGCATACCCACTTTCTCCAGCATGGTATAAGCATAACAAAATCAACTAGCATGGTATACCAACATATGTCAAGTGTCAAGAGTCAAATTGCATACAGACAGATATCCAGATAGTGTCAAATAATGGTGTCACATGATAGTGTCAGACATATAACAGATAATCAAATAATCAGATACTTAGATAGCAGATAACAGATAACTGATAACAGATAACAGATTCAAATACAGATATAGATACAGATATCAGTTCTTATAAGTCTTGTATTAATTACTAACTAGGTAGCACTTCATGTGCCATCCTTTATCACATGGTTGCTACATTCAAAATAGTTACGTTTGTAGATTTCGTAGGGGATCATATAGGGCCATGTACTCAGGGTTCAGACAAACAGATTTAGATAACAGAATCCAGACAGACAGATAGAACCTAGTGGTTCTCTTCTCCTCTACACCTTCCTATAAGAAGTAATGTAGACAGGGTAGAGAATAACAGATCACGGATAATCATATGAGAAACACGGCCCCCTTCTAAGTACACATTTCTATGCTTTTCCACCACTAGATCTTTCCCATAAAACCCGACTTGATCATTTTATAATTATTATCAGACAGATGTGTATATGCATGAAACAGAGTAAATCTAGCATGATATAACGATTAAAAAGTTCAGAATAACAGATAAGTATGTACAGATGGTAAATAGTCACATAACAGAAGAAAATAGGGTAATATCTAATTCGGAACAACACGACAGTACAGTACTAAAACAGTGATTCCTGTTACCACAAACATCAAAACCTAGACCCGTCAGAGAATCTGGAAAATAGACTTCCAACCGAATCCAGCGAATACATATAAGTCATATAGTGTTTCAGAAAAACATGAGTCAAAACTGATTTGAATCCAGAAAGTACGTTCAGTCAGAAATCAGTAAATCGAATTCACAGTCAGGAAAACAGCATTAAAACACCTCAAACAAATCCAGGAAAAATCTGGGGTAATCTCCTATATGTCTAGTATCAAAATATAAAGTTTCATAATATTCCAGTAAAATTAGTCTAATCAACAAAAATCAGAAAACATCAAGAAACGATAGTTTGGCAATTCTGGAATTCTCAACACTGCTGTACGAAAACATCAATATCTCGCAAACTGTGAAACGAAATCCAAGTACATCAAAAGGAAATGAAAATAGACAAAATAATCCAACTTTCATATTTCACAAATATTTTTTATACAGTAGAAGGAATTAGGGTGAAAATACAATTCTTTACAGAATAGTGAGCAAAATCCAGCAAATATAGTTTTTATAAACAACATGAATCGGCATATAAATCTCATCAATAAAATCCACCAAAATTCTGGGTAATCCCTAAATAAGTTCAGAAATACTGTGCAAAATTTCAAATCAAAATAATATATTTAGCACTAGTATCAAAATAGTTTAGTCATCAAAATTACCACGAAAACGAAATCTGGGAATAAAATACACCTCTGTAGTAAAACAACCATATCTCACACATACGAGAACGAAATCGATCTCTGTCAGAAAATTTGGAAAGAAGACAGATTTATCTAAATATCATGCTCACAACTGAAGTTAAGATACTGACCTTAATATGGTTTAAAATACCAATTAAAACAGATCATCGACAGAATACAGAATTTCCTTTAGAAACCAAACCAACATAAGTCATACGAAACTTATTCCAAACACAACCAAATGTGAAATAGAGTCTACTAAGTTTCCAAACAAAATGAAATAGGGTTTATAGCATGTCCACAACAAGTATATCACATGGATCCAAATAAACAACCAAATTCTCATAATGAGTCACAAATATGATCACATCAAGAACGGTCCAATCCTAAGTTGTTTCATGTCAAATTTGTGTCGTGAGACAACTATGATCAGAACTATAGAGACAATACTCATCAAAAATACATCACACACGAGTTGTCTCTAGAACCCAACTACACTACAAGCGGTATTTATGACTTGTATCATACAAAGGAATTGAGTACAAGTTACTTGCCTTAACCGAAGACGAAACGAACACCAAGAATAATGGGAACGGATTCCCGAAAATGAACAAAACCCACGAACCAAGCAACCCACGTGCAGAACTCCATTAAAAGGAAGAGAAAGAGAGCAATTGGGGTAGCGGCGGCGCTGGCCCTTGCTAGCGCTGCTGCTGCTCCTGGTGCTGCTGCTGGTTGATGTTAGCGGACGGAGAGGGACTGAGGGAGAGAGAGATGGTGAGATGGTGCGATGGTGCTCGGGTGTAGGGGTGTTGGTCGGCTAAGGGATGATCAGCAACAACTAGGGGATCGGGTGAGGGGGTGTTGGTGATCGGGACGGTGGCCTGGGGTGTAGGTTGGGGTTGGGTGACGGCGCAACAGGGAAGGAGAGGAGGTCGGGGAGTAGGGTGATTAGGGTTTAGGGTGGGAGAGAGAGTTTATATATGGTTTAGTTATAGGGTAGTGGGTTGATGGGTAATAGGAGTAGTAGGAGGAGATTGAGTTTAATAGGATTTACATAGGATTTAAAATAGGATTTAGGCTAATTTGGATTTGGTGATTAATTAGGGATCAAAAGCAATAGGATTAGCAATAGGATAAGCAACCAAATCACCACGAGCACCCAAGAACAAAAATAAAGTGAACAAGAACCAAATAAAGAGCGAAATAACAATAACGATCAAGAACAAATCAAGGGACAGAAAAATCAATCACAAGGAGATAAAAAATGAATGAAAATGAATATATATTGAAAACAACTCCAATATACGGTCCAAAATACAAAGAGAGTACAAATACTCAAGAGAGAAGAAAAATATACCAAAAATTAAAAAAATAAAAAATAGGGGTTACAATCCTACCCACCTAACAAAAAAAATTTCGTCCTCGAAATTCAAAAACAATATACATAGGGTAACCCCGAAAAGAAAAGAAACAGAGCAAAACAAAACAAAACAACCACTACTCAAACAAATGAGGAAACTTCTGCTGAATCTCCTCTGCCAGCTCCCAAGTCGACTCTCTAGGCGAGTGAGGATTCTAAGCAACACGAACCAGCTTGATGATCTTATTCTTAAGCACTTTCTCCCGCCGATCCACAATAGCAACTGCGGAATCTCACAAGTCAAATCCGGCCGCACGGTCAACTCAGAGTAGTCGATCACGTGACTCTCATCGTAGATATATCTTCTGAGTTGTGAGACATGGAAAACATCGTGCACTCCTGATAACGCTGGCGGCAAAGCGAGACGATATGCCACCCTGCCTACTCGCTCCAAAATCTTAAACGATCCAATAAACCTAGGGCTAAGCTTGCCCCCACCACCGAACCGAATGACACTGCGCCACGGCGATACCTTTAGGAAAACATGGTCACCAATAACAAACTCCAAAGCCCTCCGATGAACATCAGCCCATCGCCTCTGCCTATCCTGAGCTGCCTGAAGATGCTTCCTGATCTGAGTCACAACATCAACTGTCCTGGTGATCAACACTCCAGACCCAACAACTTCCTCTCACCAATGTCATCCCAGCACACTGGTGGTCTACACTTATGCCCATAAAGTGCCTCGAACAGTGCAGCTTTAAGACTAGCCTGAAAGCTGTTATTGTACGAGAACTCTACGAGATGCAAATGGTCCTCCCAGGATCCACCGAACTGCAACATACAGGATCGCAACATGTCCTCAAGAATCTGAATAGTTCGCTCTAACTGTCCATCAGTCTGGGGATGAAAAGCTGTACTGTACTTCAACTTACTCCCCAAACTAGCCTGAAGACTCTCCCAAAACTGAGATCTGAATCTCTTATCCCTGTCGGATACAATACTAACTGGAACCCCATGAAGCCTGACAATCTCTTGCATGTACTGCTCAGCAAGGATCTCAGTAGACTGACCGATACGAAAGGGAATGAAGTGAGCACTCTTCGTCAAACGGTCAACAATCACCCAAACAGCATTGTGACCCTTAGGATTCCTCGGCAAAGTGGTCACAAAATTCATGGTGATATGCTCCCACTTCCACTCTGGAATAGAAAGCGGTTGAAGAAGTCTAGCGTTTCTCTGATGCTCTGCCTTAACCTGCTGACAGATCAAACACTGAGCAACAAACCGAGCTACAACCCTTTTCATACCATGCCACCAGAAATGAAGCTTCAAATCTCGATACATCTTAGTACCGCCAAGATGGATAGAATACGAAAACTGATGAGCTTCCTCAAGCAATCTCTGACAAACTTCACCCTTAGGGACACACAACCGGGAACCAAAACGAAGCGAACCATCGGCATGAATAACCATGTCCGTTTTGGACCCAGACTCAATCTCAGCTCGAAAACCCTGAACTGCGCATCACCAGCCTGAGCCTCTTTGATCTGATCAACAAGAGAAGACTGAAGCTGGAGCGCAAGACAACACTGACCAGAACTCGGCAACAAAACCTCCAAATCCAACCTCTGTATCTGCTCAATGAGATCACTCTGCTGAGTAAGAAACATAACTGTCGGTCTCCTGCTCAAAGCATCTGGCACCAAGTTTACTTTACCAAGATGGTATTGCAAACTGATGTCATAATCGGTCATAAGCTCCAACCATCGCCTTTGCCTCATGTTTAATTTCTTCTGGGTGAAAACGTACTTGAGAATTTTGCTGTCTGTAATGATCTCCACTGGGTCTCCAAGTAAATAATGTCTCCACAGCTTCAAAGCAAAGATCGCTGCTGCTAACTCCAAGTGTAACACCTCGAATTTGTAAAATCCCGAAAATGCCTGTTTTTATATATTTTGAGTGGTGAAAATTATTTTTGATGTATTTTATTTAAATATTGATACTGGTATGGATATTTGTGGTAGATTGGTACTATTGATATATTGGAGCTACGAGTTGAAATTTTATGTGAAGAGATATTGTTTATTTTTATTTTATTTTATAATTTTGAAGGATTATTACGAGGTAGTTTTAATGTATTTTGTATTGTTTATGATATTAAAGTAGAGATTTGGGACTTATTTGAAATATATTGGGATTTGGGGGCTTATATGTAATTTTCCCCTACACTATTATTTATTTATTTATTTATTTATTTACTCTTTTATAAACCTCCCCCCCCCCCAACCTTTCCTCCTCCCTTTCCTTCTTTTCTGTTTTCCCCCACCAACCAAAACAACCCAGCCGAAACCCATCGGCTGGTGCTCTCCCCACCCGAATCCACCCCATCTCTTCATTGTTTTTAAATTAAATTAGGGGGATGACTAATAGAAGGGTTCTCTACGTCATGGCGGTGTCTGTTTTTCGAAAGGATTTCGGGAAGGTAACCCTATTTTATCTTATTGTATAAAATTAAGTGTTTTCAATTTCTATTGAGTAGAATTATGGTAGTAGGGAGATTATGAGGGGTTGGGTATTATAGATACGAGAAATTAGCAAGTTGATGGAGAATTTGTAAGTTGCTAATAAATTAGGATTTTGAGTTTGTAAAAGAGAATTATATATGTGAGAATTATCTCCTTCGTAGTAGTAGAATTTTTGTAGAACTATTAGAATAAGTTGGGGGTGATTTTAGTAATTGGTTGGGGATAAACATCCCGTAGGAATTTAAATATTACGTGCAATGCACTTGTGCATCCCCGGCGTTCAATAAAATGCCTGAGTGATATTAGAATTAGTGTTGTTATTTTCTGTGGTTGATTTGGATGTTTTGAGCTTTAATTGTTTTGAAACCTGATAATAGGAGATGTTAACGGCATCGGGTGCGGGATGGAGAAGTGATGCTTCGGATCTTCCCGGGCTGTTAGGTGAGTATGAATATATTTACATATCTGTTGTTTTAAGAAAATCTTAGTATAATACGAACGATTTGTATGAATTACGGAATAAGGTGTATGTATATATGGGAATTAGTGTTTGGTGTTGGTGTGCAATATAACGATTAATTACTCATGTCCCTTGTGTATTGATATAAACTTATAGATGATGAATTAGTTAGATATATACGGGATGAGTTATATTTATATAAGATGTCGGTATATGGTGAATTGATGTAATTTTGAATATCTAGTGTGATGGTAACGTATTGGGTGTATTTATATATATATGATGTTGTGATGGGCTGATCTACTGGGCATATGCAAACATGTGATATTGAGATAATAAATAGTATGGTATACTCATGATATGTGGGGTAATGATAAAATAAATAATACAGTACAGTTGTGATGTGCAATATTATGATGTGATGATTTTATATATTAATTACAGTGATATTTTCTTTTGTGTGATGCATTGAACGGGTAAGTGAGATGGTGATCATTATTTATGCGAATAAGTTTAAATAAAAGATGAGATGCTATAGTGATAAAAGGAGATGAAATTATGAAAAGAGAATGTTAATAGCAATAATTTCGGTTGACTAGAATTGATACCCCAGGATAGACCTGGGAGAGCAGATACCTCCGCATAGATCGGAGAGAGAGATGATACCTCAGGGTAGACCTGAGAGAGAGTTGATACCCCACGGTAGACCTGGGAGAGCAGATACCTCCGCATAGACCGGAGAGAGAGATGATACCTCAAGGTAGATCTGAGAGAAAGTTGATACCCCAGGATAAACCTGGGAGAGCAGATACCTCCGGATAGACTGGAGAGAGAGTTGATACTCTAGGATAGACCTGGGGTAAATTGAATATGATATAGAATGTGAATGAGAAAGAGAAGAAAATACCTGGTGTAAAATAAAATGAAATGAAATGAAGTAAGTGTATAGGTGGAACTGAATAAGTGAAAGAAAATGAGTATATGATGAAGAGCATGAAAGAATGTGATTCATGAGTATGCAAGTAAAAATGATTGGTAAAAGGAAGCGTGTGATTAAAAAAGAGAAGCAAAGTAAGATAATATATATGATATAGTATTAGATGAATAGAATTAAAGTAGATTAATAATTGAGCTATTGGCTTAAGATGTGATGAGTTATCACCCAAGTTCTACTTGGGGTGCAGTGATGATTACCCAAGCTATCGACTTTGGGGTGTGGTGTATATTACCCAATCTATGTTTGGGGTGCAGTGTATTATCTAAAAAGAATGAGAGTTAATGTGAATTGTATTATGAGATGAAAAATGAAAAGTAGAATACTTTGTGCTGTGAAATGAAAAAGAAAAAGTGACAATAGCGTATGACCTGTAATGAATATGAGAAAGTGGAGAAAGCAAGTATATTATGAGTTAAGAATAAAGAATAAATAAGTTAATTATGAGATGATATTCAGAAAATACGAAAAGTGTATTAATATGGATTAAATGAAGAAATTGTGTTATGATAATGAATACGGGAAGTAGAGAGAATGCATTATGCATCTTATAAATGAAAGTGGAGATATAATGCGAGAGTGGTCACGAAAATGATTATTAAAGAGAAATATGTTGTGTATGAGTTTGTTGTACCTTGGAAGTGTGTCGAGGAACTACTCGCCCGCTATTTTCGTGGAAATAGTGGGAACTACCTGCCTTGGCACAACTTTCATGATGAATAGGTGAGTTGTTAATATAATGCCGGTATTGTGGGTTGGAAATAAAAAGTGAAGTTAATTGATATATGTGTTATAAGGGGAAATGAAGGTAAGTTGTAACAATGATGAATTTGAGGATGAGTATGATGATGTATTGAGAGTGTAAAGAAGATAGTTGTAATGTATGATGAAAGTAAAAGTAATGTATTGTGAGACGTGATGATATGTGTTATAAGAAATGAATGAATGTGGTGTTATGTAATATGAGAATGAGAAAGAAAGTGTTTATGAATGAATATGAATATGAAAGAATACGAGTCGTGAGTTCGTAGATGCAAATGCATGGCAAATGAAGTGCGTGGTTAAATAAGTATGAAGAAAAGTGGCAGTGACCTTATGTGATTAGTTATGAAAATAAAGAAATGATGAGGTGGTGGTAATTATGAAATGATGAGTATTTGTGTTGGGGATTTCAAAATGGAAAGAAATGGAATGTGAATTAATGTGTTGCTTTGTAATTGAGTATAAATTGAATGAGTTGTATATATATATATATCTATATATATGCAGTCATATATTAATATGATGCATTTAGCGAAGGGTGTGAAGTTATGGATATAGGTAGACGGATGCAGATTTGTCGAGTACTTGATACAAGGTTGTATTCTTGATGCTTTAATGTTCAGATTCAGGTTGAATCTTTTTACTTTGATATTTGTAAGTTTAATATATTTTCGTTATATAGTTTGGTTTATTTATTAGATTAATGAATTATACTCACACCAGAAATGGCTAACCCCTTAGTATTTGGAGGGTTAGGGAGTTCCTGGACTACACTAGATTCCCTACTGTTACAGGTCCTCAGCAGTGCAGAGGTGAGAGATAGATTTGATGGAGTGGAGCTTTTCTTTTTTAAATTTCTGTTTAAGTTAATATGATGAGTGGTAAATTTATGATTTAAATTGTAATTTAGATGTATAAACATGTATATGATGATGATGAGTATAGTGTGGAATAGTATGTTGTGTTTGTGACCCGTACCCATCTCGTTGTGGTGTACCGGGCCCTATGGTAGGTTTTACAAAGGTTTTCTAAAACTTTTACCTCGTTTTCAAAGGAATTTATAGTTTTTAATTGATAATTGATATTCTATTATGAGTTTAGCCCCCAGAGCATGATATTTATATTGCCTGTGTGATTCTGCTCATTTTGGCCTAGGGAGCCCATGATATCATTGCCTGTGATGTGAGCTACGGAATTTAGAGCAGAATTCCGTAAGCTTTTTGTGTTTCGGGGCAAAAATTTTAGGGGAGATTTTGCCAAAATTTTATTTGAAATATACTTATCTTAGTTTATGTTTAAAGTGATATAGAAATTGAAAGAAGTGAATTTGGAGTCAAATTTTTTTTTTGGGGTGTTACACCAAGTCATGAGTAGGATAATTTTTTTCATGCTGCATCAACTGCCTCGATGCATACGCAGTGAACTACATAAGAACTGCCCCAAGACCCTTACCTGAAGCATCACAGTGAACTACAAATCTGTCTAAACCATCTGGAATAGTCAACATAGGCGCTAACGTCAATCTGTTCTTCAACTCAACAAAAACCTCATTGCACTCATCAGACCAACAAAACTTCTGATCCTTTCCTGTCAGTTTAGTTAACGACCCTGCAATCTTCGAAAAATCTTGGACGAATTTTCAATAATAGCCAGAGAGACCAAGAAAACTCTGCACTTCGAAAACCGACTTAAGAATAGGCCAATCCTTCACAACAACAATCTTAGATGGATCAATAGAAACACCATCGCCAGAAATGATGTGCCCCAAGAAAGAAACCCTGTCGAGCCAAAACTCGCACTTACTGAGTTTCCCATAGAGCTGATTCTCTCTCAAAGTCTGCAGAACCACCCTTAGATGCTCAGCATGATCTTCACGATTTCGAGAATATACCAGAATGTCATCGATGAAAACCACCACATATCTATCCAAGAACTGAGAGAAAACCCAGTTCATAGGACTCATGAATATAGCTGGCGCATTAGTGACCCCGAACGACATCACAAGATACTCATAGTGCCCGTATCGAGTTCTGAATGCAGTCTTCTATATATCCGCAGCCTTCACCTTGACTTGGTGATATCCAGAATGAAGATCCAACTTCGAGAAAATAGCAGCCCCACTCAATTGGTCAAACAAATCATCGATCCTGGGCAAAGGATACCGGTTCTACACAGTAACACTGTTCAGTTCCCGATAATCAATGCACAGATGACGACTACCATCCTTCTTGTTGACAAAAAGGACCGAAGCACCTCAAGGCGAAACACTTGATCTGATGAAATCCAAATCAAGCAACTCCTGAATCTGCACCTTAAGCTCTGCTAGCTCAACTGGTGCCATCCTGTAGGGACTCTTCGATATCGGCACAGTACCAGGCTGAACATCAATACCGAACTCCACATCCCTATCACGGGGTAAGCCAGGCAATTCATCTAGAAAAACATCCAAGAAATCCCAAACTACTAGAGGCGCAGCCTCACAGCCTGAGTGCAATTCCATCGTACAATCCACCTGTACAACTGTAGTCTTTGCTCAGCCAAGGGAAGACTCCCCGACATGGAACTCAATTTCTGCTCGATCTGGAATTCTGAAAACAACTTTCTTGACACGGTAATCAATAATGGCATGGGATTCACCCAACCAATCCATACCGAGAATGACGTTGAATTCTGAATTCCCAATTATAATCAGGTTGGCTTTGAAATCTGCGTCCCCAACAACAACGGGACATTGCCTGCACTCACGGGAACAAATGACAACATCACCACCTGTCAAAATGTTCCAAGCCTCAGACATGTTGTTGCAATCCAACTGATGGCGAGCTACAAATCACAAGGATACAAAAGAATGGGTTGCCCCAGAATCAATAAGAACACGAGCAGGAAAAGAGCAAACAAGGATGACACCTAAGGAATCAAAGACAAGGAGAAAAAGGCAAAAAATCAAGGGTAAGGGAAAGCAATGCAGAAGATAGTAGAAAGAAATAAAGTAAGACCAAAAGAAAAGAACAAAAGAGAAAGCAAGGGAAGAAAACAACAAAAGCAAAAATATACCTGCCTTAACTCCTTCAGTTGTCTCAGCATCCACAGCAGTCAAGTGAAAAGCCTGACCTCTCCTCGAAACAGCAGCCCTCTGACCGGCAATCTATCGTTGAGGAGGAAGCGGTGGCCTAACTGGATCACAAGCTGGAGCTGCCTGCTGGATAGGACCCTGGATGGAAAAGCCACAAGCTACTGCGGACAATCCCGCACTAAATGATCGGTAGCACCACACCTAAAGCATCGGCAAGAGGCATGGAAATAGTTCTTACGCTCATGCCCAATGATCTTGCAAAAGTCACAAAAACCACCCCTTGGAAAACCAGCAGAAGGATACGGAGCTGCCCTGACAGGATGGGCATGCACAGACCTCCGAACAGGACCAACAGAAGGCCTAGCAACAGCAGTGGGAATAGTCCGCTGAGAAGAAGTCAAACCACCATGAGTCTGCTTCTGAGCTCGAGCTGCGTTAAGAGCTTCAGCATAAGTACGCAAACGGAGAGAGACAAGATGCCTCTTGATATCCTGCTCAAGCCCATTCGTGGATCTACGAGCCCTATCCTCTTCGGTTGCCACAAGAACGGCAGCGAAGCAGCTAAGTCTAGTAAACTCAACGGCGTACTCATCTACAGACCTGGAACCCTATTGCATGAAAGTCCATGTTACAACATTGTTTGAACAATTATGTAACAAATTCCAAAATAGAATAATGACTTAACCTGTTTTAGAGCCAGGAACTGCTGCTCCATCTCAACTCGAGTACTACCGGGGAAGAATTTCTCCAAGAATCCCCGAGTGAAGGTAGCCCAAGCAATAGGCCTCTCAAGTCGTTCGGACTCGGCCATCCACCAGATATGAGCCAGATCCACTAGCTGGATGGAAACCACACCCACCCTATTAGCCTCGGTAACACGAGCCACTGACAGCAAGCCTCAGTCTGAATCAACCACTGTTCAGCCTCCAAAGGCATCTCAGTGCCGGAAAAACGATCGGGATGCAACCTCATGAAATTCGTGACTGTATTTGGACGAGGCGGAAGAGTAGCCTGCATAGGCACAGTGGGAATCTGACCCCGAGAAGCTTCCAGAGCAGCCATCACCAGATCACTGTGGTTCTGCTACTGATTAATCAGCCGCTCGAGCACAGTAGTGATAGCCTCAATCGGATCAGGCTGAGACTGAGAGGAACCTCTACGAGCCATAGTCTGCACAAAAATCAAAACAATCAGCATTTGGATCCAAGTTGGTAAAAATTTCATTTTGCATATATATGTGTGGGGTTGATGAAATATTGTGCAGATCCCAGTACGAGCCAAACTTGTCTAATATATTAGGTAACTAATACATTAGCCAAACCTGTGCTCTGATACCACTAAATGCCTTGTCATGTCCCGCTTCCCAAAAAGAATACAGAATACGGATATGCGACTCAACCCAGCGAATGATTTGCATCATCCATAAGCTATTCAGAATCTTTACAACAAATCTCAGAATAATCAGAGTCGGAAGGCAAAAGAATCATCCTCACACAGACATATATATCTCAATACAAAATAAAGTGCCAATAGAATTTAATTGAAATCCAATAATATAATAGTCTCAAATAAACAGATCGGAACAAGTTAATATCCTGGGTCACATTGCCTAATTACAAATAAAATCCAAATACTCAAATACATTGTTCAAAAGCAACAGATAATAATAATAGCAAAAGAAGTCCAGCACTAATATTTCATTCCTCCAATACCATCGGGCAAATGATCATCCTGATCTGCAATCAATAAATTACAGAATAAGGAAAAAAACAAGTACCCGTCAATTCAAGTTACGAGCCGCTTGTAATGCAGGATACAAATACATAGGAACTAAACAAAACTAAATAATAACAGAAACAGATATAGCATGGTAAGCATAACAACTAGCATGGTATACCAACATGTGTCAAGTGTCAAGAGTCAAATAGTACACAGATAGATATACAGATAGTGTCAAGTAATGGTGTCACATGATAGTGTCAGACAGATAAAAGATAATCAGATAATCAGATACTCAGATAGCAGATAACAGATAACAGATAACAAATACAGATACAGATGTCAGATTCTTATAAGTCTTGTATTAATTACTAACTAGGTAGCACTTCATGTGCCATCCTTTTATCACATGGTTGCTACATTCAAAACAGTTGTGTTTGTAGATTTCGTAGGGGATCATATAGGGCCGTGTACTTAGGGTTCAGACAGACAGATATCAGATAACAGAATCTAGACAGACAGATAGAAACTAGTGGTTCTCTTCTCCTCTACACCTTCCTATAAGAAGTAATGTAGACAGGGTACAAATAACAAATCACAAATAATCATATGGGAAACACGGGCCCCCTTCTAAGTACATATTTCTATGCTTTTCCACTACTATATCTTTCACATAAACCCCGGCTTGATCATTTTATAATTATTATCAAACAGATGTGTATGTGCATGAAACAGAGTAAGTCTAGCATGATATTACGATTAGCAAGTTCAGAATAATAGATAAGCATGTACAGATGGTAAATAGTCACATAACAGAAGAAAATAGGGTAATATCTAATTCGGAACAACACGACAGTACAGTACTAAAATAGCGATTTCCGTTACCACAAATATCAAAACCTAGATCCGTCAGAGAATTTGGAAAATAGACTTCCAACTGAATTCAGGGAATATATATAAGTCATATAGTGTTTCAGAAAAACATGAGTCAAAACTGATTTGAATCC
The DNA here is from genome assembly GCA_017893485.1 of Hemerocallis citrina. Lineage (NCBI taxonomy): Eukaryota > Viridiplantae > Streptophyta > Magnoliopsida > Asparagales > Asphodelaceae > Hemerocallis > Hemerocallis citrina. Next base: position 187,144,084 of record CM030360.1, read on the forward strand.
AGAAAATACGTTCAGCCAGAAATCAATAAATCGAATTCACAGTTAGGATAACTTCATTAAAATACCTCAAATAAATCCAGGAAAAATCTGGGATATATAATCCTCTATATGTCTAGTATCAAAATATAAAGTTTCATAATATTCCAGTAAAATTAGTTTAATCAACAAAAATCAGAAAACATCAAGAAACGATAGTTTGGCAAATCTGGAATTCCCAACACTGCTGTACGAAAACTTCAATATCTCGCAAACTGTGAAACAAAATCCAGATCCGTTAAAAGGAGATGAAAATAGACAAAATAAGCTAACTTTCATATTTCACAAATAGTTTTCATACAGTAGAAGGAATTAAGGTGAAAATACAATTCTTTACAGAACAGTGATGAACCAAATATTATTCACTTTTAGGAGCAATAATCTTAAGGCAATTAGACATTTAAATACTCTATATGTGGTATTTATGCTTCTTTTCTCTTTTTCCATAGGAAACAACCAAAAGCAGCAAAACGAAGCAGATTCCAGACTAACACAGACTGAGAGGATGATATACAGGGAACAGCAGAGATAAGTCGACTGACTCTTCAACCAGGCGACTGGGCAAAGAGTTTGATAAGGCTCAGCACAGTCGACTGCTCCCCAAGACAGTCGATTGGTACGCGGCGAGTCAGAAGATAAGAACAGATGCATCCTCATCCAAATCCGAATCAAAATTAAGCTATCCAATCCCAGGTGTTTTCTGCAAATAACAACTTCTCAAACAAACAAAGCAAAAAGCACGTGGTGAGCAGATAAGGAAGGAAAGAAGAAAAAGAGAAAGAAATAAACAGCTGATGAAGATAAGGAAAGAAATAACAAAAGAAGAGGACTTCTCTGCAAAAAGGAAAACCCTAATTCTCTTCTCTTGTTCTATAAATACCAATCAAGAAAGAAGCGAAGGGGCTCTCTCTGGCTTTCTCTCTTCCGCACACACCATCAGCCGAATCACAAGAGTTCCTGAACGATCAAGCCATCAACAAAGAGCAGCACGACATCAACATAGAAGAAGGAGAAAGGAGATCAAGTACTAAGAAGAGAACGGCCGATCTACTGTGTGACAGCCAGCCGATCATCCTAGCCGAACTACATCAGTTTATTCCTTCTCTTTCTAATTTTTTTATGTTAACCATGTATTCGAACTTGTTGATTAATAAAAGTATTATTATGTAGAACTAAATTCATAGTTGGGTAGATTGAAGCCGTAGTCATGTAGTGCTATATTCTTCTGAAATCTTCTACTTTACTTATTGATTGAATCTGTTTGAATTGATATAGATTTATGATAATCAAACTTGTTCTCAAGTTCTGAGAGCAGTCGACTGAGGTGAGAGCCAGTCGACTGACATACAGAACTTGAGAATATCAAGTTTGCATTACCATCTATCTGAATTTGTTATATGAGCATATTGAGACGACCCGTATCTCGTGTTCATAACTTGTAACAAGGGAAACCTTAGGGGTTCTTGGTTTAATCAACTTGAGGGATCTAGATCTGATCCCAATTTCTAGAACCTTGAGTGTTTGTTCGTTTCCACTGTTCTTATGTTTTCTTTAAGTGCAACTTAGTAGATACCATGCTAAATACTTAATGAAAGAAACGAATTAGAGTAGATACCATGCCTAATTCTTGGCCTAGGGAAACATTACTTTAAGGAGTAGATATCATGCCCTTGAAGAGAACAAACATGAGTAATAAGAAGAAGTTCAGAAGGTAACTTAGCATTGTTGACTATTGGTGGAGATCTAAACCCAACTACTTTATAAATATTTGTGATTCAGCATTTCTTAATTTAGTTTTAATCTTTTTTATTCCTTTTAGATCTTTAAAACAACTCTTTATGATTCTTATTCTTTTTATTGATTAGTAAGTTAAAGTCTACAATCTCTGTGGGATCGACCCTTGCTATTGCTACGCTTCTATAAACGATTCGTACACTTGCAAGGTTTTAATTTGTGTCTAGTTTATCTATTTACTTAGATCATCTAGATTGCACAACAAGTTTTTGGCGCCGTTGCCGGGGATTGTCTAGTATTTTAACTTATAGATCAGTAGAAAATTTTTATTTCTCTTTCTTCTTTTATTTTTATTTTTTCTTTTAGGTTACAGGATTTTGGTGGATGCACGGAAGGAGATCACTTCGTCCAGAGCTACTACCTATTGACGCAGAAACAGAACGCACTTTGCACAGACTAGGTAAGCTGTCTGCAGCACACCAGTCGACTGTCACCACGAACCAGTCGACTGCACAGAGACCCAGTTCACATACAGCAATGGGTGAGGAAATGCCAATTCGAGTGCCAATGCAGGACAAGTTCACGCCTAAGAATATCGAGCAACCTTCTTGCATTGCGTATCAACCTAATGTCACAGGGAACATGCATCTATCTCCTCAGTTACTTAGTATGGTTCCCCACTTTAGTGGCAGACCAGATGAAGAGCCTCATCTCCATTTACAAGACTTTTTCGATCTTTGCAGGACACAAAGCGTCCAAGGGCTTACCCCTGAACAAATCAGGTTAATCTTGTCTCCTTTCACCTTAAAATTTAACACTAAACTATGGTATAATTCTTTGGAACCAGGATCAATAAACTCATGGGAGCAATTGGCGACAAAGTTCTTAAAAGAATTCTTTCCAGCCCAAAAGACAAAACAGCTGAAAAGGGAGATTCAACTCTTCCAACAAAAGGATGGAGACTTATTCTTCGAAGCATGGAAAGATTTCAAGAACAAACTTCTCAAATGCCCTACGCACAATATGCCTAAAGATGATCAGGTACAAGCTTTTTATGAAGGTTTAAATGATACTAACAAGGCAATTGTGGATTCAGCTTGCAACGGGATCTTAATGAGGAAAAGCGGTGAAGAGGCCATTGAACTATTTGAAGAACTCAGCGAGAATTCACAACAATTCTCAACAAGGAGGGGCCCTTCCAAAAAACAGGGAGTTTACGAAATTTCTAATAGCAATAACATTCAACTAGAAATGGTAAACATGAATAAGAAAATTGATATGCTGGTTAATGCAATGTCGATGATGGAAGGAGTTAAAAATCAAACAAATGAAATTTGTGCAATTTGTTCTCATGTAGATCATACCACTTATACATGTCCCATGTCTTCTTTCACAGATCAGGAGCATGCAAACTATGTAGGTCGAGGAGTGTTTCCACAAAAGAACAAACCTTTCTCGAACACATACAACCCAGGGTGGAGGAACCATCCAAACTTCTCCTGGAGCAATAATCAGAATAATCAAGGCACTCAACCTTCACAAGGACATGCACGGAACTTCCAAATGGAAAGTGGGTTTGATAGGCCAAGTCAAGAATAGAAGAAGTTGGATTTTGAATCCACCGTTCTTCAATTGCTCCAACAACAACATCAGACAACCAACCAACAAGGGCAAGCAATTCAGAAGTTGGAAACGCAGATTGGCCAAATTGCGAAAGAATTAAGCGAACGAAAGGCAGGGGAACTTCCTTCACAAACCATACCAAACCCTGGAGGCCAAGAACAGCTCAAATCAGTAACAACTCTCAGAAGTGGTAAGACAATTGACAACAAGGTTGGAGCACACACCGAAGAAACAGAAACACAACCATCAAAAGTTTTGGGTTCAAACAAGGTAAGTGAAAAAGAAAGAACAGTTGTGCCACCATTCCCTCAAAGGTTAGTCAAGCAAAAGAAAGAACAACATTTATTTGACATCTTTGAAACTCTCAGAAAGGTAGAAATTAATATCCCCCTACTTGATGCTATTAAACAAATTCCTTCTTATGCTAAATTTTTGAAAGAATGGTGTACTCACAAAAGAACATTTCAGGTTAGGGAGGATGTGGCTTTGACAGAAGAAGTGAGCGCTGTCCTATTAAGAAAATTACCTCCCAAATTAAAAGACCCAGGTAGTTTTACCATTCCTTGCAGGATTGGTGAGCACTTCTTTGAGAAAGCACTACTAGACTTGGGGGCAAGCATCAATCTTCTCCCGTACACCGTTTATGAAAAGCTAGGATTGGGGGAACTCCAACCAACATCCATCACGTTGCAATTGGCGGATCGCAGTATCAAAAGACCTAGAGGTATTTTGGAAGATGTCCTAGTTCAGGTAAACGATTTCATTTTGCCTGCTGATTTTGTTGTGCTGGATATGGAAGAATCTTCAATGCCATCGTCTCTACCAATCATTTTAGGTAGGCCCTTTATGAGTACAGCTGATATAAAAATTTGTGTTAAAAAGGGTACTATAAGTATGAAGATAAACGGAGAGAAGGTTGAATTTAAAATGTTTGATACACTGAAATTACCACATGATGATCATGAATGCTATAATGTTGATGTGGTGCAAGATATTGTTGATCAAACATTTCAGGTACATAGCGTTGAACCACTACAAGCCACAATTACACAATCTCTAACTTTATCTAATGATGAACAGGAATACGAGGACTGGGGGATTGCAGAGACAGTACATCACCTTGAAACTCCAAAGTCATACTCAGGTAAGTCTGCACCTGTGTTTGAAAAATTGGTGACTGATGACATTTTTGTTTCTGCAGGCAAGTCGACTGGTGGACCAGACAAGTCGACTGGTGTACAGGCTGAGTCGACTGCACCGAGACTTCCAGACATAGAGCTTAAGCAGTTGCCTGACCATTTGAAGCATGCATATTTGGGTGAGAACCAGACGCTACCAGTAATAATTGGTGCAAACTTGAGTGCACAGGAAGAAGAGAAGTTGCTGAGGGTACTACGAGAACACAAGAGTGCAATAGGATGGACGATTGCAGATATCAAAGGAATAAGTCCATCCAAATGCATGCATCGAATACTCCTTGAAAACAATGCAAAACCAAGCAGGGAGGCACAGAGAAGGCTTAACCCAAACATGAAGGAAGTGGTAAGAGCAGAGATTCTGAAGCTACTAGATGTTGGCATCATCTACCCCATCTCAGATAGCAAATGGGTAAGTCCTATACATGTAGTGCCTAAGAAAAGTGGAGTCACAGTAGTGAAGAATGAAGAGAATGAGCTTATCCCTACAAGAGTGACCACAGGATGGAGGGTTTGCATTGATTACAGAAAATTAAATAATGAAACCAGGAAAGATCACTTCCCTCTTCCTTTTATTGATCAAATGTTAGAAAGATTAGCAGGATATAGTCATTATTGCTTTTTAGATGGTTATAGTGGCTATAATCAAATTGCTATTGCTCCAGAAGATCAAGAAAAAACCACTTTCACATGTCCTTTTGGTACTTTTACATACAGGAGGATGCCCTTTGGATTGTGCAATGCACCAGCAACATTTCAAAGATGCATGATGAGTATATTTTCAGACTTGGTGGAAAGGTTCATTGAGGTATTTATGGATGATTTTAGTATTTTTGGATCTTGTTTTGATGAATGCCTTAACCATTTGCAGTTTGTGCTTAAAATATGTGAAGAATGCAATTTAGTGCTGAATTGGGAAAAGTGCCATTTTATGGTACAACAAGGTATTGTGTTGGGACATGTGGTATCCAAAAGAGGCATAGAGGTAGACAAGGCGAAAATCGATATAATATCAAAACTACCCCCTCCCACTACAGTTAAGGGTGTTAGGAGTTTTCTTGGACATGCAGGGTTCTATAGACGATTTATAAAAGATTTCTCAAAAATCTCCAAACTCCTTTGTGACTTGTTGGCTAAGGATGTTGAGTTTGTATGGACAGAAGAGTGCACAAATGCTTTTAATACATTGAAAAATCTTCTCATTTCTGCACCTATTGTCATGGCACCAGATTGGAGCCATCCTTTCGAGCTAATGTGTGATGCAAGTGATTATGCTTTAGGGGCTGTGTTAGGTCAAAGAATCAATAAGAAACCCCATGTTATTTACTATGCTTCTCGAACTCTAAATGATGCACAGCTAAATTATTCCACCACTGAAAAAGAAATGTTAGCTGTTATTTTTGCTGTAGAGAAGTTTAGATCATATTTGATTGGTTCTAAAGTTATTGTTTTCACTGACCATGCTGCTTTGAGATATTTGTTTGCTAAAAAGGATGCTAAGCCTAGGTTAATCAGATGGGTGCTGTTGCTTCAAGAATTTGATCTTGAGATTAGAGATAAAAAAGGAAGCGACAATGTTGTTGCAGATCACATGTCCAGGCTACTGCAGGAGGAAGAAAGAATTGTGCCCCCACTTAATGAAACTTTCCCAGATGAAAATCTATTTGAAATAAACATATCATCGGGACAGTCGACTGGTAACAGGACCAGTCGACTGGTATCCCACTGCTCAAATTTTCCATGGTTTGCAGATATTGTAAATTATCTCACTGCTCATGTTTTCCCTCCAGGTATGACAAGTCAGGAAAGGAAGAGACTGGTGGCTATGTGCAAGCACTATTATTGGGATGATCCTTATTTGTTCAAATTTTGCCCTGATCAAATTATAAGAAGATGTGTGGCAGAAGAAGAGCAAATGAGTATTCTACAACATTGCCACCAATACACATGTGGAGGACATTTTGGACCAAAAAGAACAGCACTCAAGGTATTGCAATCTGGATTTTATTGGCCTAAAGTATTCAGAGATGCTTTTTCTTTTTGCAGGACTTGTGACAAATGCCAAAGGACAGGCAACATCTCTTCTAGAAATCAAATGCCACTGCAAAACATCCAAGTGATCGAGCTTTTTGATGTTTGGGGAATCGACTTCATGGGTCCCTTTCCTAACTCATTTGGTTATTTATATATACTTGTTGGTGTGGATTATGTGTCTAAATGGGTCGAGGCTGTCCCCTCAAAAACTAATGATCACAAAGTTGTTGTCAAGTTTTTGCAGGAGAACATTTTCACTAGGTTTGGGACACCACGAGCAATAATTAGTGATGGAGGGAGCCACTTCAACAACTTTCCGTTTGCTTCTTTGATGAAGAAATATGGTATCACACATAGAGTGGGCACCCCATATCATCCTCAAACTAGTGGGCAGGTGGAGATCAGCAACAGAGAAATTAAGAGCATTTTGGAAAAGACAGTCAACACAAGGAGGCAGGATTGGTCGCTGCGCTTGAATGATGCATTATGGGCCTACCGAACAGCTTACAAAACACCCATTGGCATGTCACCATACCGATTGGTTTTTGGAAAAGCTTGTCATTTACCAGTGGAGTTGGAACATAAAGCTTATTGGGCCATTAAAAGGTTCAATTTTGATATGAAACAAGCAGGTGACAAAAGAAGATTGCAATTAAATGAGCTTGAAGAGTTTAGGCATGACGCTTATGAAAATGCAAAATTGTATAAGGAAAGGACAAAGTTGTACCATGACAAACAGCTAGCAAGGAAGGAGTTTTATGAAGGGCAGAAGGTATTGATATACAACTCAAGATTGAGACTTTTTCCAGGCAAGCTTATGTCAAGATGGTATGGCCCATACACTGTCACGAGAGTCTTTCCACATGGCGCTTTGGAGGTTCATAGCCAAGCAAAGAATCAAACATTTAAGGTGAACGGGCATAGAGCGAAGCCATACATAGAGATGAGTCTAGAACCGCAAGATGAAGATGTGAATCTTCAAACCATTCAATACATGGCATGAACTCATCATGTCTAGCTGAAGACAGAAAACACAGCGCTTATTGGGAGGCAACCCAAGTTTCAGGGGAGTATTTACACTTTCCCTCTATTTTCTTTTATTTTCATCTTTTATTTTCAGTCTCTCCTTACTAGATGGTGACACATGCCTACTTTTAAATCTTCTTTCGAACATTGAGGACAATGTTCCATCTAAGTTTGGGGGTATTAGGGTTATTAAATTTTTGAGTCTTTTGAAATTTTTTTTTTTTAGGATAAACAATTTCTCATAAAGTAATAGTAAGGATACTTATTTACTTTAGGATTGTTGAGTTTCATAATGCCCTACAAAGTTATATGAGTCATGCGATTATACACAATAAACAAATGTGATGCTTTTTCTGGCGATTATTCCCTTTAGATCTAGTCCTAAATTGAGTTTAAGTAAATAGAGTGATAAATAATAATAATAATAATAATAATAATAATAATAATAATAATAATATCATGAATAAAGTCAATCTACTCCAATATTTTGAGTTGCTTAGTAACTAGGGGTATTCATCACAAATGTTTACTTTTACGTCAAACGGCAACTTGAAATATGAGTATGTAAAGCACTTTAAAGTTTGTGACTTGCTGAGTAACCGGGTGGATTCATCACAAATGTTTTGCATTCGCGTAAAAAGGCAAGTGACAACTTTAGAGAAAAAAAAAAAAAAAAAAAACTCTAGTTTGCTACTCGGTTTGTAGTAGAGAAAAGGGGATAATCACAGATTGAGTAGTCGCATACTATAACTACATTAATTGTATGACAAATATGATGAAGTTTGGGGATTATGACTAAACAATTGCACTAAAGAAAGTGAGTGTGTTTAATTTTACTTTATCTGAAATTGTTTATATTTCTATATGTTGATGCTCACATAATAAGAGTTCTTGGTGGTTGAGTCTATCATTATTAGTATCCTCTTGTTCATAAATTCACTTTTTGCTTGAGGACAAGCAAAAGCTAAGTTTGGGGGTATTTGATGAACCAAATATTATTCACTTTTAGGAGCAATAATCTTAAGGCAATTAGACATTTAAATGCTCTATATGTGGTATTTATGCTTCTTTTCTCTTTTTCCATAGGAAACAACCAAAAGCAGCAAAACGAAGCAGATTCCAGACTAACACAGACTGAGAGGATGATATACAGGGAACAGCAGAGATAAGTCGACTGACTCTTCAACCAGGCGACTGGGCAAAGAGTTTGATAAGGCTCAGCACAGTCGACTGCTCCCCAAGACAGTCGACTGGTACGCGGCGAGTCAGAAGATAAGAACAGATGCATCCTCATCCAAATCCGAATCAAAATTAAGCTATCCAATCCCAGGTGTTTTCTGCAAATAACAACTTCTCAAACAAACAAAGCAAAAAGCACGTGGTGAGCAGATAAGGAAGGAAAGAAGAAAAAGAGAAAGAAATAAACAGCTGATGAAGATAAGGAAAGAAATAACAAAAGAAGAGGACTTCTCTGCAAAAAGGAAAACCCTAATTCTCTTCTCTTGTTCTATAAATACCAATCAAGAAAGAAGCGAAGGGGCTCTCTCTGGCTTTCTCTCTTCCGCACACACCATCAGCCGAATCACAAGAGTTCCTGAACGATCAAGCCATCAACAAAGAGCAGCACGACATCAACATAGAAGAAGGAGAAAGGAGATCAAGTACTAAGAAGAGAACGGCCGATCTACTGTGTGACAGCCAGCCGATCATCCTAGCCGAACTACATCAGTTTATTCCTTCTCTTTCTAATTTTTTTATGTTAACCATGTATTCGAACTTGTTGATTAATAAAAGTATTATTATGTGGAACTAAATTCATAGTTGGGTAGATTGAAGCCGTAGTCATGTAGTGCTATATTCTTCTGAAATCTTCTACTTTACTTATTGATTGAATCTGTTTGAATTGATATAGATTTATGATAATCAAACTTGTTCTCAAGTTCTGAGAGCAGTCGACTGAGGTGAGAGCCAGTCGACTGACATACAGAACTTGAGAATATCAAGTTTGCATTACCATCTATCTGAATCTGTTATATGAGCATATTGAGACGACCCGTATCTCGTGTTCATAACTTGTAACAAGGGAAACCTTAGGGGTTCTTGGTTTAATCAACTTGAGGGATCTAGATCTGATACCAATTTCTAGAACCTTGAGTGTTTGTTCGTTTCCACTGTTCTTATGTTTTCTTTAAGTGCAACTTAGTAGATACCATGCTAAATACTTAATGAAAGAAACGAATTAGAGTAGATACCATGCCTAATTTTTGGCTTAGGGAAACATTACTTTAAGGAGTAGATACCATGCCCTTGAAGAGAACAAACATGAGTAATAAGAAGAAGTTCAGAAGGTAACTTAGCATTGTTGACTATTGGTGGAGATCTAAACCCAACTACTTTATAAATATTTATGATTTAGCATTTCTTAATTTAGTTTAAATCCTTTTTATTCCTTTTAGATCTTTAAAACAACTCTTTATGATTCTTATTCTTTTTATTGATTAGTAAGTTAAAGTCTACAATCTCTGTGGGATCGACCCTTGCTATTGCTACGCTTTTATAAACGATTCGTACACTTGCGAGGTTTTAATTTGTGTCTAGTTTATCTATTTATTTAGATCATCTAGATTGCACAACAAACAGCGAGCAAAATTCAGGAAGTATAGTTTTTATAAATAGCATGAATCGAAATATAAATCTCATCAATAAAATCCACCAAAATTCTGGATAATCCCCAAATAGGTTTAGAAATACTGTGCAAAATTTTAGATCAAAATAATATATTTAGCACCAGTATCAAAATAGTTTAGTCATCAAAATTATCAAGAAAACAAAATCTGGGAATAAAATACACCTCTGTAGTAAAACAACCACATCTCACACATACGAGAACGAAATCGATCACTGTCAGAAAATTTGGAAAGAAGACAGATTTCTCTAAAAATCATGTTCACAACTAAAGTTAATATACTGACCTTGATATAGTCTAAAATACCAATCAAAACAGATCATCGACAAAATAAAGAATTTCTTTTAGAAACAACCAACATAAATCATACGAAACTTGTTCCAAACACAACCAAACGTGAAATAGAGTCTACTAAGTGTCCAAACAATATGAAATAGGGTATATAGCATGTTCACAACAAGTATATCACATGGATCCAAACAAACAACCAAATTCTCATAATGAGTCACAAATATGATCACATCAAGAACGGTCCAATCCTAAGTTGTTTCATGTCAAATTTGTGTCGTGAGGCAACTATGATCAAATAGCACTATAGAGACAATACTCATCAAAAATACATTACACACAAGTTGTCTCTAGGACCCAACTACACTACAAGCGGTATTTATGACTTGTATCATACAAAGAAATTAAGTACAAATTACTTACCTTAATCGAAGACGAAATGAACACCAAGAATAACGGGAACGGATTCCTGGCAATGAACAAAACCCACAAACAAATCCACGAACCAAGCAACCAACATGCAAACCACGTGCACGTGCAAAACTCCACCAAAAGGAAGAGAGAGAGAGAGAGAGCGGTCGGGGTAGCGGCGGCACTGGCCCTTGCTGGCACTGCTACTGCTTCTTGTGCTGCTACTTGTCAACACCGGTGGATGGAGATGGACGGAGGGAGAGAGAGATGGTGAGATGGTGCGATGGTGCTCTGGTGTAGGGGTGTTGGTCAGCTAGGGGATGATCGACAGCAACTAGGGGATCGGGTGAGGGGGTGTTGGTGATCGGGACGACGACCTGGGGTGTAGGTCGGGGTTGGGTGATGGCACAACAGGGAAGGAGGGGAGGTCGGGGGGTCGGGTGATTAGGGTTTAGGGTGAGAAAGAGAGTTTATATAGGGTTTAGTTACCCAGCCGACGGAGGTCATTGAGGAAGATCTCTGTCCAAGGCCCATGAGCAGCCTTGAAACGATTTCATAATGAGTGCCCTCTTCTAGAGTGTTAGGGGGCTGGGGGGAAGGGGTAAGAGAGATATGGTCAGGGATGTCATTATGAGTTCTAAGACAGATGTAGTAGGGTTGCAGGAGACCAAACTCATACAAGGGTTTAAACTCAAAAGGCTAAGGGGTAATAGAATCAAGGAATGGGTGATACGCCCTTTCTCTGGTGCATCCGGGGACATTTCTATTGGATTCAATTTGGATATCTTCACCTGTCTAGATGAATTTAGTGGTGCTTTCTCTTTGTCTATCCGACTACAGCGTTGGTCTGACAACTGGTTGCACACGTTCACGGTGATCTATGGGCCGAATCAAGCCAGTGCTCGAGGTGCATTTTGGCAAGAGCTTTTTGATATCTGAGGCCAATGGCCGGAAGCCTGGATTGTGGGGGAGGGGGGATTTCAATATCACTTGATTTGCATTTAAACATCGGGGCAAAGGATTGAGCGACAGGCATAGGGAAGAATTTGATAGGGTGATCATTGATTCTGAATTGATCAACATCCCCATTAATGATAGACTATTTACTTGGTCGAACATGCAAGCTTCTCCGATCATGGCTATGTTGGATAGAATCCTAGTCTCACTGGATTGGGAAGCTAAATTCCCGTTGGCATCTGCTAAAACTATTCCGAGGCCTACGTAGGACCACATCCCCATCTACCTCGACGTTGGAGAGCAGGGACGCCAAATACCAAGGAAGTTCATATTTGAGAAGGCATGGTTAGAAGTTCAGGGCTTCCACCACATGGTAATGGAAAACTAGGTGCTCCCTACTCGGGGATCGGATGCTTCATCCCGATGGTGTGAAAAACTTTGCAGGCTGTGAAAGAGGTTGAGCCGATGGAATCGCTCTAGATTATCGACAACTTGGCATGCAAAAGAATCCTTTTCGGAGGGAATCGACAAGTTTGAGAGATTGGAAGAGTGTCGTTTCCTCTCCCAGGAAGAAAGAAACAGATTTTTTGAGCTACGGGACAATATTGCTAATCTCTATAAGCTAGAGAAGATCAAATGGCAACGTCTAGGATTACATGGCTTAAAGAGGGAGACGCGAACACAGCCTTCTTTCACCGAGTCGCTAGTGCCAGGCGTGGATCTAACCTTATCCTTTCCATCCAAATTGAAATGGGTACAATGAAACTGAAATTTCGAAGACCTTTCAAGGCTATTACAATGGCCTTTTTGGGACGAAGAATGAGTTCAGGGTCCAGCTTAGGGATGATTTCTGGCATGATACTCAGAGCGAGTTGGCTGACTCGCTAAGTGATTTGGAAGTACCTTTCTCTGAAAAGGAAGTGGAAAAGGCGATCACTCAAATGGGAGCAGATAAGGTGCCAGGACCAGACGGTTTCCCCATGATGTTCTACCAAGTATTTTGGGAAGAAATAAAAAGGGACGTTATGGCTATGATGGACGAATTCTTCCACAACAATCTCAGAATGGGTATGTTCAACTTTGCTGAAGTTTTCCTCACCCCGAAACGGGAAGAGTCCACTTGTGTGGGTGATTTTAGACCTATTAGCCTTTTGAACTGTTCGGTTAAGATTATCACTAAGGTCCTGGCCAATTGCTTGGAAAGCATCATGGACAACTTAATTAGCCACGCGTAGTACTGTTTCATTAGGGGCAGATGCATCTTGGATAGTGTGGCCACCGCAAAACAAGTTATTCATCAATGTCATATTGGCCAATCTAAGAAATTCCTTCTGAAACTGGATTTTGAGAAAGCATATGACTCCGTCGACTGGGATTGCTTGCTGGGGGCACTTAAAGGGAGAGGCTTTGGGGATAAATGGATCAGGTGGATTAGCTAATGCTTACACGCGAGTAAAATGGCAATTTCAGTTCATGGGCGTTCTGGCCAACCGTTCACATGCAAGAAGGGCCTCCGGCAAGGGGACCCTCTATCACCACTACTCTTTACTATTGTAGCTGATGTCCTTAGGGGTATGCTAGATAACTGTAGGCTACACCTGTTGCTAGCAGTAACACTCAACAACGGTGCACGATTTTACAGTATGCAGATGACACTCTCATTTTTGGAAATGGGACCATGACGGAAACAATTTGCTTTAAAGGAGTTCTCTACTGCTTTGAAGCTTGGTCAGGTTTAAGGATTAATTCCCACAAGAGCGCATTGATCCCTATTGCCCTTTCCGAAGCAGAAGCGGAGTCTCATGCTACCATTCTTAATTGTAGGAAGGAAAATTTCCCAATTACGTATCTGGGTCTGCCGCTTAGACCAGGGAAGCTTACAAAGTCTGCCTGGCTCCCCATTATTGATAGGGTGGAGGACAGACTGGCAGGATGGAAAGGAAAGTCTCTCTCCCTATGGGGAAGAGTGGTCCTTATTAACTTTGTACCGTCTAATTTGTCCATTTACTACATGTCGTTCTTTGAACTGCCTAAGTGGGTGATTCAGAGGATTGACCGCATTCGCAAGAGATTTCTCTGGAAGAGCTCTGATACGAATGGGGGCGGATCCCACCTGATCAAATGGAGTATTGCATGCATGAAAAAGAAGCATGGCGGGCTAGGTATCATTGATTTGAGAGACATGAACCTTGCTCTCCTAGAAAATGGTGGTGGAAGGTGTCCCACCCTAATGGCGAAGGCTGGCAGGAGTTCATTCAACCCTACCTTAGGGGGAAAGGTACGAGAACCTTAGGCTTTCGGGTAGGGTCCAAAGTTTCCCGGTTTTGGAAAGGGATTGCAAACACTAGCGGGCCTTTCAATTTGGTGGTTACTTCGGCTATTAGCAATGGTCGGTCCACTAGATTCTGGTGGGACAAGTGGTGCGGTGCCCACTCCCTTAAGGAGAATTTTCCAGACCTGTAGAGCAGACGACCCTTCTGAATGCCTTCGTGGCTAAGACGTGGAGGAGGGGAACTTGGAAACCGTCATTCCGAGTCCATCTCAGTCAAGGGTTACAGCTGCGGTGGATTGAACTCCATAATTACATTGCATGAAACGGGGCAATTTGCGCTCAAGGCCCTGACCAAATGCATTGGGGACTCGAGACCAAAGGCTTCTTCACTGTTAGGTCTCTTTATCATCGTATTCACTTCCGAGGATGTAAGCCCAGTTGGGCACATGTGCTATGGAAGGCCAAAGCTCCCCTTAAAGTTAGGGTCTTTCTCTGTCTAGTCCTCAATAATGTCATTGATGAACATATTATTATTCACATTTAGAAGCAGTAATCTTATTATAAATGCACATTTAAAAGCTCTATATGTGGTATTTAACTCTTATTTTCTCTTTTCCATAGGAAACAGTCTATAACAGCAAAACGAAGCAAATTCAGGATTGTAAGGATGAAACACAGGAAACTGAAGAGATCAGTCGACTGATCATGCTTACAGGCGACTGGACAGAGGGAATCAAGTTTACACAACAGGCGACTGGGCTGATGAGTCATGAAAATACTAAAGTCTCGACACAGTCGACTTACATCCAGAGGCAGTCGACTGATAGGCGGCGGAGTAAACAGATAAGATATTCGAAGATTCATCCAAATCTAATTTCAAATCTATTTGAATCCAGATTTATGCAAATCAAATCTAGAGACTGGGGATTTCCAAGAGCACGTGGTTAACAGATAAGGAAGGAAAGAAGAAAAGAGAAAGAAATAAATCATCAAATCAAACAAAGAAGGATTTTCCTGAAAAAGTGCAAAACCCTAATTCTCAGCCGTGTTCTATAAATATCAGAAAAGAAGCATTATCTAGGGCTCTCTCTCTCGGCTCTCGTCATCTCCCCATCATCCACCACCGAATCACAAGAGTTTCTAAGCGTTCAAGTCATCAACAGGGGCATTATTCTACCAGCATCAAGGAAGGAGATAGGAGATCCAGTATTCCAAGGCAGTCGACTGTGTGACAGCCAGACGACCTCATTGCCGGACTTCATTAGTTTATTTCTCTTCTCTTTATTCTTTTATGTTGATCATGTATTCGAACTTGTTGATTAATAAAAGTATTATTATGTGGAACTAAATTCTATAGTTGGGTAGATTGAAGCTGTAGTTATGTAGTGCTATATTCTCTTGAACTCTTTTATCTTACTTATTGATTGAATCCGTTTATATTGGTATAGATTGATGATAACCAAACTAGTTCTTGAAGTCTGAGAGCAGTCGACTGAGGTGAGAGCCAGTCGACTGACGAACAGAGCTTGAGAAATCCAAGTTTGCATTACCATCTATCTGAATCTGTTATATGAGCATATTGAGACGACCCGTATCTCGTGCCTGTAATTGTAACAAAGGAATCTTTAGGGGTTCCTGGTTCAATCAACTTAAGGGATCTAGATCTGATACCAATTTCTAGAACCTTGAGTGTTTGTTCGTTTCCACTGATCTTATGTTTTCTTTAAGTGCAACTTAGTAGATACCATGCTAAACACTTAATGAAAGAAACGAATTAGAGTAGATACCATGCCTAATTCTTGGCCTAGGGAAACAATACTTTAAGGAGTAGATACCATGCCCTTGAAGTGAACAAACATGAGTAATAAGAAGAAGTTCAGAAGGTGACTTAGCATTACTGACTATTGGTGGAGATCTAAACCCAACTACTTCATAAATATCTGTGATTCAACATTCCTTAATTTAGTTTAAATCTTTTTATTTCTCTTAGACTTCCAAAACAACTCTTTATGATTTTTATTCTTTTTATTGATTAGTAAGTTAAAGTCTACAATCTCTGTGGGATCGACCCTTGCTATTGCTACACTTTTCTAAACGATTCGTGCACTTGCGAGGTTTATAATTTGTGTCTAGTTTGTCTATTTATTTAGGTGACTAGAAACCAACAACAGTCATCTTGACCAGAGAAAATCCCAAAAGACAACCCCAGATCGTGACCAACTGTGGTTTTTGTAACTTCCATGCGGAGTCATTGAATCATCTCTTCATTGACTGCCAGCGGAGTAAGGCAATGCTAGTTGAGGTTCTACGGGCCTTAGGTACATGTGACTACCCCAACACATACGAGGATCTGTGGGTTGGCCCCATATTTGCCCCTAAATGCCACGAAATGAATGATGCTTGTTACATCTCCATCGCGGCCACTACTTGGGTTTTATGGCTAGACAAAATTATTTCTTACTTTCGTGCTTCATGTAATAGTATTTCTGGTAATCTTACTCATATCATGCACCTTATTTCCTTTTGGGCTACAGCAGCTGCTATAGGGGCGAGATGGAGGATTGTCAGAGTCTTCCAGGTGGATGAGTATGATGATGAGGAGGTCGAGTTCGGTCTGACACTTGACTGAGGAGAGCATGGGTCCCCAGATATTAACCTGGGACAGGTTGCAGTTGGGAGGGCTACTTTTGTTTCTAGCTCTATTTGTACCTGTCTTTTTGTACTGTGGGTAGCACTTTTGGATTGGCCCACCCTCTAGGGCGATGTTGGAGGCTTATGTTTTATTTTCTGCACTGTAGTTATCTGTACACTTCTCCAGCCTTCCGGGGATGTTTTATTAACTTATTAATAAAACAGGGTGGCGTTAATCCATCTTTTACCTAAAAAACAAAAATTCCAAAAAGCCTCATTTGAGGACTTGCTTATGTCCCCTTGAAACATAGGTCAACCCTGACTCAACTCTTGATTTATTTTCTTTAGTCAACGTATGGCTAATTAATTCTTTATTTATCAGGTTTGGATTTTCATGACCGATATCCATTTAAAAAATAATCCGATGGATCTGGTGCAATTTGCACTCTTTAAAAGCTAGTAATACTTTTGGATTATAATATATTTAAAATTAATCATGTCAAGGATTTAAAAAGAATTACTTTTGGATTATGATTTGCATTTTAAAAAATATATACATGTATAGTGTGAATAAATTAGGAACATCTGCTCAATTAACAAGCAAGATAGTGTCGACCAAGACAGTAATTTCCACACATGAACTTACATACAGTAAGAACTAGTCAAGACTGTGGTCATTACTTACATGGACGACTCACTTATATTCCTTCAATGATCCCAACGATGACTTTACAGTCAGTCCATCACCGAAGCATCACATAATTCTGCACGAATCTTGACGCATGGATGGATGGTTATTAGATCATGTTCTTTGGGCTCCTTCATGAAAAATTACTATCGATGAACCTAATATTTATTCCAAGTTGCTTTCTTTTTCTGGATATTAAAAAATATTTGTAATGAATTTTGTGGGATTCATTTGTGCATCCAAATCCTCTAAGGTTTTGGTTGGATTCGATTTGGGCATCCAAACCCCAGAATCTGAATTGGACAAATCTGAAGCATTTTCATTTATCGAATATAGTGCACTAAGATTTTATAAGATTTTATTCCCGCCCAAAAGTTTTTCCCCAAAACTAAAATTCAAATACCCCCAAAACAACTCCTTTATTTATTTATTTATTTATTTATTTATTTCTCCCTTTCTCTCTCTCTCATTCTCTCTCTATTTACTCAGGGGGCGTTTGTTACGCGGATTGAAAAATTCCCAGGAATTGGTGGATTCCCAGGAATATGAAGGTGGGAATGAAGATTCCCGGGAATGTTACAATACTGTGTTTGGTATACGACATTACAAGTCTGGGAATACTTTATTACCGTGTTTGGTATAGAATAATTCATTCCCATCAATCCATCTCTATAGTAGACATTACCGAAAATATCCTTTTGGCTTTATTTAAAAATAAATAAATATAAAAGTTATCTAATTTAGTAATTGATGTATATGCATGCATGTACAAAACCATTACTGATATATATCTTATAAAACTCGAGTTGCTTAGAACTCTATGTATTTATTATACCAAAAAAATATTCAAAAAATCAAAAAAATCAAAAAAATCAAAAAATCAAAAAATAAAAAAAAATCTAATGTACTTCAATATTTAGGAATGAAAAAGTCCTACATGTGCTGCATCTTAAATCATGTGTCGACAAGATTGATAGGCCCAATAAAAAAAAGTAACAGTTCGGGGTTGGCAAGTGGAACTTGTATTATGGGCATAACGAGAGACCCTACTAAATACAAACACAATCCATAAATAGGCTCAAATCCAACCACCCAATTGACATTAGGTTCCCCACCAGATCGTTATTTCCATATAACATGTTCGCTAACTCGTTCTGCAGCCCACAAACAAGAGATGTCAGCGTCCATCTTTACGATCAGAGACTATTTATTATCAGTGTTTTAAACTAAAAGTTGGAGACAAACAAAACTGCGCCTAATTGGAGACAAACTAAAAACAGATAGTCTTATTTCCAAAGCGGAATCTTTTCATAAGCCAAAAATCTGGAGGGTGTTTTGGGTATGCAATAATCTTACTCATTTTTTATGTGGAGGAATCCACAAATCCCATCCTTTTCAAGGGGAATGTTTATCCTTCCAAACTAATTATTTTGATAACCCTGGAAATTTTAAATTATTTACAAAACTATACCTATGTCTTACCAAACCAGGTAATCAAGAGGGTAATCCTAGATTCCCTTATACATTACCGCGTACCAAACGCCCCCTCAGAAATTTATATTTTCAGATTTCAAGTTTGTAAATTTTCATATTTTTTATGCATTTTTCTATTGCTCGTGTTACATTGAAAATAGCAAATATCTCATCAACAGTTAAATTTCATCATTTTTCACACTCAAAGTTCTAAGAAGTTGGATTTTACATCCACATTTATAATTATTTTTCAGCACATACTAATGGAAACATGGACTTTTATTTACAACTAATTATTATTTTACTATTCAAACTTGAGCTACATAATTGTTGTTTTACTATTTACAAGACTTTCATATGCTGTATCGTTCGGAAGACGTGCTGTAGGAACGTGCCCACAGGTAAATCTAGTATATAGACAAGTTTTATGTGTTGTGGTTGTGGCTCGAATAATAGTCTCACACTGAAAAAATCAATTAAATGGATGGATGGTTAAATTAGATTAGACCCTAGATTCCAATATAGATTATCTCTTTTGGGTTACATAGGGCAATGAATAATTTACCATCCATCCATTCAGATTGTGTGGGCCAAAGTTAAAGGGCCTTTATAGTGGGGTATTAGAGCTTAGAGTTTTTCGGGATGGCGGATAACAAGTCAAAAAATCGAGAGATTTAATGGAAGTGATTTTATGATGTGGAAGATCCAGATGATAGGTATCTCCATTAGAAATATCTAAATGGTTTGTTGTTTAATGAGAAGCCAAAAGGAGCAAACAAGGATGTTCAGTTAGCACTGAGTAGGAAAGCGTTATTTCATATCTCGAAGGTAAAGACCACGAAGGAGAACATGAAGTTGGGAGAAAGTAGTTTAGTAGGGGAACATGTGAATAATTACTGTATGGTATACAATCAGATGAAAGCTGCAAGATTGAAGTTTTCATAAAGAGGATATACAGTGTTACTTCTATCTACTGTACATGACAATTATTACATGGACTGACAGATTCGACGAATCTGAATGTTGTTATGAATATCATCATGAACGAGGAGGTGAGAAGGAAGAAAAACAAAGAGTTTGCATCATCTTCTGCTATTCTTCATTTTCAGTTGAGAGACATGGGAGATGGAAGGAAAGTCGAGGAAGATAGGTTCAGAGAATTGAGTCTGAAGACAACAACGATGGTGGTGGACCGAAGTGTTGGTATAACCACAAGTGGGGTCACATAATGCGTAGTTGTAAGGCTCTTATAAAAAAGAAGTAAGAATCATCAAAGCAAGCCAATGTGGTGACCAAGAAAATAAAGGTGGATGGCTGGTTATGTTTATTAGAAAGGGTGGAATTAGATACGTGAGATTGGTGCATTGATTCAGGTACTTATTTTCATTACACTTCAAGGAGTTTGGTTTTTCAGGACTACATAGAGGGTTCTTTTGGAGATGTGATCATGGGTAATGGTAAGTGGTGTCCTGTGATTAGAATTGGAATTATTAGGAAAGAGACTGTGTCACGCCCCGCTTCCCAAGACTAAGGAATGCAAGCACATGACATGGCCCAGCGAATGACTTGCGTCATCCATGAGCTGTTATTGATTCAACTCAACAATACGAACATGAAATAATACAATCACGCACGATACAAATGAATAAACACATGAATAATAACACTTGAATTCTTAAGCATGAAATAACCAGCATAAAACAATTCAACATCTGGAATCCAAAATAACAATGTTCGGGTCAAAAGGCCACAAATAAAAGAATTAACAACACTGTTCAATTATTAAAGTTCTCAAAATGAAACACTAATTATTCAAGCGGAGCAGCAAAACAACTCTTTCACTATTGTTGCTCTCCTAGTCCGTCGGGCAAATCTCCTTGATTTCCTGTTAGCTGTTCATCTAAAAGAGAGAATAATTTATCTTTAGAGCAAGTCGTGGATAGCAAGTAGAGAAACAGAGGAATAATGAAAATAACGGTATACGGTATAACGATGAATTGAAAGAACGATGAAATCAATAGTATTGAACAATGACAAAACGATAATAGTACATTGTGCAATAACGATGATTTATAACAATAACAATAACGGTATGCAATATCGATAACACTGTTCGAGAACAATAACAAAATGCAATGACAATGTGATGAAGTCTTAAGTCTATTATTCATTTTAATCCTAACTAATGCACGCACTACTGTATCCCATACTACAGGTTCGATGCATACAATCAATTTCGTTTAGACCAAGGTGGTAGATTCTATAGGTCATCTACTCGGCATGATATAACATTTCAATAATAACACTGGTTATTACGCAATTTCTTGCACAATAACGATAACATTGGCCATTTGCAATTTCTTGCAAAATGACGATAACACTGGTCATTTGCAATTTCTTGCACAATGACGATAACACTGGCCATTTGCAATTTCTTGCACAATGACGATAACGATATTTGGAAAACACGGGCCCCACACTCCCGAGTACAGTCACTATGTTATCAACTACCCTAGTCAACCCTTAACCTTGGCTTGATTAACTTTCTTTATTCACTTAACATGCAATACTAGTAGACAATACTACAACACTTTATAGGGAACAATAGGGACAGAACTATTAGTGGGAAAACGATAAGGTGATTAATAAGTGCACTAAAATGATGACAAAACAATCCTAAGATCATACAATGTACTCCATACATTTAAATACACCAAATTCAACTTTATAGATTCAATTACATATTGTTGAATATAGAAACCCAATTCTAGACAGCAGTAAGTTGCTGCACCAAAATCAGAATCTCCGGTTGCTACAGGATAACAAATGCAGATCCATCAGAAGTTCTTGAAACTAGACTCCTACTCGGTTTCAATGCATACTTAAAGTCTAAATTCCGACAACATTAGCTAGATGAATTTCAGTGTTCTTTACTGATTTTAGTTTTTGGCTGGTTATCGATGTTAACTAGTTTCAGTTGTGAAGGCAGTAAATATTCATTGTAAAAATCAGTAAAAATAATTCTTATTACCCTAATCATGTTGTCTATCAATCTGGAAATTATCATGGTAATACTTGATCATTAGTTCACCTAATTCATCTGCTTAACATGGTATGTGCATAAATCTGAAATTACAGCGCAGCAGCAGTAAAATGTCATAACTCATGCAATATAAGTCGAAATTCAAAAATTCTGGATGTTCTGGAAACTAGACACTTGGGGCTACGTTTCATATTCAGAAAGTTATTAATTTTGATGACAGTATCTAGGCTGAAACAGGACGACAATGTTTAGGTTGGTAGTAAATTTTGGGATCTCAATATATTTTTCATGCATAAAAATAATTAAGATGTTATGAACGGTGAGTTAGGGGTTAACATCATAAATCACAACAAGTTACGTCAATGTGAACATAGTATTAAGATATATATGTCCATAACCTCACTAATTACAATCAACTAATACACATATCATCAATTACATGAACAATCAACACTAGTATACAATCTACAATAGTTGCATGATGTCATGACATGAAATACAATAATAATCCCTATTCTTATATTCAATAATTCACTACATGAATGCATGTAAGATCTCTATATATTGGAGGCAAATGATGACACGAAGTCAAGACTACTACTTGGATTCGCTCGTGTAAATTCATAGTATCCCAACGATAGATAACAATAACAGACATAAGATAATCAATATAGATCTACTTGCGGAATTCAATGAACGATCTCGAATACGATGCAATACAATTCGAGAGTAAGATGACTTGCGTTTGGAATAACAATTAGTTTAATCTGAATAAGCGAAGAATAACGGGATCAGAATCCCGGCGACGAATCCACGAACACGAAGCACTGAAACACAAAAAGCACGTGCAACAGTGCCCAAACAGCAAACACCGGATCTCCAATCCAAACACCAAACACCGAATCCAAAATACCAAACACAAACTCCAGTCCCCAACAAAACACCAAACACAGATCCTAATCCCTCACACCAACACAGCAAACACAGCAATCAAATCCCACCCTACTCCAAAATAGCAAACACCCAACAACTCCAATCCCCTCACACAAAACAACATACACCAAAACTTCCAATCATCTTCTCACAAAACACCAAACAACATCCCCTACACAAATAGCAAACACCATAACTACTCCCCTCCTTCTCCAAAACACCAAACAACCAACTTAACCAATCTCGTCCTTCTTCTTCAATTAACAGAGAGAGAGAGTGTTGGCAGGAGAGGGGACAGCGACTTCGACGACGGCGACTGGGGATTCGCGATGCTGGCGGCGACGGTGGTGGCGCTCAAGGCAGTGACAGCGAGGAAGGAAGAGCGTCGACGGGGTGGAGAACGGTGGAAGGGGCAGCTTTGATGGGTTTGGCACCAACCCAGAGGAAGAAGACGATGAGCTTCGGAGCTCAAAGGTGAGGAGAAGCTCAAGCAGAGTGCTTCGAAGAAGACGACATGGGAGTTCGAGGAGTTGAGGTCAGCAACGGCGGATGGTCAAGTGAAGCTCTGTTTCAGAAGGAAACAGAGAAGATGGGTTGTCGGCGGTAGTCGATGGTGGCTCGATGAGGATGTAGTCGATGGTGGCTCGACGTGGATGGAGTCGAGCGGTCGAGCAGGGAGGGCGGAGCGCTGAAGGGGAGCGAGGCAGAGCAAGCGATGGGTTTTGGCGACGAGCGGAATTGCAAGGAGGGCGACGATGGAGCTGGGGACGACTGAAGGGCATGGGCAGATCTGGGTGGGGGCTGAGGTATGCTACATCCCCCCCAAACATTTTGGGTTCCCCTTATTTTATTTTATTTGAAATATCATGGTGGACTAAAGCTTCAGCCCTCCTAAAAATATTATGCAGCCCACCCCACCCTCATTTATAGTTGGGCCCAAGCCCAACTACCCCAAGCTCCAATCCAAACCCATACTATCCTGTGTGAAATTTTTTGCATGTTATCTTGTGTATCTTGTGTAAAATTTTAGCATTTTATCTTGTGTGATATTTTTTTCTCTAGCCCCCCTACTTTTCATTCCTGGATCTGCCCTGCTGAAGGGAGGCGGCGATGGCGGCGGAGTATGGCGGGATGGTGACGAGGTTGTAGGCGAAGAGAGATGCATAGTGACGGGATGGAGGAGACGACGGAGATGGCGCAATGGGTTTCGGCGGAGACGTAACGAAGAAGAAGATGGGGGAACAAGAAGGGTTGAACAGAGGTAGGGGATTGGGTTTTAATAGTAGATGGGGTAAGTTTGGGGTAATGGTGGCTAGGGTTAGGGGGAAACAAGGATAGGGTAGAATAGGTTATTAGGTTAGGGTTTTAATTAGGATTAGTATATATAAGGAAAAGTGTGGGTTATTGGGTTAACGGGTCGGAACCAATAAGAGCGGGTTTAAAGGGTATGGGTTTAAATCCAAAAACAAAATGGGCAATAGAGTTTATAAAATATACATATATTCAAATAATAAAATACGAATAAATAAGTATGTTCGGCTTTACAATAATAATAATAATAATAATAATAATAATAATAATAATAATAATAATAATAATAATAATGACAATAAGAACAATAATACTAATAGTTACAGTAATAATAGTAACAAAAAATATTAATATTTATAACAAGATTATATAACAAAATATACATTTATTAAAATAACCAAAATATCAATAATACTTAAATTTAAATTGAGTAAAAATACAAATAACCGATCAATTAGAAATATAAATT
Organism: Hemerocallis citrina; assembly: GCA_017893485.1. Lineage (NCBI taxonomy): Eukaryota > Viridiplantae > Streptophyta > Magnoliopsida > Asparagales > Asphodelaceae > Hemerocallis > Hemerocallis citrina. Next base: position 187,168,895 of record CM030360.1, read on the forward strand.
AAAATATGCCATTATTCAAAAAAATATAGTTTTCGATTAGAAACGCTTTAATAAAAGATCCGAACAAATTTAGCACAAAATAAATCTATAAAAAATCAAATTGTAGAAAATACACGGAAAATACTAATTATTGGGAATGGGGGTTACAGACTGTCTTGCGGGAGACGTGGCATGTCCCAAACTTAAGAGAAATCTTATATCGACCTGAAGGCTAGACAAAGAGGGTTTGTCAACTATATTTGGTAGTGAAGAGTGGTGTATAAAGGGGAAAGTGTGAAAGATCGTTGTATTTTCTCATAGACGAGGGATGTGTTTCTCTTGTAGTTGACTCTCAGACAAAATCAAGACGTAGGTTGTGTGGGGGTGCGACCGAGATCTAGAAGTTATGGGGCATATATAGAGGTTGTACATTTAGTGAGAGTTGATGGTCATGGTGAGGACAATCCTAAAAAAGAGTAAGACGTTACCGTGGTGAGGGTTATTTGTGATATGGCAGAAATGTAATACCCCGCAAAAATAGCATATGGCTATTTTGCATTGTAATCCGTGCGCAATTGAGAATTGCACGCGATTGTGTGTTTCTAATAACAATGGATTGTTATTTAGAAATATCAGATATATGGTCTACCTTATTTTATGCTATTGGAGGGTTATTATGAGACAATTTTAAGTATTTTTGATTGTTAGTATTTTAAAGAGTGAGAGTTGGGGTATAATTGGAATGTATTTGAGACTAGGGGGGCTTACATGTAATATTCCCCTATTATTTATTTATTTATCTATTTATTTATTTATTATTCCTTTTATAAAAACCCTCCCCCACATTTTTCCTTCCTTCTCCACTTCTTTCTTCTCCCCGTTTCCTTCCCAGCCGACAGCACCCAAACCGAACCCATCGGCTCCCTCTCTCCCCACCTCAAATCCACTCCATTTCTCCACCGTTTCCAAATTAAATTTGGGGGTAGACTAATAGAAGGGTTCTCTACGTCGTGGCGGTGTCCGTTTTTCGAAAGGATTTCGGGATGGTAAAACCCTAACTATTTTATTGTATAAAATTTTGTTGGGTTAATTTTTATTGAGTAGGAATGTTAGGGTAGAGAGATTTAGAGATATTAGAAATGTTAGATGTGAGAAATTAGCGGATTTTAGAGAGATTTCAAGTTGTTAGTAAAATAGGGTTTTGGGTTTGTAAAAGAGAATTATATGGATATGAATTAATTCTCGAATGGTAGTAGAAATTGTAGTAGGACTATTAGAATAATTTGGAGTGCTTTAGTAATTGTGTGAAAATAAGAATCTCGTCGGAATTTGAGTGATTACGTGCAAAGCGCGTGTGCATCCTAGGCGTTCAATAGAATGCCTGTGTGATATTGGAGTTAGTATTATTATTTTCCCGTAACTGTTTTTGATGCTTGAGCCTTGATTGCTTTGAACTTTGATGATAGGATATACTAGCGACTTTGGATGCGTGGTGGCGCTTCGAGTCTTTGCGGGACAATTTGTGAGTATGATATCTTTTATTTTACGCACATGGTGCGTTGTGAAAATTTTAAATTATGAATTGCTGTGTATTTCCGTTTTTATATCTTAGTGTAGCATGGATGTTTTGAGTTAAGGATTGGTGTGGACACTCTTGTATGTGTCCATAACCATAGGTTAAATTCCATAAATTATCGAGGTCTGTTGATGCCTCAAAATAATTGTGGAGTGCAGCTGGTCTGAAAGGACAGAGCTGAAGCCGATTGCTTTTGGACCGAAGTCCGAAAGGTCATAACCAATTGTACATGTATGATCTTGCTATGAACCTTTGAGAATATATGAGGTTTTGTAGTATCAAGATGATTGGATTCGGGGAAATGGTTAGCTGGAAAGTTGTAGACCAGAGTCTTAGAGTTTCAGAATGGGTAGTGTCAAGCAAATCTGAGCTGTGTGTTGGAAGTTGTGGTTGTTGTAAGTTTGGCACCTTGTTGTTGAGATTGACTTCAAGATTAGGTTAGCTTGAGGACTTGAGCTCTTAAATATTTGAAAGAGTCGCCCACTGGGAGATTGCTGTGGATCCCCCTACCCTTCTAGAAGTCTGATCGTGTTGAATTCCGATGAGTGTAGCTTGGGCCAAAGCTACTGCTATTTCTTGAGTTATTCCATCGGACAATTGATAAGGAGCCCTCTGCATATCGCAGTGTGGTGATTATGAGCTATCGGGTTTTAATGATGTTTTAGCATTTCATTTGGAACTTGGATGAGTTCCTGGGATTAATACTCATGGCGGACATGAGTGAGTTGAGATATAGTTCTGGTCGATTTGTGTTTGGTGTCTCGATGCCTGAGTCTGTCAATGGTCAGGAATTAATGGTTATGTGTGTGCTTACCTTCATTTAATTTGTATTGCATCATTGGGGCACCGTTGGACCACTCGCTGAGGGTCACGGGCCGGAATTATTTTGGGGTCGCTGACCTATGAAGGTATTGGGAATCACTGGATGTGATTCCGGGATGGTTGTTACCTTGACAGACTAGTCAGGCTCGACTGTGTTGATCGACACCGAGTGTGATTTGAATAACAACATATTTTCAGTAAACTGCATTGATTAGGTTTTCTTTTATTATTTCGCTCGAAGTCCGAATTGGTATTAGGGGTGATTCCCTATAATCCAACTCGTTCTGAGAGTTAGCACTAAGTGGTGATACTGGTTGGCTCTTCCTGTCATTAGGGATACGCACTGCGGTGCGTATCTTGCACTGTTAATTCCCGAAGTACCATCGTAAGAACGGGATGCTGATATCCTGACGGATTGGGGGTACCGACGTCATGTTCTATGTTGGTGGACACGAACGGATCATAAAGGATCTTTGCGCAATGGATATACTGCGGTATATCTGTAAGTTCGTCACAGCTTTCGAGGATGGTTCGACGCAGTAATTATTGGTGACTTCGGGGTAGCCCCCCGCATTATTTCTTTTATTTTCACCTCCTCAACCATGTCATACTATCAGGAACAGGAAGTAGACCAAATTAGAATGCATTGCATAGCGAGGGTTCAAATCCCTGAACTGGAGAAATGGCTTGATCTGGGCCACATGTAGTATGGGATGCATGTGTGTCCAGAGTCTTGCTGACATTAGGTTATGTAGCGCCCCGATTTCCATATACTGGGAAACCGAGACACGAGCCAAGACCTTTCCTTCAATAAGTCACAAAACACAGAAAACAGGAAAATTTAAAACTTTTTATTAACTCAATATTACAGGCCGAGTGTTCCCATCAATACACTAGATTACATCAGAGTATACATGAAATAGTTATTACAGCGGAAATTAAAACTTGACGTTGACTCCTCACTTTCCTTGCCTTGAGTCCTCCTGAATCTCGCACCTGTATTTTTGCGGTCCAGTACCTATGGAAGTGGGGACGTCAGTATTCACTGACGCTTAAAGGCTGATCATATAGCAGCGGATCTCCAAAACAATATATACAAACATAGTAAAGTATGTCGGTGTAGTTTAAGTGTTCGTGAGTGCAAGAATCCAACAAATGTCAATCAAACTGGAATACCAATGCACTGTCAACTAAACTAGAACACTAATGTACTGTTGACTAAACTAGAATACTAATGCACTGTCAACTAAGCTAGGGTACTAATGCCATGTCGACTAATACTAGGATACTAATGCACTGTCAACTAAGCTAGGGTACTAATGCCATGTCGACTAATACTAGGATGCTCTTATTCTAATATTCAGCAAGTCTCCGAAGCAACATGCAGCCCATACTACATGCGACTCCATCTCAAGCCGTTTCTCCATATATAGGGATTGAACCCGCGTTATGAATTCTAATTGTACACAACCTGTTCCCGACACCTACACGTGGCTAATGAGGTTGCAGATGTGGTCATATGCCACTGTTGCATTTCGCCAGTGGTGTCTATGTTCGCCACTGCGACCCGGCCAACCGGACCTCTCTCAAATAGACGAACCCAATGTATCGGGCGTCATTCCAAACTCAAACTATAGGGTTTTGCAAGCGCAGGGTAGCGCGATGCCTACCCTGTGGCACCCTCTGGGGTATCACAAGCGCAGGACTGCCCAATGCATCCTGTGGCACCCCCAGCCACTGTACTTCAGGAATTAACAGCGCGAGATACGCAACCCGTGTCCTCAACTTGTGAGACGGCACCGTACGTATCCCTTTGACAGGAAGGCGCAACCCAATAACACCACCTAGTCTGCCTCCAGGGATGAGTTAGTCATAAGGTGCCCCCTACAACCGACTCCCCTCTTCCGGCAAGGGTCTATGTAATGATTTTATAAGTCACTACCCTAATGATGTCACTATCCTCATGCGATCTCCCATAAATTCCAACTTGGATTATTATGGTCCGACTCGTGGTCCCTCGATCCAAGACTCTGGTAATAAAATCTCTCTCAATCATCACTACCCCTAACTCGGATTCTACCAACACTCTCGGCCCACGGTCAACCTACATTGGTTAAGATCCGTCAACGTCCGAGGTGAGATCTATCCGTTTTACTCTAAGGGGGTAGGATGTGGTCTTGATGGTCGATGACCCCTAGGGTAATTGAATACCCTATACTTAGCTTCTTATCAAGCTACAACTATTAGAACTTCTCAACCCTTATTACTATGAATGAAGGGTGCTCATATGCTTATGGTTCCATTTTAAATTAGAACCTACTCGACTAGAGTCCATGGGTTCTCTTCCTAACCCACATAAACATTGGTACATATCCTCATGCAATCTAGGATGCTATACTATGCCGTACAAGCATGTATGGTTCTTTACTAATATCAACTACAACAAGGTAGTATAACTACAATTCCAACATGGCTCTTTCTTATTACTTAGCCTATGGCAATTCAATCATGGCATGCAATTTCAAGCATCAATCTACGACAATTAATCATGGTATATATGGCACAACCATCAACTCACAATATTCTTAATTATGAAATGATTTAGCATGCACTTGTAACAAGTCTTAAGCATGGATATATGACTAGTATGAACATACCACATTCCAAGCATGGTAGGCATTTTTAATTTAAATCCTACAACATTCTAAGCATAAATAAGGTAGTCTAAAACATGGTAGGATTTTTAGAATTAATCCTACAACATTCTAAGCATAAAATAGACTAATCTAAACATGGTAGGATTTTTAGAATTAATCCTACAACATTCTAAGCATAAATAGGCTAATCTAAACATGGTAGGATTTTTAGAATTAATCCTACAACATTCTAAGCATAAATAGGCTAATCTAAACATGGTAGGATTTTTAGAATTAATCCTACAACATTCTAAGCATAAATAGACTAATCTAAACATGGTAGGATTTTTAGAATTAATCCTACAACATTCTAAGCATAAATAGGCTAATCTAAACATGGTATGATTTTTAGAATTAATCCTACAACATTCTAAGCATAAATAGGCTAATCTAAACATGGTAGGATTTTTAGAATTAATCCTACAACATTCTAAGCATAAATAGGCTAATCTAAACATGGTAGGATTTTTAGAATTAATCCTACAACATTCTAAGCATAAATAGACTAATCTAAACATGGTAGGAATTTTAGAATCAATCCTACAACATTTGTAGCATGAATATGGCTTCTAAACATTTTTAGAAGTGATCCTACAACACTTGGAGCATGAATATGGCTTCTAAATATTTTTAGAAGTGATCCTACAACACTTGAAGCATGAATATGGCTTCTAAACATTTTTAGAAGTAATCCTACAACATTTGTAGCATGAATATGGCTTCTAAACATTTTTAGAAATGATCCTACAACATTGGAAGCATGAATATGGCTTCTAAATATTTTTAGAAGTGATCCTACAACACTTGAAGCATAAACAAAGTAGTCTAAGCATGGTAGGATTTTTAGAAGTGATCCTACAACACTTGAAGCATGAATATGGCTTCTAAATATTTTTAGAAGTAATCCTACAACATTTGTAGCATGAATATGGCTTCTAAACATTTTTAGAAATGATCCTACAACATTGGAAGCATGAATATGGCTTCTAAATATTTTTAGAAGTGATCCTACAACACTTGAAGCATAAACAAAGTAGTCTAAGCATGGTAGGATTTTTAGAAGTGATCCTACAACATTTGAAGCATAAACAAAGTAGTCTAAGCATGGTAGGATTTTTAGAAGTGATCCTACAACATTTGAAGCATAAATATTGCTTCTAACATGATATAATAAATTCCACATCTACTATTACTACTTTTAATGGAAACATACATCTACTATTGCTACTTAGTAGAAGCATACATATCTACTACTACTACAATTTTATTAGAAACATATATATCTACTACTACTACTATAAGTATCAACTAAAATTTAGCATAAACATCTACAATTAAATTACTACAAAAAGAGATCTTTATTAACATAAGTTTCTTATTAGTGGACATAAAAGAGATCTTTTTTATCTTTTTACAACTAGTGTTTAGAAAGAAAAGATCTTTTTATTAATTTATTTTACCACTAGTGATTTAGCTAGTTTCTTTTTCATACTTTAAGATTAAAACTAAACAATAATACAACAAATAAGAACACTTTATTTTTAGGTTTAATCAACATATGTTCTCTTTTAATCCAAGGTTCAACATAGGTCCTACAACCTTACATGGTTGTAAACAATTCATATGCCTTATGTATGGTTCCACATTCAAGTCCTACAACCTTACATGGTTGTATGCAAAAGCTTATGTGTATGTATCCTTTTAGTCCAAGTAGTTAACTCATTATTATACAACAACAAACAAATGAACTCTTTTAGATGGTTCATACTACAACATACAATATAAAATTTCACATAATAACCACACCAAAAAGAAAGGTAAACAAGAGGGTAAGAAGAAGAACATCAAAACCATCATTCAAATAAACAAACAAGCAAGCAATTAAACAAACACAAACCATGAGAAACCCCCACCTTGTTTCTTTTCTTGATGGAAGACTAGATTACTCTCCTTCTTTCTCCTAGAACTTCTACCAACCTACAAATAAAACTCTCAAGTTAGTTCACTCATTCTTTTCCTTTCCTTTTTTTTTCTTTTGATCTTTCTAAAATGAAACTAAGGAGAAGGAAGGGGGTATTTATAGGAGGAGAGAAGGGTGGTTATTTCAATTGTGCACCCACACAATTGTACAAAAGCCCCCCCCCCCCCCCCCCCCCCCATCTTTTGGGGGCCGGCCATGCCTAGGAGAAGGGGGGAGGTGGGGGAGGTGTTATGTGAGGGAAGATTGATATGGAGGAGGAATTTTTCTAGAAGAAATCTTAATCTCTTATGTCTTTGTAACCCTAGGTTTAACTAACAATTAATTCCTAATTATCCACTAGATTGCCATGGCTAAAAGATAGCACAATGGGGAAAGAAAAATAAAATAATCAAGTAGTCATACGTTAATAAAATAATATTATTAATAGTCGATCGGGATATTACAGGTTAAGTGCATCTGTTCTGTATTCTGTATTGTTGCATTAGACTCAGGTCATGGCATACACAAACACTAGGAAATCAGGATACACGTTTATTTTCCATTTAAGATGAATTATGAGTGTGAAAGCGATGTATTGCGAGACGTGATGATATGTGTTGTAAGAATGAATGAATGCGATGTTATGTTATGTGATATGAAATTGGAAAGGAATATACGTCGTGAGTCTGTAATTGTAAATGAATGGTAAATGAGGTGCAGTTTATGTGAAAGTAGCGTTGTGTGAATGTAAAGCTTTATGGGAGAATAGAGCTACAGGAATATTTGCATAAGGCGTAAAGTGATGGGCCTTAAGCGACTAATTTGGGAATGATGTCCAAACTAAGGATAAGTATATTGTGAGCGGGTGTGGATATGCATACAGGAAGTGATGCAGTGAGTATTTGATGGGAATTTCCATTTATGATATTTACATGTTCAGGTTTATCTTGGTATTCGTAAGTTCATTCTGTTTTACTTATAAGATTAATTTATTTGCTTATTAATAGATTATACTCACACCAGAAATGGCTAACCCCTTAGTGTTTGGGGGGTTAGGGGGTCTCTGGACTACCCTAGGCCGCTACTGTTAAAGGTCCTCAGCGGTGCAGAGGTGAGGTATAGATTCTGTGGAGTGGAGCTTCATTTTATAATTGTCGTTTAAGGTTATTTATGTGAATGGTGAAATTTATGCTTTAAATTGTATTTTGATGTATAAGTATGTGGATAATGATGATGAGTATAGTGTGGGGTGGTATGCTATGTTGTTGACCCGTACCCATCTCGTTGTGGAGTTCGGGCCCTGTGGTATATTTTATGAATTATTTTCTAAAAACCTTACTATGTTTTCAAAGGAATTTAAGGTTTTTAATTGATATTTGATATTCTATTATGAGTTTGGCCCCCAGAGCATATATATACATTGCCTGTGTGATTCTGCTCATTTTGGCCTGGGGAGCCCGTGATATAATTGCCTGTGATGTGAGCTACGGAATTTAGAGCAGAATTCCGTAAGCTTTTTGTGTTTCGGGGCAGAAATTTCAGGAGAGACTCTGCCCGATTTTTCTTTGAAATATAGCTATCTTAGTTTATGATTAAAGTGATATAGAATTTGAAAGAATTGAGTTTGGAGTCAAAATGGGGGCGTTACGGCTTGATACGAATAATTGATGTTCGTAACTATTGATGTATTAACTCTGATGGCAATAAAATTGTTTTAAATTTTCGTACTATTTACTGCGTTGAGATGCATTTGAAGGCAAAGATTCTGGTTGTGTCACGGATGTCCGATGACGGGGATCCGGGGCATTACAAGAAACTTGGAGTCTCTTTTGTGATGTTGAGAACATTGGTATCGATATGCAGGGTAATGTCGATGAGTATGGCTAAGTTGGTCATATTGAGGTTGTAAGTGGTGTTTTGCAGTCTGGAAGTATTGTGCAGGTGTCAGCCACAAAAGTTTCGTGTGCAAAGGGTGCTTTGGTCTTGAGAGGTTTTGAACCATGTCCAGTGTTAGCAGAGAATCTGCAAATTGGGGAGTCTTTTGACACGGGATCTGACACGGTGAAAAGGGAGAAGTGTTTCAACATTATTCGTGCCCTATGCGATAAATGGTGGGGTACGTCCTTCGTGAGCTTATGCGGGGTGTTTGTGCTCTTTACATGGTGGAGGGACAGGTGGTTCTTTTCATGAGTGAGGGGTACTCTGCCTTCTACGAGAAGTGGGAGATTAGCAGAATTAATTCGAGAAAAAGATACAACTATTTTGGAGATTGTGTATTTGTTCCAAGTAGGAGATTGTTAGGGTCTGTGGACTCAAACACACAAGCACAAGAGTCTTGAAGAAGAAGGAAAAGACATGAGAATACAGCAATAACAGTCAGCAGGAGCACAGCAGCAGCAACAACAATAGCAGCACACAGCAAGCAGAGGAAACAGCAGTAGTATCAACAGTCGACTGGTTTGGGGTGAAGTATTCCATTGACCCGACTTAAAATGCTATCGACCGCATCGAGTGACTGTCTATTATTTGGGTTGCGAGTTTGGATTCAATTATGTTGTATTTGTATTTATCTTTTAGGGTTAACTTGGGGTCGATAAATATATATATGTAAATTTTTGTGTTTGTGTAATCATAACTGAAACAACTTCAAGAGAGATCTTGTGTCGAGTACTACCAAAAGTGTGAGAGAGATTAGAGAAAGATCTCTTTGTATCTTTGTCTATTTCTTAAGTAGTAAGTATTGGTTATCTTTGCATATGATGAAATCTTGCGTTTATGATTAAATCTTGTAATTGGTACATCTAGATCTTGTGGTTGTTGTTGGGCACTACAAGTGGTATCAGAGCCATTGTGAAGATAATGGGCTGATGTAGGGATATTATTGAGTCATCGTGTGCGCGATATAGTCTCAAATGGAGACTAGGCACATGAGTCGTGTGTGCAATATAGTCTCAAGTGAAGACTAGGCACATGACAGATAGTCTCAGGTGGAGGTTATGAATCTCTAAAGTTCTCCAAAGTTCCAGCTCGATGATTGCTCTCGCTCGGATTCGAGCTAAGGTGGAGATTGTTGATGTTGTGGTTCGAATAATAGTCCCACATTGAAAAAAATAATTATATGGATCGTTAAATTAGATTCGACCCTAGATTCCAATATGAATTTTTCCTTTTGGGTCATATAGAGCAATGAATAATTTACAATCCATCCATCCAAATTGTGTGGGCCAAAATTAATCGGTCTTTAGTGATAATATTAAGGAACCTGCACAATCTACGTAACCTACAAGATATACCACTAAAATTTTCAAATATTTTGGTTCTTATTTTTTGAAATAAAGTAACCTCCGGTCACCGTTTTCATTAATGATAATTAAGTTTTGGTTTATATTTAGATCACCTTATCGAGATTTTCAATTCCCTCATCACCCATACCAGTGTCACTCCTAGTTGATCGTGGAAAGGTCCTTGGGTTCAAATGTTGTTGGTCTTCCAAGTAACTCCTCTGCTTATATAATTTGACTGACTAATTTAACGCAATTACTTCCCTGGAATTGATTTTCCGTCTTCTCTTTTGTCCAGAATTTACGTACCTATCATCTCCTTTACTGTTTTCTTGGCATCTTATGGTCTGTTTTAAATAATTTTCCTACAGTAAAATAGTTAACATAATGAGCTAAATTAATATTCCACCTTGTCGTCTCCGTTACTTCACGCTAAGATAGTACTGGAAAATGTTCTGTTATGAACAACTTCTTTCTTGAGAAATATGAACACAGATAGATTGTTTGAAGCATATGAAAGACAGTCATTTAAATTTGAGCATACGGTTTGACTCTAAAGTGGAAACTATTACAACCTCATATTTCTTGCTTTTCTCTTCTATTATATTTTATATATTTTTTTTTTCTTTTATATTTTATATTCATCAGGTTTGGAATTTTATGACCAACAGGTCCCATTTTCAAGTAAGCAGGTCGATCAGGCTAAGTAATAAGCTACTAATTCCACAGGGTTATAATGTATTTTAAAGATTAATCATGTTAAGGATATAATAGATAATTGTCATGAATCATTAAGTGGAAGTAAAAGTTATAGCGTGAATCAAGACTGAAATTTCCAGAGAGTAAACCATTCCTAATTTGACAACTAGCTTGAGACTGAAATTTCCAGAGTAAACCATTCCTAATTTGACAACTAGCTTGAGACTGAATCAAGACTGAAAGTTATGGCTCACTTAAAGTCACAACTAGCTTGAGACTGAATTTGCCGAGTTTACCATTCCTAATTTGACGGTAGTTAATCAGTTAACACACACGACTTGCTTTCATCTTACCTTGGAATTCCCACTACAACTTCCCCAAGAGAGCTAGCATGAATCGCTCAAGTTCCTTCTTCAAGACTGAAATTAAAAGATATATATAGCGTGAATCAAGACTGAAATTTCCACAGAGTAACTTGCTCACTTAAAGTCACAACTAGCTTGAGACTGAATTTGCCGAGTTTACCATTCCTAATTTGATGGTAGTTAATCAGTTAACGCACAGGACATGCTTTCATCTTACCTTCGAATTCCCACATCTCTTAATTACCCCTATAGTTAAAAAAACTCAAAATGATGGAGAATTTTAATTTTTTTTAATGGAATTGATGAAAAATAACTGAAATAATCTCTTCTCTACCATTCAAATGTTATCTTCTTCCTCTTTGTATGTCCATACAATTGTTAATCCAACCGAGACTCATTAACTATTTTCATTTTTTTTTTAATAAATGGACAAACTAACAATGCATCTTTGGGAATTACATATTCTTTCTCACGTAACTTTCCAAATTTGCCATCACTTTTGTTTTTTAACTGATAGATTGTAAGATTCCCTATTTATTTTCTTAAAACTCTAAAATCGTTTCTCATTTGATTGTCTAATTTGATATTTTAATTTGATTTATATTTTTCTCGTATGGGTTAAATCATGGTGAACTTAGTGATATCTAACATAAGGGTAAATATGAAATAAAGACTAAATTGTTAGGTGAATACACGAAAATACACATTTATGAAGGGTATATATGATATTATCATATTTGTTAGGGGTATCCGGGTTTAAAACCCAAAAAAAAAAAAACACACAGAATTGTCACCATTACAACTCACTAACACAATATAGACCAAAATAGTATATTTGAAATTACACTGGAAAATAAATACTAGAGTTTGATACATCTGATACAAATTTACTGATACAACATGAACTGACATCCTGGACAGGGATAGGGATGAGTTAGACATAAGTCTAGAGTTATCCGCTCTACATAAGTCTAGAGAAGAGTTAGACATAATTTTTCAAAAAGAAGATGATTATTGGAGACAAAGATATCGGGAGCAATGGCTACTAGATAGGGATGCTAACACAGCATACTTTATAGGATTGCCAACGGTCTGAGAAGAACCACAGATTGTGGGCCTAGAAGACCTTGAGAAACCTTTTGAGCTAAGTGAGATCTCTTATGCAGTGGAAGACTTGGGGCAGGACAAAGCTCCAGGCCCCGATGGGCTCCTAGTCTTTTTCTATATAGTCTATTGGGATATTATCAAGTCGGATTTCTGCCGCATCTTTGAGGAGTTGTTTGAGAATCAGGCACAGGTTGAGCGGCTAAATTATGTGTCTATCGTTTTAATTCCCAAAGCTGGGAATATCAAAGAGGTTTGAAATCTCAGACCCATTAGCCTTTTGAACTCATCCTTCAAAATCATTACTAAGGTTTTGGCCAATAGATTGAATCTATGGCTTAACATTATCATCCATCCAGCCCAAAGCAGATTCATTCACGGGAGGGACATTTTAGATAACACCGCAATTGTCCATGAAACCATCTTTCAATGCGATAGAGATAGAGTCGAGGGTTTCCTGCTTATGCTTGACTTTGACAAAGCATATGATACTGTTGAATGAGATAGTATTTTAGAAGTTCTAGAAACTAGAGGGTTCGGCTGCAGGTGGATTTGATGGATTAACCCATGCATTCGGGGTGGTAAATCTTCGGTGTGGATCAATGGCTCTCCTAGAAACATCATCTTGTGTAAAAGAGGCCTTAGACAAGGCGATCCTTTATCTTCTCTCCTGTTCACCCTGGTGGCAGATGTGTTGTCAGAAATGATTCAACATTGTTCCAGTTAGCACCTCCTACGCGGTATTGGATGTTCGGGGTGTATCCGTGCTATCCCCATCCTCCAATATGCTGACGACACATTACTTTTTGGGAGGAATGAGATCAATGAGGTCCTCATTTACAAGGGCATCTTATTGTTTTATGAGGCTTGGTGTGGTTTAGGAGTTAATTTTGAAAAGAGTAATCTCATCGGTCTGGGAAGATGTGATGAGGTTTCACCGGCATTATTGGCTAATGTTTTGGACTGCAAAGTGGGAAGGTTCCCCATCAAGTATTTGGGAGTCCCTTTGCGACCAGGGTAACTCAGACGTCGTCTAGGAAGCACAGATACTTCCAAATGGCCGACGTACCCGTGTCGGGTGTGTATCGGGTGCCGATACTCCTTGGGTACTCCCGGGTGCGTACCCAAGGAGCACCCAAATTTTTTAATGCATTTTTTGCAACTTTTACACACAATTATAATAAGATAAATGCATGGGGTCCTAGAGTAATTTCAAAAGTTTATTTTTTACAATTATGCTCAAACACAAAACAATTTTACACAAAGATTTGATAGTTAGGTTATCAAATTTCTTTTCCAAAATGCTCATAATTATAATGTAATCATATAGTTCTATGAAATTTTTTAAATGTTTGCATTTTTAACAAGAAAATATTTTTACATCTATAAATATAATATGAACTATTTTATATTTAACGTACCCACCAACGCACTCGTATCCTACTTTTTTGTAAAATCAGATATCCCCGTATCCGTGTCGTGTCGTACCCGCACTCCGTACCTGTATCCGTGCTTCATAGTATTGAAAACAGATTTGAAGGAAAATAATTATTATTCTTATATCTTTATTTCTCTACTGTATACATCTATATATAATAATTACATTATTGGAGAAGAAGAAAGGGGATTGAGAGAAGATTGAGGAGATGAGAGATTTGGGGAATATGTTTTCTATAGATTAGGAAACAAAATATACAATTACTATACTTCAACACTCCCCCTCAAGTTGGTGCATAGATATTGAACATGCCCAACTTGTCAACAAATTTCAAGAAGAGCCGATTCGAATTTGCCTTGGTTAGGATATCTGCGAGCTGATCTTCTGACTTCACTTTAGATATCTCAATAACTTTCTCATCTAATTTTTCTTTGATGAAGAATCTGTCAACCTCTACATGTTTCGTCCTATCATGCTGAACTGGATTAGCCGCAATATCACATGCCGCTTGACTATCACGATACACTTTCATAGGTTCATTTGGACCATAGCCTAAGTCCTGCAATAAGAGTTTTAGCCATAAAGCTTCCGTTATACTTAAAGCTATTCTGCGATACTCAGCCTCTGCACTAGAGCACGCAACAACATTTTGCTTCTTGCTCTTCCATGTAACTAAATTTCTTCCAACAAAGGTGAAGTATCCTAAAGTGGAGCGCCTATCAATTATAGATCCTATCCAATCAGCATCAATATATTTCTCAACCTTCAAGTGACCATGTTTCGTAAATAAGACCCATTTTCCTGGAGTTGACTTAATATATCTCATAATTCTCATCACCGTATCCATATGTTGTTCCTGAGGCACATGCATAAACTAACTTACCACACTTAAAGTATATGACAAATCTGGTCGTGTATGTGCAAGATACATCAATCGTCCAACCAATATCTGATATCTTTCCTTATCACAAGGCACTTGATCAACTTCGTTGCACAGTTTCAGTCCTTCTTCTAACGGTGTACCAATCGGCTGACAAGAATAAAGAATATTCCTTTTCTTAAGCGAGAAACTTCAATAACGGATATTCCTTTTCTGGTCGTTTCATTCAATAAATCAAGAGCATACTTTTTTTGAGATAAGAATATTCCTTTTCTTAAGCGAGAAACTTCAATACAAAGGAAGTATCTCAAAGGGCCAAGATCTTTCATTTCGAAAACTTGTGACAAGTAGTTCTTTAATGCCTTCCTCTCCTCAAGATCATCTCCAGTTACTATCATATCATCCACATAAATAATGAGAGCAGTAATTTTACCTTCTTTCCTTTTTAGGAACAGAGTATGATCTGAATTACTCTGATAGTATCTGAATATCCTCATTGATTTTGTAAATCTCTCAAACCAAGCTCTTGGCGACTACTTCAGTCCATACAATGCTTTCTTCAGACGACATACTTTATTGTTGTGTTGAACTGGTCTGTTCGACCCAGGTGGAAGATCCATATAAACCTCTTCTGTCAATTCCCCATGCAAATGCATTCTTCACATCAAATTGCACCAATGGCCAGTCAAGATTTGTAGCAAGTGACAGTAAGACTCGAACAATATTAAATTTTGCCACAAGTGCAATTGTTTCATCATAATCAATTTCATAAGTTTGAGTGTATCCTTTGGCAACCAGCCTTGCTTTGTATCGCTCTATTGATCCATCAGACTTATACTTCACTGTATAAATCCATCTACATCCTACCAGCTTCTTTCCTGCTGGCAATACGACTATCTTCCAAGTCTCATTCCTCTTCAAGGACTTCATCTACTCATCCATAGCTGCTTTCCACCTTGGATCGGCTAAGACTTCCTTCACACTGTTACGAATAGAAAACAACAGATACTTGGTTCACAAATAACTTATTTGATTCAGACAATCGGTGAGTGGACACATAATGTCTCATGGGATACTTGACATTACTAATGGGATCAGGCTCATAAGTGGGTTTTGGGATACCTGTAGTAGTGCGATTTGGGAGTTCTCTTCTTGGAGCTTCGGATAGCGATGACGATTGGTTTTAGGGTTCTGCTGGGGATAAAGATGAATCTGATGGTGCTAGTGGTGGATATGGTTATGACGATTCTGGTGGTGGAGATAGCTCATCTTCATGGAGGTTCGGCACTGATTCCAGTTCTTCGTGGAAATCTCATTCCTCAACCAAATTTTCATCCATATTTTCTCCCCTTAGATTCGATTGTTCAGTCTGAATGGTAACCATTTCAACATAGGTAAGAGTTTGAACTTCACTTCGGCACTCCCCCTGAAGTTCAACCTCAGAGGAAAAATACATCTTATCTTCATGGAACACAACATCCATAGTCACAAATATCCTTTGAGTTTGTGGGTGATAGCACCGACATCATTTCTTATCCTGTGCATATCCCACGAAAACACATCAGACAGCTCGAGGAGTCAACTTATTGTGTTCATGTTAATGAAGATGAACAAATGCAACACATCCAAACACACGAGGTGGCAAGTTGACGACTTATGGTGCATTCACAGCTTCAGTTAATGCTTGAAATGGCATGAGGAAGTTCAAGATACTAGAGGGAACTCGGTTGATTAAGTATGCAGCAGAAGCAAGGGCTTCCCCCAATAAATGAGTAACATATTTCCATAGATAAGAGAAGCACGGACCACCTCGAGCAAATGTCTATTTTTTCTTTCTACAACTCCATTCTGTTGAGGTGTATATGAGCATGTAGTCTGGTGAACAATTCCGTGTTCCACCAAATATTGTTGCAGATTTGAACTCAGGTATTCTCCGCCATTATCACTCCTAAGAACTTGAATCTATGATTTATACTAAGTCATAACATGGTTGTGAAATTTCTGAAACAAGCCACTAACTTCACTCTTCGACTTCATCAAACAAATCCAGGTCATACGAGTACAGTCATCAATAAATGTCACAAAGTATTTGGCTCCTCCAAATGTAGTATTCTTGGATGGACCCCAAACATCAAAATGAATAATTATAAATGGAAGAGAGCTTATACTTGGACTTGAAGGAAAAGAGACACGGTGACCTTTTGCAAGTTCACACACATCACACTGAAATGCAGAAATATCCAGCTTCAAAAATAAATTTGGAAATAATTTCTTCAAATAACCAAAATAAGCATGCCCTAGACGTCGATGCCATCGCCAAATATCTAATTTCTTCTTTTCACCTTCGGATCCTTCCACACTTAGAGCTTGAGTCAACTTGCTTGAACTTTCAGATTCTAAATTCAGGTAATTCCGGTGTCTAACCCCATAACCAATCGTCTTACGAGTCCGAATATCCTTAAGTACACAATGTGAAGGTCAAAAAACTACAATACAATATAAGGCAGTAGTTATTTGAGCAACAGATAATATGTTAAAATTCAAGGATGGCACAACTAGGGCAGTATCTAAAGTTAGGTTGTTTGTTAGAGGTATGGAACCCTCGCCAGTAACAGTGGCAGGATCATCGTCAGCAGTGAACACAGTTGATTTGGTGGATGGTTGAAAATTTTGGACTTGTCTAGAATCAAAAGTCATATGGTCGGTAGCACCCGAATTAATTATCCATGCATTATTCATAACAGAGGCAGAAATATTAAATACCTTACCATCATTACCTGCAGCTGTAACTAATGTAGAGGCGAGTCCAATACTCTTTCCAGCTTCATCGACACCTTCAACAACAAATGTGGATTGGTTGCAATTCTTCTTACGAAGATCCCTGATATGATCTCAGTTCTCAGGGTAGCCGATAATCCTATAACAACGAGCTTTCGTGTGTCCGATCTTGCCACAATGAGTACACTTCCTTGACTCATACGCAGCTTGGTTGAAGCCTCCGGATGGGCGTGCAGACGATCCATAAGATGGATATTGGGTCGACAAACGACAGATCACGGTTAGATCGGTGATCGGAGTATGGTTGCAGCAAATCAAGAAAACAAATCTATGCCCCCAAACTGTGAAGTCGGTTAATAGAAAAATTAGAATTTCGGATCTGATTCTTCGAACACAGTCCACATTCAAGACAATCAGTAAGTGAACCTTGGGTCAAAACAATCTTCAAACACAACCCAATGTTCACAATTCAAGAGGATTGGTAAGTGGTGGCTAGGGTTTAGATCGGTGGTCGTCAGGAGTCGGAGCACAGCAGGTAGCGGCATTAGCAGGGCAGCGGTGGCTTCGGTCGGGAGTCCGGCGAGGTGGAACTGCCGGGGGTGAAGGTGGATTTGGTGGTGAGGTGGATGTGTTGGTGAGGTAGATTTGGAGATGATGGCAGAGAGTTATCAAGTTGAAGGTTGAAGGCAGTCGGTATCAACTGGAAGGAGAAGAGAAGGAGTCGGGCCTTTTTCTTCCGATGACGAGGGCAACAAGGTCGGGCCTTCTCCTTCCATAGACGAGGGCAATAGGGGCTCGGGGTCGGATCGGATCGGCGAGGGGCTGAAGAGAGAAGGGGGTTGCTCAGGAGGTCGGGTTCGATCGGGAACAAGACGAAGAGAAGAAGAATGGCGCCTTCTTCTTCTTCACATAGCCTAGGATATTTTTTTAGGCTTTGATACCATATTAAAACAGATTTGAAGGAAAATAATTATTATTCTTATATCTTTGTTTCTCTATTGTATACATCTATATATAAGAATTATATTCTTAGAGAAGAAGAAGAAAGGGAATTGAGAGAAGATTGGGGATATGAGAGATTTGAGGAATCTGTTTCCTATAGATTAAGAAACAAAATATACAATTACTATATTTCAACACATAGGACGTCGTGATTGGAACGTACTTATTGAGAAAATCGGCAAACGTCTTCCCAGTTGGAAGAAGAAACATCTCTCGTTGGGGGGTAGGATCACTTTCATTAATGCGGTTCTCTCCAACCTTCCTATATATTGGATGTCGATCTATGAATTCCCTATATGGGATATCAATATGATCGATAAAATTCGTAGAGATTTCCTTATGGAAAGGTAGCAGAGAGGACGGAAGAGGTATACCCTTAGTAAAATGGAGCATCGTCTGCAGAAGAGATGTGTTTGGAGGATTAGGAATTCTTAATCTACGAGAGATGAATCAAGCCTTACTTTGCAAATGGTGGTGGAAATTACATTCGCGCCTCACCAATTCTCAAGTGTTGTTTGGGCCAGATATCGAGATGTAGACGTTTCAAGTTTGGGGGGGGGGGGGGGGACAACATCGTAGAAGTATTTTCCTAGTTTGGAAAGAGATTGACAAAGTGGAAGAGTTATTCCACCGTCATTCTCCAAATAGGTTGGAGAACGGAGAAGATACAAGATTTTGGCTTAATATCTGGGTAGGTCCCAATTCGTTGGCATCTCTCTTCCCTGAGGCATTTGAGTTGGCCCTAAAAAAACATGCCTTGGTTGCAGATTATTGGATCAGGTTTTCTTGGAACATTAGAATGTCTTCTCTAAGTGTCAATAATCAACATTTCAATTGTATCCCTCTTTACACATTTTTAGAGGGCAGGTCGATAATCAATTGCAGCCGTTTGGCCGAGAGGGGTTGGCGTCTTGCCCCCAATGGGCAATTTTTGGTCAACTACATGTATATTTCTCTATGTGATAGCGGGATGAGAAGCGCTGAGAACAATGCATGTTATTTGGAATTCATGTGCTCCGCACAAGGTTCAGGCTTTCTTGTGGTTGGTCCTCAAAGATGCAATTTTAACTAGGGAAAATCTTGCTAAGAAGAGAATGGTAATGGTGTTTTCTTGTCCCAGATGTGAGGATGAGCTAGAAATTATCGATCATCTCTTTCTTGAGTGTCCGCATAGTAAACATATTTGGGACTCCCTCCTTTTGGGCTTTGGCCTTAACAGTTACCCCCTGCGAGTATCTCATTTATGGGGAGAATTTAGAGACTGTGAAGTTGTTCATGTGAGGATGAGGGATTGGGATTGTTTAGTTGCAGCTTCTTTATGAGTCATTTGGTTAGAAAGAAATGATTTGTGCTTTAGAAGTCACTCTTGCAATTTTTTACAATTGATTCATAAAATTTATTCTCTCACCTCATCTTGGTTGTCCATTCCAAGTGCTATGAAAGAAAGCGCGAAAGGGACATTTGTTTCCTACCGAAGAGGGTAATACTGGAAACGCCAACTACTGATAGGATGTTGTCTTTTCTTCACTCCTTTGCTTGTAGGGGAGTGTAGTTGGAGGCTCTGTCACTTTGGGGGAAATGGGTGGCGATGTTTGAGCTACTTGGAGGGTTCTTGTTGTTTATGAATCCTTATGTATTTTGTATTTGTAGACTTTATGTTCCGTGAGTTATTTCATATTTGGAGTCTATTTGTAGCTTTGATGTATCAGTTTGAGTTATCTATATCTTTAATATTATAATGGGAGAAGGCTTTAGTGTCATTTGTAAATCTACCAACGCGTGTATTGCACGTGCATCACTAATATAAAGGAGGTCTCAGGTTCGAGTCCTCACTACGTCAATTTTTTTATAAAATATATTAAATGTGCATCACGCGTGTAAATTACTATCTATCTATATCTATCTATAATGGATAATAACTATTATAATGGAAGAGTAGGAGTTGTAAATCTAACTACTTACGTGCAACTCCAACTCTCCCATTATAGTCTTCAGATTTACTTTTAAAAATATACAATCTTATTTATTAAGACATGCATTGCACATATAAATCAGAGTTTTTACTTTATTTTTAAAAAAAGAATTAATACATGCATTGCACGTGTATATTTACTAGTGATATGTGATGGCAATTATCGTGCCAAAATCCAAAAAAAAAGAAGTGAACTGACATCAAAAGAACATGCCCTTGCTGAATAGTTTCATAGTTGAACATGGCAAATAAATAACAACCGGCAACACATTGTTGTCACCAGTCACCCGCATTAGCACTGAGTTACTGATTGTATATAAACAGAAGCAAACAATGTTAGTGACCTGACAAATCCAAGCCTTCTTGTCTCTGTTTTCCGTTCTTCCACAGTAGCCAGTAAACGTCTAGGGCGGGCTTGCCTCATAAACTCTGAGTCTAGATTTTCTTATCTTTTCTTTAGTCGACATATAGCTTATTAATTATTTATTTATCAGGTATGGAATTATTGACCAATACGCATTTTAAAATAAACCAGCCGGGTGTTATCAGGCTCAATCAGCACTCTTTAAAAGCTAGAACTACTTCTGTCTGGATTATAATGTACTTAAAATTAATCATGTCAAGGATTCAAAAAAAGAATTACTTTTGGTCCCAGCAATGACTTTGAAGTCAGTCCTTCACCAAAGCATCAAGTAATTCCGTATGAATCTCAAGGCATGGATGGATAATAATTAGATCATGTTCTTTGGACTCCTTCACAGAAAAATTACTATCAACAAACCTGATATCTATTCTAAGTTGCTTTCTTTTTCTGAATATTAAAAAAGACTTGTAATGAATTTAGTGAGATTCATTTGTGCAACCAAATCCACTAAAGGTTTTGTTGGATCAATTTGGACATCCAAACAGAAGAATTTGAAATGGACAAATGTGAACCATTTCCTTTCTCTTGATATAGCGCACTAAGATTTTATAGGATTTATTTGTGCATCCAAATGCATGTACAGACGAGTTTTTAAAGGAACCTACAAGATATACCACTAAAATATCTGAATATTTTGGTTCATGTTGAGATCGGTTGTTTTTTTTTAATTCCATCACCACCATAACAGTGTCACTCCTAGTTGCCTGTGGAAAAGACCTTGGGGTCAACTCTTGTTAGTCTTCCATGTAAACTCCTCTGCCTGTATATTCTGCATCTATAAGTAGACTGATTAATATAACACAGTTTCTTACACTTCAATTCTATTAGCCTTGCACAATAATTACATAGTTATGAAGCCTCTCTTTCTCTTCTTTTCCATCCTCTACATCCTCAACTCCTACAATATAAAGCAAGCCACATCAACACAACACCACAGCAACATCACTGATCTGGAATCGCTATTGGCGTTCAAAGCTCAAGTCACGGATCCTGAAGCCCTTCTGTCCACCAACTGGACCACCAACACCTCCTTCTGTAACTGGTTTGGGATCTCCTGCAGTCGGCGACACAAACAGCGAGTCACGGCTATCTCGCTTTTCAACATGTCTCTCAAAGGTACCATCTCTCCTTACATTGCAAAACTCTCCTTCCTTTCGTACATTGATCTTAGTAATAACTCCCTAATCGGCCCCATCCCCCAAGCCCTTGGCTACCTACCTCGCCTCTTTCATCTCACCCTTAGTCGCAACTTTCTATCTGGTCCCATTCCCTCCACCATCTTAAACATGTCTTCCTTAGTCTATTTCCTTGTTCCTGCCAACAATCTCTCAGGTTCTCTCCCGTCAAACAAAACCTTTACTAGCATGCTACCTAATATCAAAGTCCTCTCTCTCGGTCCGAATAATTTTACTGGTGGTGAAGTCCTATCAAGGTTTGCTCAATGTCAACATCTCCAAATACTTGCAATTGTTGAGACTCAGTTCAGTGGAAGCATACCTACTGATATTGGTGGCTGGTGGCCTAAGCTCACGAAATTATATCTTGATTTTAACCAATTTAGTGGAACTATCCCAACTTCCGTCGGCAACCTCACAATGCTCAAAGAACTTGCTCTGCAGGACAACGGCCTAACAGGGGTAATTCCGCAGGAGTTAGGGAATTTACCAAATCTCCAATATCTCAACTTGGAATTTAATTATCTCGGTAGCTCAGTACCAACTTCCTTACTAAATGCTTCCATGTTGAATGTTCTTTGTCTTACGGCAAACAAGCTCACTGGACAGGTGCCGAGTAACATAGGCATGTCACTTCCTCTCCTCACTCTACTCTCTGTAGGTGATAATAAACTAACTGGAGGGCTTGAATTCATCTCATCTCTTTCCAACTGCAGGAATCTAAAGATACTAGAATACAACGTAAACAACCTAGCGGGTGAAATTCCTGATTCCATTGGGAATCTTTCAACAACTCTGCAATATTTTCTTGCTTCTGTGAATCACATTCATGGAAACCTCCCAGTTGGATTGGGCAACTTAACTGGTCTTATACTCCTATCTTTGGCCAAGAATGATCTAACAGGCACGATACCATCAACAATCACAAGATTAGAGGCACTTCAAGTGATAGAATTATCGTCCAACAAGATAAGTGGCACAATTCCTTATGATCTTGGACTAATGACAAGCTTGACTCAACTAAATTTTAGTTACAATTTGATTTCCGGACCAATACCAGATTCAGTGGCTGACCTCAACATGCTACAGACTTTGGATCTAAGTAACAACAATTTGTCCTCAAGTATTCCCCAAAACTTATGGACCTCTGGAAGCCTCCTCCAGGTAGACCTTTCAAGAAATGCTTTATATGGCACACTTCCTCCTCTTGTTGCAAACGCAAAATCGCTGTTTTACCTGAATTTGTCTATGAATAGTCTATCAGGTAATATCCCAAGTGATTTTGCAGAGCTTCAAATGCTTCAAATTCTAGATCTCTCTTCAAATTTGTTACATGGTCAAATTCCTACATCTTTTGCTGGATTGATCAGTCTCACCCATTTGAACTTGTCGCACAATTTTATATCAGGGAACATACCAAACTTCTTAGCCAATATATCTTACCTTGGTAGTCTTGATCTTTCCTACAACAAGCTAGTAGGTCAGATTCCTAAAGGTGGGATCTTCTTAAATGCTAGCATTCCAGTCTTGATAGGGAATGAAGCACTTTGTGGAGCACCACAATTAAACTTTGCACCATGCCCTGCAAATAGTATTCCATACAATTCAAGGAAAGCATTGAAGTCCCTCAAATATATCCTACCTGCCATAGCAGCAAGTTTGATTCTTTTAGCTTGCTTGTGTCTTATATATGCATTTTACTGGAGGAGAAAGGTCAAGACCGTCGTCGACACTAATATACAACATTTGCACGAACATAGATTAGTTTCACGCTATGAACTTGCTCATGCAACAAACAACTTCAATGAGGCCAACTTGTTAGGAAGGGGAGGCTTCGGTTCTGTGTTCAAGGGATGCCTTATTGATGGATTGATCGTAGCAGTAAAAGTCTTTAATTTAGAAGTTGAAGGTGCTTCAAAAAGCTTTGATGCAGAATGCCAAGTTTTGAGGACAGTTCGCCACAGGAATCTCATCAAAATCATCAGTGTATGTTCGAGTCTGGACTTCAAAGCCGTTGTCCTCCAATTCATGCCTAATGGTAACCTTGAGCAATGGTTGTACTCCGAGAACCACTACCTAAATCTTCTGCAAAGGTTAAACATAATGCTGGATGTATCATTAGCTCTTGAGTACCTTCACCACCACCATCCAGACCTAGTTTTGCATTGTGATCTTAAGCCAACAAATGTTTTGTTGGACGAAGAAATGGTAGCACATGTTGGAGACTTTGGTATTGCCAAACTATTGCTCGGGGACAGTCGATCTTCAGCATCAACAAGCATGCCAGGCACCATTGGCTATATTGCTCCAGGTAATCAAAACAATCAAATTAAGTTTCAATTTCAATAATTATGGATAATCTGTATGTGCATATATCTAATTTTGTAAAATTCTCAGTAGGGTCTCTTAGTTTTCTATGGCTTAATCGACCTCCCTTACAATTGATTTATTTGTTATAACAGTGCTATCTTACTTCATAACGGATTGATACATCAATTATTATGTTTGCAACAGAGTATATATGGACGGGAAGAGCTTCAAAAATGGGTGACGTATATAGTTTTGGAATACTATTGCTGGAAACTTTTACTGGAAAGAGGCCATCAGATGGCATGTTTGGTGAAGAATCAGGTTTGAGGGAATGGGTATGCAAGGATTATCCCAGTGGAGTATTCAAAGTTTTGGACTACAATCTCGTGAAGGATAACTCCAGTAGTGAGGGATCATCTCAAGTCTTAGCAACCGTTCATCAGTGCTTGTCAGATGTCATCGAGTTAGGTTTGTTGTGCTCAAATCACTCACCTACGGAAAGAATTTCGATGCTGGAAGTTGTCTCAAGATTGAAAAAGATCAAACTAGAATATCAGTCAAATATATAGTTCTTTCTTCCTAGCTTGGAGTATCTAATTTTTTTTTTTGAGAATGAGGAGTATCTAATTGTTGAATCGCATACCTGTACTTTTCTGAGATTTTTATTGCCTACAATATAATTATCCTTGATTTGCATTTGTATATATAATATATTCTTGTCTCATATACACTCTGTTTACTTTCATTTTAGTAAGCAATTTTTGCTGGTATCTTGATGTGCATATTCTTACACATTCTAACTTCTTAAAGTTAACAGAACGCATATTCAGAAGAAAATGTTAATTGTAAATTAACAATCAATCACAGAATTGGACATCTATGTATAAAAGAAACAACTGTTCAGGAATATATCTATACAAATAAAGAACTTTAAAATAATGATGAACAGAACCATCGAAAACATTTATTTATTAATTAAAACTTTTCTAATAGACAATAAAATTCACCATCCAAATAGATTTAGTAATCGAGATGACTAATAGCTCTATACGAAACAGAGAAGAATTTAATCCATCAGTTACCTTACTTACCAATTGATTGACAATTTTTTGTCGGTTTATCATCAAATACGGATATTAACATGTAGACTGACAGAGGATATCACCATACTAATATAAGTAACAACTACTTTTTCATAGTCTATAAATCCTAAGGAAAGAAGATCGAAGCATCCAGCTACCTTATATACGTCATTCTTGGAAACAAAAGCATACAAAGCACATGGCACCTTTCTCCTAGAATAAATTATAACATACCTATATCTCTATAGAAATGTTGTTGTTTGTATGTATGTACTAAGTAGAAATCAGCTAATTTATGTGAACCACAAGGAGAGACGATATAGCTTAGCATTCTTGACAAGTTGATATATGGCAACATTGGGAGATATTATACAGTGTATTGTGATTAAAAAGGAAATGTCTATGCAAATACTGAGACAATCCATAAGACCGAGTATATGGTAGAATGTTGAATAGAAAACTGCAACTAAGAGAAGCAAGTAAAAGAATATAAAACCCCAAAATACATTATCACTAAATCAACCAAGTAACGAGTTCAGAATGATTATCTGGAAGAAAGTCTTCAACATGTAATATAAAAAAAGGACCTCTTTTTTGATAGAGATAACATAAGTTTCTTGATATTTTCAAGCACATACAACATTATGTATATGTTTCCCTATTATATAAAAGCAATAAATGTTTCTTGGTTTAAATGGAAGTTTGGCTAGAATCCCTTAGGATTCTATCCTTTGTTCAACAAAAAATAAATAAATAAATAAAAGCAATAAATGAAAACTGAAGGTTATAGAAACTGGACATCCTAGTGAAGCCATTTCCTAAGGATGTGATCATAGATACTTCCCTTACCAATTTTCAGAATGTCGGTCCTCGACTTGGACAAATTTGCCGAGTTCAACTTCACCCTCCTATCAATCATACCCTCCGCAAACCTGCAAGCTTCCGGCAGCCTGTTGAGATCCTTCAACTTCCTCAACAACATATTCCCACACTCCTCAGCAGGGGCGTATCTGAGTTTCAGGAGGCCCTAAGCAAGTTCTCAAATATGGTCTTTTGCAAGTTGACAAAATTAAAATGATAATTATTTAAATGCAAACAAACTTGGAGCATTGGAGAACAAACTATTTAAATGAAAACAAAATTATATATATGCATTGAAAAAAAATTTAATTGATAATGTCCGCTTTTTATATGAAATGCCTCGTAGCAAAAAGAAACTCGGACAAACTCTAACAGCAAAAATGAAATATGTTATCTCAAAAAGGTAAATATGATATATTAGAGAACACGATCAGAATGAAATGATGATGAATATATATGTATATGAGAATACTAGTTGGATGCTTAAAATGTAGAATAACCATGTGCACTTGAAGATTTGGTTAGAAATAAACAAGTTAATATGATATACCATAGAACATTGAAAAAATATTATGGAGTGGCATACATGGTGATGTAAAACTAACCCTAAATAGAGAATTTCCAAGAATCTTAAAGGATTAATTTTACCAACATGTAATGCAGATCAAAGTTCGAATTTTAAACAATTAATCAGTTTGATGGATTTTCAAGAATTGAATTAAGTTTAAGAAGCCCAATTAATAATTCAGTTCTAACAATCAATAATTAAATCCCTAAGCGTTCTTAGCAAGTAAAAGATGCAATATTGATTATATAAAGATTATATAAAGATTATGAAGATGAAGGTTATAAAGATAATATTAGATACTCTTTACAAATTATCCTTAGTAGTATCAATTTTTATTTTATATGAGTGATGCTTTTGTAAATAATTATATCGTAAATAAATTTGAATTTTGAGGGTATTATGGTAACTAACAACAATTGAGCAAATGAATGATTAATATAACTCTCACTTAAAAATGAATGGTTGAGATGAGATGGTTGAATGTCTACAAATGACAACCCAACTCTCTCATTATAAAAATAGATTAGATAGATATCTAAATAAATTTGAACTTTGAGGGTATTATGGTAACTAACAACAGTTGAGCAAATGAATGGTTGATATAACTCTCACTTGAAAATGAATGATTGAGATTAGATGGTTGAATGTCTACAAATGACAACCCCAATTCTCCCATTATAATATTGGATAATATTAGATTAGATTATTATTATATTATAGTAGAGATTAGAGATATATTAGAATTGCTATGACGGATGTTGTTGCAAGACTGGAGAAGATCAAAATGGAATACAGTAGCTAGTTCTTGAGTCATAACTCTTATGTCTTTGTACTAACAATATTTGTCTTCCTCTACCCTATAAAAATTTGTAGATTCATCATCCGCAGTTGGTTTTACTTTGTATCTTGAGAAGCTTTATTTTAGAATGAATATCTACTTTTTAATTAAGACTTCTAGCTTTTAAGTATATACAATAATCTTTCACTTATCTTGCAACGTTGTTGAATCCATTAAATAATTTTAGCTATATCTTCATTGTAAGATGAAAAAAGGATTAAACAGATCAGATCCTTTCGGAAAAAAAATATGTCTTCTGTTATGTTCTGCTAGTTTCCTTTTTTAGCTATTTGGTAGTCTTGATTGGTTATGGTGTTTGGAAGTTTGTAACAGAGTACATATATTCTGGAGGTATTAGGTATATCATGAATAAGTGTTGTCTACAATTTTGGATTTCCACAGTTGGAAGCATTTACTAGAAAATACTAGCTGATGAAAAGTTTGAGGGGGTGAGTATGCATATGAGCTATCCTAGTAATATATTAGATTTTTGCTTCGCTCAGATAAATATTAGATGTTGCAGGCTAAAATATTTCAAATGATTATTTCAGTACTAAGGGTTTTCACAAGAAGAGTTCGTTACAAGACCTATCAACCATGCATCAATGCCTTCCACTTGCCAGTAAGGTTGGTTTATGGTATTCTCTTAAGGAACGGATTCATGGACAGATAATGTGTTGTGCGGAATACGAATCAAACAACCAATCAAAGAGAGAAATGGCGAGAGAAAACAGAAAACAAACTCAAGCAAACACAAGGACACAAAGATTTAATGTGGTTCGGCAAAACAAGTGCCTACATCCACGGGGCGGTTGGGGTTTCTTCTTCAAATAATCACCAATCGGTGAAACAAACCCTTACAGAGATGACGGCTGCAAAATCCGAATAGGGGTCTCTTTTACAAAACCCTAATTGGTGTATTTATAGGGAAACTACTGGGCCTTTCGAAATGGGCCTTTTCTAGTTCACAAACCCGTCTCCAGTCGACTGGTCTTCTTACCAGTCGACTGGTCTTTAGTTCTGGACAGTCGACTGAGACACATCTCCAGTCGACTGCTGCTGCTGTATCCTTAGCCTTTGAAACTTCTCTCTGGACAGTCGACTGGTTCCCATAGTCAGTCGACTGATGCGCTGCAGATACGATGGATATAAACAAATTGAACCAGAATCGAGCCATTATCCTACAATCTCCACCTTGGCGAGATCTTCCAAGTATCCAACAATCTCTGCCTTGGCGAGATCTTCCAAGTAGCCCAAGCAATCTCCAAAAATACTCCAAAACAAATGGTCATCACCAAATGTAACAAAAACAAACTCCACCTTAGTATGATATCACATACTAACCAAACAAATAGCGAAGCACCATTCCAACCGCCCATGCCAAATCATCAAGCATGCAAAATATTAGCCAGGTTCATGCAATGCTTGAACTTGGCTGCCCCAACAATTTTGGTCAACATATCAGCAGGATTATCAGCTGTCCCAATCTTCACCAGAAGAATATCACCATCCTTTATCAAATCACGCACAAAATGATAACGGACATCAATATGTTTGGTCCTCGAATGATGAACTTGGTTCTTCGCTAAATGAATAGCACTCTGACTGTCACAGTGTACCTCCACCTTCTCCCGATGAATTCCCAAGCTCTTCAAAAGTCCATGAATCCAAATAGCTTCCTTCATGGCCTCAGCAACCGCCATGTATTCAGCCTCAGTAGTAGACAACGCTACAGTGGACTGCAAATTGGACCTCCAACTTATAGGTGCTCTAGCCATAGTAAACAAATAGCCTGTAGTAGACCGCCTCTTATCTAGATCACCTGCATAGTCAGAATCAACATAACCCACCAATAACCTGCTAATATTGTTATCCCTCTCAAATTTCAAACCCACATCTGTGGTGCCACTTATGTACCTCAAAATCCATTTAGCTGCTTGCCAATGCTCTCTGCCTGGATCATGCATATATCGACTAACCATACTCACCGCCTGAGAGATGTCTGGTCGAGTACAAACCATGGCATACATCAAACTGCCAATCACACTAGTGTAAGGTACATTAGCCATATACTGTCTCTCTTCATCTGTACTTGGAGACTGAGAAGCACTAATTCTGAAATGAGTGGCTAAGGGTGTACTGACTGGTTTAGTTTTCTCATCTATACCAAACCGTTTCAGCACCTTCAAAAGATATTGCTTCTGTGTCAAACTCACTATGCCCTTTGCTCTGTCTCTAGCTATCTCCATCCCAAGTATTTTCTTGGCTTCACCAAGATCCTTCATCTCGAATTCAGAACTCAGCTGATTCTTCAAATTTTGAATCTCCTTAGCATTTTTAGAGGCAATCAACATGTCATCCACATATAATAACAGATATATGAAAGAGCTATCCTGCAATTTTCTGAAATAGACACAATGATCATACTCACTTCTCGAATATCCCTGCACTTTCATAAACTGATCAAACCTCAAATACCACTGTCTTGGAGATTGCTTCAACCCATAGAGAGACTTTTTCAACCTGCAAACACAATTTTCCTTACCAGCAATCTTAAACCCATCTGGCTGCAACATATAAATTTCTTCATCTAGGTCCCCATGTAAGAATGCAGTCTTCACATCCATCTGTGTCAATTCAAGATCAAACTGTGCTACCAATGCCAACAAAATCTGAATAGAAGGATGCTTCACAACCGGAGAGAACACTTCATTATAGTCAATTCCTTCCTGTTGAGCATACCCCTTTGCAACTAGTCTAGCCTTGAACCGAACACTGCCTTTTGGACCTTCTTTCTTCGTATACACCCACTTGCAACCGATAGCTTTCTTCCCCTTTGGCAATTGCACTAGATCCCAAGTCTTGTTCTTATGAAGAGAGTTCATCTCTTCATCCATAGCAACTTTCCAATCTGCATTTTCAGAACTTCTAGTAGCTTCTTTGAAGTTGGAGGGCACTTCATCATCAACAATGGGAAGAGCAAATGCAACTGTTTCTGTAAAGCGAGATGGTCGTTTGATATCTCTTCTTTGCCTTCTTGCTGCAATTGATTCTTCCTGCTGGGGAGGGTCTTGGATAGGAACTTCTTCCTCATCCTCAGTATCAACCACATCATCTTCATTTTGGACAGGAGTAGAATTTCCAACTGAACGCTTTTCTAACTCCACCTGTTGGAGAACTCTCGCACCAGTCGACTGAGAGCATCTACCAGTCGACTGTCCCGAGCTAATCTTCTGCTTCTCTTGATCAGGATCACCAGTCGACTGCACATGAGGACCAGTCGACTGTCCCGAGCTGATCATGCTAGTCTCATCAAAGGTGACATCCCTGCTGATTACTAACTTTTTCTGTTCTGGACACCACAACCTGTAACCTTTGACACCAGTACTAAAACCAACAAATATAGCCTTTTTGGCTCTTGCATCAAGTTTAGTTTCAGTTACATGAAAATAAGCAGGACAACCAAATATATGCAATAAACTATAATCAGATGCAGGTTTACCACTCCATACCTCAATAGGTGTTTTGCCTTCAAGTGCTGTTGATGGTAAACGGTTGACAATGTGGCTTGCATATATAACAGCTTCTGCCCAAAATGTCTTCTTCAATCCAGACTGCACTAGCATACATCTCACCTTCTCAAGTAAGGTTCTGTTCATCCTTTCTGCAACCCCATTTTGCTGTGGAGTCTTCCTAACTGTGAAGTGCCTCTGGATCCCTTCATCTTCACACAATTTCAGAAACGGATCGTTCTTGTATTCCCCTCCATTATCTGATCTCAAAACCTTAATCTTCCTTCCAGTCTGGTTTTCAACTTTCTTCTTCCAACTTGTGAACAATGTCAAAACTTCATCTTTGTGTTTCATGGTATATACCCAAACTCGTCTGGAGTAGTCATCAACAAATGTAACAAACCAGTGTCTACCACTCATAGAAGGTGTCTGAGTAGGGCCCCAAACATCTGTGTGCACATAATCGAGGATACCCTTTGTCTGATGTACAGCTGTACCAAATTTCACCCTAGTTTGCTTACCCAAAACACAATGTTCACAAAATTCCAACTTGCAACCTTTAGCATCTTTAAGCAACCCTTGCTTCATAAGCCCCTGCAAGGCCTTTTCTCCTGCATGCCCGAGTCGCATATGCCACAACCTAGTAGAGTCGGGAACAACCTGTTTAGGCCTTTCAGTTACACTGGCAGCCTGACCCAAATATGTTTTTCCCTGTAAGAAAAACAAGTTTCTTTTCCTTTGCCCTTTCACCACAAGTGCTCCGTTAGTCACCTTCAGAATGCCACCTTCACTAGCAAATTTCATTCCACTGGCCTCCAAAATACCAAGTGAAATCAAATTCTTTTTCAAATCTGGAACATACCATACATCTGAAAGCTCCCTAATAAGACCATCGTGCATTAGCAATTCAATCTTCCCGATTCCTACCTTCTTACAAGGCGCATCATTTCCCATCAAAACTACCCCACCATCCATATACTCCAAAGAAGTAAACCACTCCTTTTTCCAAGACATATGATAGGAGGCTGCTGTATCAAGAAACCATACTTCTTGATAAAGTGAGGGACTAGTAGCAAGTGCATAAGAAAAATCATCGTCACTATCTACATTATCAACAATCACATTTGCAGTCGAATTTCCCTTATTTCGTAGCTTAGGACAATCCTTTTTCCAATGCCCCCTTTCATGACAGAAAGCACATTCATCTCTGGCTGGTATCTTTCTGTCCTTTGAAACTCCTCTCGATTTGGAACGAGATTTGTTTCCTTTATTCCCAGATCTGGTCTCAGATCTGGTCTCAGTTCTGCCCCTTACAATCAATGCCTCAGAAGTTTCTCTATCAACCATTTTATCCCTTCTCCTAGTTTCATTATTCAACAGAGCATTTGCAACATCTTCATATTTAACAGTGTCTTTTCCATATATTAAAGTTGTTGCTAAATGATCATAACTTTCAGGTAATGAATTCAACAGAATTAGGGCTTTGTCTTCATCTTTAATTTGCTTATCCAAATTTAACAAATCAGCCAATAATTTATTAAATGATTCAACATGAGCGTTCATAGACATACCTTCAGTATAGGTGAAGCGAAAAAGTCTCTTCTTCAAATACAGCCGATTCTCCAAACTTTTCCTCATGTATTTGTCTTCGAGTTTCTTCCACAACACCGCAGCAATGGTATCCCTCATCAAATCATACTTCTGAGCCTTCGCGATAAAGAGCCGAATAGTCCCACACGCAACTCGATTCAACTTCTTCCAATCTACATCGGACATATTCTTTGGTTTTTCTTCCTCCAAAGCAACATCTTGTTCTTGTTGAACCAGAACATCCAACACCTCACACTGCCACATCCCAAAATTGTTTGTTCCATCAAATTTTTCAACTTCAAATTTTGCGTTGTGAATCGTTGTTCTGGACGAACTCGATCCCACAACATCCTTGGTTGCATCCGCATCACTCGCCATCTCCCTCTAGGTCGAACCGAAAGCTCTGATACCACTTGTTGTGCGGAATACGAATCAAACAACCAATCAAAGAGAGAAATAGCGAGAGAAAACAGAAAACAAACTCAAGCAAACACAAGGACACAAAGATTTAATGTGGTTCGGCAAAACAAGTGCCTACATCCACGGGGCGGTTGGGGTTTCTTCTTCAAATAATCACCAATGGGTGAAACAAACCCTTACAGAGATGACGGCTGCAAAATCCGAATAGGGGTCTCTTTTACAAAATCCTAATTGGTGTATTTATAGGGAAACTACTGGGCCTTTCGAAATGGGCCTTTTCTAGTTCACAAACCCGTCTCCAGTCGACTGGTCTTCTTACCAGTCGACTGGTCTTTAGTTCTGGACAGTCGACTGAGACACATCTCCAGTCGACTGCTGCTGCTGTATCCTTAGCCTTTGAAACTTCTCTCTGGACAGTCGACTGGTTCCCATAGTCAGTCGACTGATGTGCTGCAGATACGATGGATATAAACAAATTGAACCAGAATCGAGCCATTATCCTACATAATGCTATAAGGCTGCAGAGGATAACGAATTTTTGTCAACAGGGATTTCTTGACTCTTTATTCTGTAGGTTGTACTATCTACAATTAAATTAAGTTGGGAAAACTAGCATTTGATATACTCACCATCTCCATAAGCACCTTTTAGTTTGTAGTTATTTTTCTTAATGAAATTCTTCAGTGTTCTGATTTTTTTTAGTTAGCTTACATATATTTTTTAATATTGTATGAAGCCCCCTTCATGCAATTCACTAGACCTTCCCGGAACATCCTTCGAAAAAGACTATTTTTCCCTTTTCTTATTCTTCTGATCATTCTCATTCTACTTATTTGGTTGTTAGCGCACATCCAGGTCTCGGCTCATAATATGTTGAGCATTATCTCGTTTATTTGGCCCATTAAGAAACAAATGGATCTTGCCCCACAATTTGTTGGACATTTATCTCGTTTCTTTAGCCCATAAAAAAATATTAAACAAGAGCGCTCGACCGATAGGGGCATGTTAGAATACAAGTGCAATTTTTCTCAATCCTTCTACAACTTTGAAATTTTAGTCTATTGGCAGAGACTTTCACACCATGAAAACTAGAAACTCAGTGATCCAATGACATTCTTTATGCATGGAAAGAAGGAATATTTTCTTATAAACCGATAATTATTAAGGTAATAGAAGCTGATTTACAACAAAATAGTATTGTCCACATTGCACCTCACTCAGTAAGAGAGTCTGCCCTTGATAAGTGGGCTCCACATTTCACTGCGCCGCTTAACTCTACATATGAATCGTCTGATTTGTACAAGTCTTATGCACAAACATAATATAATAAACCAGATATGGCCGCAACTGCTAGAGATATAAAGTCATCTAGAGAGACTGATTACAAGATCCTGACCATCATCACTCTCCTCTTTTATGGTAGTTTCAACCCTCAACAAGTTGTAGATGATTAGGAAACAAAGAGCAGTCGTTGTTGCCAAGGTCGCTAAAACAAGAAAACAAGATAGGCCTAGACCCCTCCTTAAATAAGTTCCTAGCTCTAAATGTGAATTTTGGTTTCTCGAATTCCAAGCCATTCCAGAGAACTTCAGTCAAATCCATATCCAAATCCAAATATAGAGAAAAAACTCTCAGACTTTGAGTCTACCTTTAATTAGTCGATTGGCAAATGCCAATCAAATCCAAAAGCCAAAATTCAAGGCAAATGCCAATCAACTCCTTAAGACTCAGCAATAAGAAACGACATTCTATAATTACCAATATGTTGAAATTTGACGATTCTACAACCATTACTACTATCACTCCAAAAAGAGTTCGTGTATGCATGCACAATGCCTGTTAGACCATATCCTCCTTAAACCCCTCCCACTTGCAGAATTATTAACCAAGCAAATAAAAAATCATTCACCTCGAAAAGCGTAACAATGTTCACCATTTTGCAACATGCGCACGAAATTGCAAGCAACAAGTTGTTAAGAAAAGACGCACACCTATGGTAACACATGCCTTGAAAGAAAAAAAAATGCGAGAATAGGATTCGTGGTGGGGAAGGGCCTCTTTGAAGCTAATTGTCGAACAGTTGGCGTGTAGTGTATATATTTTCCATCTGATATTCTATGGAATTTAAGATTGCAAGATCATGAAATAGTTGCGTTTACATTATAGATCGTTAGAATGAAGTGACGGTTGATGAAGAAAGAAGTCACGCCGTGAATTTTTTTAAAGGCGCGCAAAAGACAGATGTTCTTGACAGATGTAGAACATCTGTCTTATTAACCCAAATGAGAACCCAACTTCTCATCTTTCTTATTTTTCAAACTCCTTCACTAAATTCTTTATTTTACTTTCAAACTACGAGGGCTCAACCACGGAATACATTTCAGAAAATTAGCCTCTTTGATATTCGTGCTTTAACAAGGATCCAGATGAGTGCTTTAACAAGGATCCAGATGAGCCGAAGGGTGCTTTACCTTGAGAACATGCAAATTCGCCGAAAAACCCTGCACGTAATGGGCAGGGCCGGCCCCCACCTTGAGGCTGATGAGGCGGCCGCCTCAGGCCCCAGATTTTTTGCAATTCTAGGGGGCCCAAATGTGTATTTCCAATGTAAATATAGGCAAGTATTTTGCGCGTAAAAAAATTATATTGTTATTAGGGGTCCCAAAAATAATTATTTGGGTCTTTCGCCTCGGGCCCCCGGGAACTTTGGGCCGACCCTAGTAATGGGGGCAGCATGTTCTTATGGAAGATTAGTTACACTTGTTTCACTTTATTAGCCTTGTTCTTCTTATTGTAGGGTAATGATTTAGGATTTTTTTTATAAAATATATGTAACAATCTAAGAACATAATCTTCCTCATATTAATGTTTATTTTATTTTCACTCTCACTGAATTAATCTGTTTATTTTCTGATTAATTTTTGACAGAATTATGTGTCGAATACAATTTCTAGTGGTTTGTCATTTTCTTTTCCTTCTTCTAATTGAAATTGGATCCATTTTGATTATTAGACCCATTTCAATTCTCGGATCCATTAAGACGTTTAAATCTGGTAAAGTAATTATAAGCCGTTTAGGGAATTATATGTCGTAAGCTTTTGGGAGCAATGGGCTCTGGGTTTGGGCTGGACCCATATAGGCGCGGACCCGAACCTGAAATTTAAAACATGGACCAAAGTCCAACCCGACTTTTCTTCGGACTTAAAAAATTACTCTCGAGCCTAGGCGACATGTGCATGTTTTAATATATTTTCAAAAAAAAACTAAATTGAGAATAATATACAACAAAAAAAAGCAATAATAGGAATAATACATCAATTTTTTATATATTTCATATTTAATTTATTTATTTTCATTTTAACTCTACATATAAGACATAATTTCTCTCTTTATAAAACTTAATACACATTTTAACTTACGTATGTGACTATTCTCTTTTTAAAAAACTCATATAAATATATGCATGCATATGCAGAAATTTGATTCGGGCCCATCAGGCCTAAGTAATTGAGCACGAGCCCGACCTGAATTTCCCTCGGCCTAAAAACTTGAGCTCGAACCTAGTCTGAATTTCCCTCAGGCCTAAAAACTTCAGCCCGAGTTCGGCCCGAAATGAAAATTATTCGCTCAAGCATGCTGATAATCAGGTTCGGACCAATTGCCACCCTTACTTGAAACTATTCAGTGCCTAGCATTGTTTTTCTTATTATTTAAAGATCTTGCATTTCTATAGGCCCATTATCATTTTTGGATTCTATGCGGTCTTATATTCCACGCTTTTGCCTATATTATTTCTATTAGTACTTATTCCGATATGTAATTATATTTGTTTATTTAATATTGTTTTAATGTAGCTATTGTATTAATCTTGTATGATGTGGACTAAATTGGTTACGTACATAAGAGAAATCTCGAAGAAGGTACGTGAAAAATCTGAAGGCAGAGGGTCGCAAAGTAAAGAAACAAGGTTGTGGTAAGAAAAAGTCCAAAATATTGTGAGAGAAAAAAATCAACCTTCAAAATATGGCAAAAGAGTAGAAATTAAGATGATTTGGAAAGATAAAACCGTTAGAAAAGAAGTTAAGAAAGCGGTAAGAGATACAAAATGAAAAGCTTATGATAATTTATACACAAAATTAGGAACAAAAGAAGGAGAAAATAACACCTATAAGCTTGCTAAATAAAGGAATAGAAAAACAAAAAGATTATGATAAAATTAGGTGTATTAAGAGCGATGATTCAAGAGTCTTAGTAAAAGATGAGAAAATTAAGGAAAGATGGCAAAATTACTTTGAGAAGTTATTAAATAAAAATGTTATGTGTAACTTAAGTACAGAGGACACATGGAAGAGTCGAAAGCATATATTTTTCCATAGAATTAGGACCTTAGAGGTTCGAAATGCTCTAGGAATAATGAAAATTTGGAAAGCTTTAAGACCGGATGATATACCTAATGAGGTACGGAAGTGTCTTGGGGATGTAGGAGTGAGCTGGCTAACAAGATTATTTAATGAGATTTTGAGAACTAAGAATATGTCTGATGAATGGAGGAAGAGTATTTTAGTACCTATATATAAAAATAAAGGAGATATACAAAATCGCTCCAACTACCGAGAGATTAAATTAATGAGTCAAATGACAAAAATTTGGGAGAAAGTAATCAAACATAGACTGAGATTAGAAACTACAGTGTCCGAGAATCAGTTTTGATTTATGCTTGGGACATCAACAATAGAAGCAATTTATGTACTAAGGAGACTTATGAAAAAATATAGGGAGAATAAGAAAGATCTACATATGATATTTATAGATCTAGAAAAAGCATATGATAAAGTACCTACAAACATAGTATGGTGGACGTTAAATAATAAAAGAGTAACTATTTGGTATATTGAGATAATTAAGAATATGTATGAAGGGGCAAAGACGTCAATTACAACATTAACATGAGAAACCAATGATTTTCCTATTACAGCAGGTTTATAACAAGGTTCGGCTTTAAGCCCCTACCTCTTTGTTATGCTAATTTTGAAGTATGCTGCATCTACAATACTAATGAATATTTTCTTGAGTTTGTTTCGTCAAGAACTATTTTTGGAAGGCAAAATGAAGTACCACATGAAACTGACTAATACAAATCATTCACAATTATTTGGCCAAGATGAGTATTAAAATTGATAAAATATTATTCATTTTAGTAATCAGTTTTTCTCCTTATATATGACAGAATATATATATTTAGAAAGTTGACATAATATATATATATTTAGAAAGTAATATATATATATATTTAGAAAGTTGACAGAATATATATATATTTAGAAAGTAGTCATTTGTATCAGGTATTATCAATCTCATCAATCTCTCCTCAATCTTAGCTTGTGATTGAATATGTATATATTTAGAAAGTAGTGATTTGTATCCATCAAGTAGTATTAGTCTCCTCAATCTTAGCCTAATATCAGATGGTAATTCATGTATATATTATGGACATTTGTCAATCAATAGAGACAGGGAATCATTTTCTTTCATGGTATCAGAGCCATTTTCTTTACTCTCCTCCTCCTAACTACCATTGCTACCACCTCTATTTACTTTCTACAGCTCCCCTCCTCCCTAATCTTAGCCCTCAATGGCAGAACAACCCAAGTTTCACTCGGCTTTAGCAATCACCAACGTGAAATCCCTCATCCCAGTCACGTTAGACAATGATTCTAGCCTATACATTTCTTGGGCAGCCCTCTTCAAAGTTCAAGCCCGTGTCCATAACGTGCTTGATCACATCGTTCCTCCTACCGATGAAAAGGATAAGAAGGCGGCAGATGATGCCAAAACAGCCAACCCCGATCTTTGGCATCGTCTTGATGCGGCCGTGTTACAATGGATGTACGCCACCGTATCACAAGATATTCTCAACTCCATCCTTGTGATAGATGACTCGGCCGAAAAGTGTTGGAAAAGAATTGCTGCTATTTTCCAAGAAAACAAACACTCGAGGGCTGTCCACCTCGAAAACCAATTCACGAACACGAATTTGGAGGATTTCCCTACCACCAAAGCCTACTGCAACCGCCTCAAACTTCTAGCCGATCAATTGGCGAATGTTGATGCTCCAGTCTCTAATACTCGTTTGGTCTTGAAGATGATTTCGGGACTAACTGATCCTTATGCAGGATTCGTGACGTACATTCAACAACATGATCCTTTGCCGCCCTTTGATACCGCCAAGTCGAGATTGGAACTGGAAGAGTCGACTATTCTTCAACGGGCCGCTCGTGAATCTAGCTCATCTTCATCTCCGGCTGCCCTTGTTGCAAACTCCCAACATTCTGATGATGATATGAATACCCAATATTCTTCTCCAGGTAATCAAAATCAACAATCGGAATAATAATAATAACAATTATCGTGGGAACAAGGGTAAGAAAAACCACAAACATTCTGGCGGTGGCCGGAACTTCGGCAAGGGCGGACAGAGCAGTGGCACCGGTCGTGGACAGCAGCAACAGTGGCAGCAGTTCAATCCATGGCAGCAGTGGGCTCCTTGGTCTCTTCCTCCATGTCCCTATCCATCCTACAATTGGGCCAGACCCAATTTTACTCCCAGACCACAGCAGCCAGGCCTACTTGGATCAAGACCACAACAGTCAGCGTTCACTGCAACTGCACCCAACCCAACCGACATTGAAGCAGCCCTTCATACACTCAGCCTTGCTCAGCCCGACCCGTCTTGGTATATGGACACCGGGGCAACATCACATATGACATCCACGCAAGGTAATCTCTCGTCTTATTTTAATTTGAGCAAAAATAATTATATAATTGTTGGAAATGGCCATTCTATTCCTATTCGTGGTTTTGGTAGTGCTAATCTACCTCCCCCCTCCCCCACCCTCCATTAATGTTAAAAAATATCCTCCATGCCCCAAATTTAATTAAAAACTTAGTTTCAGTTCGTAAATTCACTACGGATAACCAAGTTTTTGTTGAATTTGATCCTTTTGGGTTTTCTGTGAAGGACTTTCAGACGGGGATGGCTCTAATGAGATGTGATAGTCGGGGCGAGCTATATCCCATCACCACCACCACCACCAAAAATAATCAAGCCGTTTCTCCATCCATTCTTGCAGCTTTGTCTTCTTCCCTTTGGCATGACCGTTTAGGTCACCCGGGAGCACCTGCTTTAGACTCCCTTAGGCGGAATAAATTGATTGAATGTACTAAAACTAGACATTCGAGTTTTGTCACTCTTGTCCTCTTGGTAAACATGTTAAATTGCCGTTTGTTGAGTCTCATAACTCCACTTATATGCCTTTTGATATTTTGCATAGTGACTTGTGGACATCTCCTGTTTTGAGTTCTTTAGGTCACAAATATTATGTGCTCTATTTGGATGACTATTTGCAATTTTTGTGGACTTTCCCTATCTCCAAAAAATCTCAAGTCTATCCAACTTTTCTCAAATTAAAAGCCTACATCAAAACTCAATTTGAACGGGAATTAAAAAATATTCAATGTGACAATGGTAGAGAATATGATAATGGTCCTTTTCAGAGTCTTTGTGAAGCTAATGGAATTTCCTTTCGTTTTTCTTGTCTGCATACTTCATCCCAAAATGGAAAGGCCGAAAGAAAAATCCGTTCCATTAATAATATCATTCGAACTTTATTAGCTCATGCTTCACTACCTCCGTTTTTTTGGCACCATGCTTTGCAA
Organism: Hemerocallis citrina; assembly: GCA_017893485.1. Classification (NCBI taxonomy): domain Eukaryota; kingdom Viridiplantae; phylum Streptophyta; class Magnoliopsida; order Asparagales; family Asphodelaceae; genus Hemerocallis; species Hemerocallis citrina. The sequence continues at coordinate 187,209,943 of CM030360.1, forward strand.
ATGGCAACGTATCTTCTAAACATTTTACCAAGTAAAACTCTCGCTTATCAATCGCCTCTCAAAATTCTATATCAAAAAGACCCATCATACTCTCACCTACGAGTCTTTGGTTGCTTGTGTTATCCTTTATTCCCTTCTACTACGATAAATAAGTTTCAACCTCGTTCAACACCTTGTGTATTTTTGGGTTATCCGTCAAATCATCATGGTTACAAATGCTATGATTTATCATCAAATAAAATTATCATTTGTCGCCACGTACTATTTGATGAAACCGAATTTCCCTTCTCAAAGTTGCACACTCCTCATTCCACATCCTATGAATTTCTTGACAATGGCTTATCACCTTACGTGATTAACCATTTGCAACAGCAGTCCACTCCACAAACTCAAGTGCAGGCCCAACCTTCACCTTCTCCCTCTTGGTCTAGCTCGCCAGCTACATCCCAGTCAGCTCACCCACCTTCTCAGCCGGCACAGTCAACCCTCTCTTCTCCACAGCCGGCCCAGTCCGCCTCTTCCAACACAACACCATCATCTTCCATTTTTGGTCAGTCAGATCTCAGCCCACATTTAGACCAAACACAACATCCCCCTCTTCCTCCTATTTTCCAGCCCACTTCGAGTTCAGAAACGAAACCCGTGACAAGGAGCCAACACGGTATTTTCAAACCCAATACAAAATATCATGGCCTTCTTACTCATGTCACAAAGTCTCCCCTCCCTCGTAACCCTGTGTCTGCACTCAAAGACCCGAATTGGAAAATGGCTATCGATGACGAATATAATGCTCTCATTACAAATAAGACGTGGGATTTAGTGCCTCGTCCACCTGATGTTAATGTTATTCGGTCTATGTAGATTTTCAGACATAAAGAAAAATCTGACGGTTCTTTTGAGAGGCATAAAGCCCGACTTGTAGGTGATGGTGCAAGTCAACAGGTTGGCGTGGATTGTGGAGAAACTTTTAGTCCGGTCGTTAAACCGGCGACTATTCGAACAGTACTCAGTCTTGCTCTCTCTAAGGCTTGGCCCATTCATCAGTTGGATATTAAAAATGCCTTTTTACATGGTAAACTAAAAGAAACAGTGTACATGCACCAACCCTTGGGTTTTAAGGACCCGGCTCATCCTAATCATGTATGTCTTCTGTGAAAAGCGCTATATGGGCTCAAGCAAGCTCCTAGAGCCTGGTACAAACGATTTTCCGATTATGTTTCTTCCATTGGGTTCTCTCAGAGCAAGTCTGACAACTCTCTCTTCATCTACCGGAAAGGTACTCATATGGCTTACATTCTTCTTTATGTGGATGATATCATCCTTACTACTTCTTCTGATGCTCTTCGCAAGTCTATTATGTCACTTCTTAGCTCCGAATTTGCTATGAAAGACTTGGGCCCACTGAGTTACTTCTTGGGTATCGCCGTCAATTGACATACTGGTGGTCTATTTTTGTCTCAAAAAAAAATATGCAGAAGAAATTATTGAACGTCTTGGCATGTCATCTTGTAAGCCTTGTCCTACTCCGGTTGATACTAAACCGAAGCTTTGCACTAAAGCTAGCACTCCATATGAGGATCCCTCTCACTATCGTAGCCTTGCGGAGCCCTCCAGTATCTCACATTCACGAGGCCTGACATCTCTTATGCGGTACAGCAGATATGTTTATTTATGCATAATCCGATGGATGATCATATGCAGGCTCTCAGGCGCATCCTGCGCTACATTCAGGGTACACTTCATTATGAACTGCATCTTTATCCTTCACCGACTAATTCTCTGATTTCGTATACAGATGCAGATTGGGTGGTTGCCCAGATATCAGGAGATCTACTTCTGGTTATTGTGTGTTCCTTGGTGATAACTTACTCTCCTGGTCTTCTAAATGCCAAGCCACTCTATCTCGCTCTAGTGCTGAGGCTGAATACCGAGGTGTTGCCAATGTGGTTTCTGAGTCATGTTGGTTACGCAATCTTCTTCTGGAGTTACATTGTCCTATCCATAAGGCTACATTGGTCTACTGCGATAATGTTAGTGCGATATATCTTTCCGGGAATCCAGTCCAGCATCAACGCACTAAACACATCGAGATGGATATTCACTTTGTTCGCGAGAAAGTTGCTCGTGGACAAGTACGGCGTCCTACATGTCCCATCGCGTTATCAGATTGCCGATATTTTCACAAAAGGTCTTCCTTTAGTGTTATTTCAAGATTTCAGGGACAGTCTCAGCGTACGACAACCTCCCGCTTCGACTGCGGGGGGTGTGACAGAATATATATATTTAGAAAGTTGACATAATATATATATATTTAGAAAGTAATATATATATATTTAGAAAGTTGACAGAATATATATATATTTAGAAAGTAGTCATTTGTATCAGGTATTATCAATCTCATCAATCTCTCCTCAATCTTAGCTTATGATTGAATATGTATATATTTAGAAAGTAGTGATTTGTATCCATCAGGTAGTATTAGTCTCCTCAATCTTAGCCTAATATCAGGTTGTAATTCATGTATATATTATGGACATTTGTCAATCAATAGAGACAGGGAATCATTTTCTTTCAATATATTCATTGATTCAATAAAGTATTTATGTTTAATTTTCTACATGTTATGTGATTCATGCAATGACTATGATTTTTAAAACCGAATTTATTGTTTATTCTTTCGCACTAACAAATTTTATGAAAAAAATATATTTTTTTTTTTGTTTGGGTTTATATTTTACAGGATGCAATAATTTGTTAAAAAAAGATATCAAAGGTATCGATAACGAGTCGAAGTAAGAATGGAATAAGCCATTGATGTTTTTTCCAAGTTGAAATTGTTCTTCAAGTTGGTTAGTGGTATCTTCCTTTTATTAGAAACAGTCTAATTTGTCCAAGGAGTAGATGCTTAGGCATTGAGGTCCTTCGTAGGGTGTAGATTCGAATCGTGCTCTGAACATGATGAGCAAGAGTGTAAATTTGCTAGTTCTCTCTCTCTCTCTCTCTCTCTCTCTCTCTCTCTCTCTCTCTCTCTCTCTTAATCAAGGAAGAAACCAGATTTTTTTCGCAGGTGGGCGTAGCTGACAACAAATTCATAAATTTTTTTATTGGTCCCAAAAAAAATACAAAACAAATATTAGATATCATTTTGCATTAATCATCCATAAATTAAAGGTGGGAGTGTGACCATAAATTAAAGGTGGGAGTGGAGGGAGGTGGATGTTATGTTGAATATAATAGGGGGTTTTGTAGAAATATTGAGGACGGCTCAGAATAAAAATTTTAAAATGTAGGAGGTTATCCACAAAGTCCAGGGGTGCATCCCCCCCCCCACCCCCCCCCCCCCCCCATCCCTGCTCAGCTCTCAATGACGAATTAGGGTTCAGAAGATAGCATAGCAAATACTTGTACTTTTGATATGTGAATGGGAGTGAGTTGATTTGAGTTGTGAATGATCATGGACTATTTCCATATTCATTGGGTGACTTTTGTTGTGAGTGTTGTATTGCAACTAGTGTGAATGTGTGAGTTGCTTTGGTTTTGTAACTGAATCGTCTTCTATCCAACTGGTTGTGAAATCCCTGTCATTTATTATTCATGTTTTATTCTAAATTTTGGATTTCTTCTTTTGCTTTCTTATTTTGTGAATTAGTTCATTCTTGGCAAGGTTTATTTGATTAAATTGAACAATAATACAGCAATTGATCACTAAAACTGCATTATTTAAATGAGTGCTTTGATTAACAAAATTTCGACGAATTTTACTAATGATTGTAGGGACTTGAGATCAACATTTGTTAATTTTTATATAAATAACTATGAAAAGAGGGGACTGCCATAATTGTCGATGAGCATAACAAATAGACATCATAATCCTTTGTGGGGGGGGGGGGGGGGGGGGGGGGGGGGGGGACTTTATAATCATATCAAACTATTGTTATAGAAATAGCATTTTCATTTCTTGCAATTATTAGGCTTTCCAAATAGTTTCTTGGAACGAGGTTATTTGCTAGCATGTGTTCAATCAATGACCTCTTATCCTTCATTTGCTCCCATATATGTACACAGGGCCAACCCCCACCTTGAGGCGGGTGAGGCGGCCGCCTCAAGCCCCCGAATTTTTTGGAACTTTTGGAGCCTCCAAATTTGTATTTCCCTTGTAAATGTAGGCAAATATTTTGCGCGTAAATCTTTTTATTGTTATTAAAGGCCCCAAAAAATAATTATTTGGCCTTTCGCCTCGGGCCCCCGGAAACTCAGGGTCGGCCCTGTATGTACATCTTATTAGTTTAGTTTGGAGGAATAAGTAAACCAAAAGTACATTAATACTTCAAACCTCCTTCACTGAACGGTGAACACTGAACAGTATCATAGAATGCCAACTTTTAAGAGTATAATTATGGAGAGTTGAACTGGCGTTCTTTCTTTTTCGTGTGTGTGTGTGTGGGGGAGGGGGGTGTTGGGTTAAATTTTAGTTTTCCCCCTTAAGTACATTGCCTTTATTATTTTGTCTTATTCTCACATTCTTGTTTGTTTCTTTTGCAGTAGAAAAAGACATGGAATTTGAAAGTTTCGATACTTCTTGCACCAACTTGCGCAACATGAAGCCAGAAGACAAAAAAGAAAGAGGGCCGTGACCAAGGCAATATCTTCGAAGGTTGCCAAGACCTCTCATGCTCCCACATGGATCGATGTTTTTTGATTCACCGACGAAGGCAGTGGCGAGCTTGCTATAGGAGGTTCTTTGGATCCGCTCTTCACTGGTGACTACGCTCCATTAACTGACGGAGCAACTGTTTTGTCTGAGTCTGAGTCCAATGAGGAGGAGGAGGAAGAGAGGGATAAAGCGAGAAGGAGGCCGAGAGGGCTGAGGACGCAGAGGAGAAGGGATAGGATGAGACTTCCACCGCTTTT